>VWZS01005398.1:322133-467112 GCA_013397075.1 Rhabdornis inornatus | reverse complement strand
GTGGTCTGGACATCTCATTCTGAATTTATTATTTTCGTTGTGTTGTTAATAAAGTTTTCCTTTACACCCTTTTATGTTTTAGGCCTGCCTTGCTTTTGCTCCTATCTCACAGCAAAAAGATGAGTATATTGAAATTGGCAAACCTAGACTATAGCAGTTGAGTTGATGGGAAGATTTATTTATATTGGGAAAATGTATTTATTTGGAAATAGAATTTTAAAAAATGCATTTGAAATCCAGAATAGCAGGAGAGTTTTTTAAGGCATAATGTCTTTTCATGTAAAAAAAAGTCTTTATATAAAAATATTTATTAAAATATATTATTTAAAATATTACTTAGGCTGCTGTCCAAAGTATTTGGACATTTTTTTTTCTGACACGTATAACGTATACTTTAATGATATTAAAAAGAAAAAAACAAAATTTGGGAAGTAATAATTTTTTCTGAATCTTACCTCTGACAATTCAGTTCTTCAATAAGAACAGAGATTTAAGAGTTTACAGAGATGACAGTTGTGGTTTATATAGTTGATATAATTTTTGAACATTGAAATTGTGGAAGGTTAGTTGATGACTTCAGAGTGTCTTGAAGAGCCATGTGTCAAGAACACACTGTATTCTAGGTGCCCTGAGAACTGCCTTCTGCCTTGTTTGCCATACGAGGTTATTTTTGTCAAATCTCCCATGCCAAAATGCTTAGAACTCTTGAAATCTCTGCACTTGTTATGAATTTATTTACAGGTACTTTTCATGATGCAGTTTAATTTTCCTTTATATACATGACCACCTATTGAAAATCATGACCGTATTACAATACTCTGCTATATAAACCAGTGTTAATGAACTGAGAGATGGTTAAGTGAGTGGGAGGAGAAGCAGAAAATATACACGGTAGTTGTTCCCCCGTGAGAAATAAAAAAGTTCTGTTCATCAATTTGCATAGTTTTGATGTGAAAAAGGAGAAAAAATGTTTCATTCGAATGGTTGCTTTAAGTTTTGAGGTTCAAATGAATGAATAAAGCTAAAGACTGAGGCAAATTCTTATAAATGGAAGCTGCAGAAAGTATCTGTGTGAAACTGAAATGAAAGTACCTTGCCCAGTGTTATTAGCAATCAAGAAACACTGAAAAAAGAAATTGTTTACTTAGCTAGTTTTAGAACAAGCAGTATAAAAAAGCACAGTTTTTGAGTACTTTGATTAGTAATGAGAAGCACTGCAGTGGTACAAGCTACTAAGTAGTCTTGAAAGACTGACAAGAACTGATGTATTTTTGAAGGAAAGATATGAATATTTTGATCTAAGGAAGATGGAGGGATGTATTATAGCTAGTTATATGTATATAACTATTTAAAACTTTTATAACTTTAAAAATACTTTCACTCTTATGGATATAAAATAGGAATCTATCAAATATTGGGGATTTTCTTTGTTATCTTGATACCCCTCTGAAAGGAGTCCTAGGAAAACTCCATCATAAATGCATTTCATGTGTTCATACAAAATATATTTTTGTACAAAATTTTGTATATTACTGACAGAAATAAATGAAATTGGAAAAAAAATTACTTTCAAGTTATTCAAAATATGCTTTGTATTACAGTTTTGAGCATGTGTTAAGAAATTCAAATGCTTTATAGTATTTAAATGGTGGACATCAAAGTGTGTAGACTGTTTTAACTTTCTATGTTTCATTGTTAAAATACCTTGAAAGTGCTTCTAAAATGAAAATAGAACAATGGAGACATAAAATCAGAAACCTTGGTGAGATTCCAGGGTGTTAAAATAGTTCTATAATTATATGGCCAGCTATGTTGAAAACAAGACAAAAATAAAGCAGGCTTTATTTCCAGATATTGTTCCTTTTGACTTTTCCAAGAGCAATGTCCAAGAGCAGTTCAGTTTCCTGAAGAACGCTGTCTTGTCTGGTGTTGGAACCTCTCCTCTTGAGGCATTAAATGGAACATTATTGTGATGTCAGGCAGTCACTATTAATAGGAATGAATTAAGTGTTTGACAACAGGGATTTAGTGACCCTAGTAACACTGGGGAGAGGGCAAGATTGAAAGTGCACTTTTATGATCTATCTGATGGACTGACTGGCTTGAGGGAGCGTTGTGGTGAAAGAGACAAAGTCTATTTCATGCAGTCAGCTGGCAAGCTGATTGAACCATTACAACCTCTGATTGTTAAAGTCAGTGATCCCACCAGGAACAGGATTTCTTGAGGCTGTGTGTTGGAGAAAAATAAGTGCTCTGCTTCAAAGTGTTTGGTCATGTTTTTGTCATGATAATAAGGAAGATATACCTGATCCTGTCTCCTAAGTTACTTGAAAACACTCTTATATCCTTCTTCGCTGAATTATACACCTTCTTGAAGCATATAAAAAAAAAGTTCAACATTCCATGAGGTTGGCCGTTAACATCACCTGCTCAAGACTACAACTTCATAAATCTCCTATGATTCAAACATTGTAAATGTTGAGCTGTGGGACTGGTAAATTTTATGACTGCACATTTTCAGCTCATGAATTCATAACTAGACATTTGCAACTTGCAAATCTTATTTAAGGACTGTGACCTTAATGTGCAAAGACTTCATGAACTATGGTGACAATAGAAAAAATTAGCTGATTATTGTGGAGTCAAGCCAATTGCATTTGTCTCTAAAAATCTTAGAGCAGAGGGGAGCATTTTATGATGAAGTTTCAGTGCAGTTAGTTTTTTTTGTCTGGAGGTTGTACGAAATAAAACTCAAATGATAGTACTTCTAAGGCAGAGGCGTCTATTGAATGTACGCTTAGATAAAAGTAAATAGCATAAAAATTATCATGTGATGATTACCAAATAAATGTTGCTAACTTATAAGATACAAATTGCTATGTTCAACTATCTAAAAGTTAGTCCTTATAAGTTAATATTCTGCTATTTACATAATGTTTATGAAGACCTTTGTGTTTAACTCGAATTAGGGAAAATTATGTTAGTTTGTATCTTGATATGTTACAGTTTTACATATTCATGCAGAATGTTTAATATTTTGATTGAAGTGAGACTAGGCATGCCTAGAAATACCTAGAAACAGGCAACTTTGATAGGATTTATGAGACACTGTCAAAAGTGAAGAAGTGAGATAAGCATCAATTGTAAACAAATAAGAGAAAAAAATCTGAATAAATCAGCTACATAAAAAACTGTCATAAAAATAGATCAATTTCATGTACAGACAGATGCACTCATGAGAATGAAGTCACAAGTTCAAGATTTTGCCAAAGCGTTTAAATTTCTTCTTGCAAGTTTCTCTTTGCTGTCCAGTGTGTCAGGAAGACCAGGATCTTTCTGAGTTTAGCCAAGGATGGGCTTGAAGCTCTTCAGTCTCTGGGTCTGGGCCAGCAGTGAATGCCCGAACATTTGGTTCACACTGAATATGATTTTTCCTGTCCTTTGACATAAGAAAGTGTACTTGTACGTACATCTTGTAGAAAGCAAGTCTGGGAGATAGTAATGCCTGTTCAGCCCATATTTTTCTTAATAAATAAATAAATGCAAAGAGGACATTTGACATCATCATGATGACTCTGTGTTTTCCACAGTACTGTTATATATTTGAAGGAGAATGTTAATTGCTTAGTCAAACTTGTCAGTCTTTTTCAGTTAAGTGCTTAGAAAATTTAATAATACGTCAGACTCTAAACGATGACTTCTCTCAGATAAAATAAGAGGTAAGTAAAAATAACTTGATCAGCCAAACCTGAATCAAGACTTCATGAGTTTTAAAAAGTCAAGATCACAATGGAATTAGTTAAACTCTGAAAATTCACTGGTGCCTTGCATGAAGAAGGCTTTTGTGAGGTTGTCTTTCTCAGATCAATACCAAAATTGTCTTTCAAGAGACAAACTCTTAAATGAAAATATATATGATCGCTTTTATCTATAGAGGTAATCACTTTGAATTCTCATTTCTGTTTTAGATTGACAGGATTTCAGATGTATAAAATTAATAAGACAAATGTTGTAACTGTAAAAGTGTATATTTGCTGGGCAACAAAATAGAAATGTGCCATGATTATGAGTTATGAGAGAAAAAAAATTAAAATGCTTAAGAATCATGTTAAAATGTTCTGACTTTTGTTTGTAAACTCAATTACAGTTTTAGCTGCAAGTATTGTTGGGCAACACCTAAAATTCTTGGATATCTTCTTCTTTTCCTGGACAAAAGAGATACAAATATCAGCTGTATGCCAAGGTGAATTTCAATGTGTTTTTGCATGGGTTGCTTACTGCTATAGAGTTTTGTTGGACAATACAATGGCTGGCATAAATTGAAGCAATCGTGCTGTATTGTACTCACAGCAGTGTTCCCTCAGTCTCTCAGCAGAAATTGGTTTTAGACATGAAAATAATCTTTGACTGAAGTGAATTCTGCTGAGACAATTAAAAAAAAAAGAGTCTGGGTCAAGAGTTCTGATTGTCTTTTCGTATTAATACAGTATTGCTTACTTTTGAATGAGTTAGTTTAAAAAAATCATTCCATATTTATGGATATAGTTTCTAAAACTTTGTTGCCATCCAACTGACTTAAAAGAATGTCTGAGAAATAAGCCTCTTAAAAGAAAACGTTTTCTCTAGGCTACCCTAAAGCATACTGAATAATTCATGCAAGTCATTGAAATAAACACAATAAAGAATGAAGCAGTTAAATAAATACACTTCTCTGAGCTCTGAGTTTGTATATTTAACTATTTGTTCTATGTGCAAGGTTTAGTCTTGCAAATCTTGATACTGTGAACTAATACTAGGGGGAGAAAACCTACTAAGAGGATTTGTTCGTTATGTCTTAGCTTAAAACACAGTAAACAACTGAGAACAGACCCCTTGAAAGGTCAGTGATAAGGCCATCTTGACTGGGAACATTTTAGGCCAGTTATAACGTGATTTTTATTTTCTTCCTTCTGATGCTAATTCTCAGGGACTTTTTTGGTTTGTATATAGTATTGTCTATGTACAATAAGTTTTTTGCTTTGTTTGAGAAAAGATATGATTACCAACAGCAGTTAAAATCTAATATTACCAATAAAAATCTACATTTACTGTAGTAGCTAAAAGTCTAAACCCACCACCACCAAACAAAAACAAGAAACAACCAAAAAACTCCACCCTGAATCCCAGCATCTTCCCTGGCATACTCAGTTAAAATCTAGCTCTATGAATTCTCAAAATGTTCTTTCATTCTTATTTTTCGCAATTTCACACCTAGGAAAATATCCCACAACAGTAAAAAAAAAAACAACAAAACAAACCACCACCAGGAACCAACCCCCCACCCCCCTGCCCCGACTGCCCCAAATGTCTTATTTTGTTCCCAAAATAGAATCATAGAAACCTGTTAGTTTTTTTCAAAGTAGATAACTAAGTTGCACTAAAATCACCTCAATATGTTTTTTCTTTAAATTCACTAATTTTTAAAAATATTATTTAATTGTGTAATTATTTACTAGTGTAGTGGTATTAGGTAATTACATGGATAAATATAAGAAATGTTTTCCATCTTGATTTGTGATACATGGCAGGTATAGTAATGTTTTGAGATGGGACATGTCAATGGTGGGAAGAAAAGTGAACCTTGACTCTGAAATAAGCCTAAAACACACAAAAAAAATTAAACTGTATCATTTTCCAAGTGAAAACATGGAAAAAATATTCAGGATGATGACACATATAAAGGATGCTTTCATGTTTTGTAGTTTTTTTCCTAAACACTGCAAATCATCTCTAGTTATTTTGTAATAGGCAAAACAATTCAATTTAATTCAAAATATGTCCTTCTGACATCCATTGTAAAAGGAAAAAAGGAATAATAATAATTGCCCAATTCATTTGTTTTTTTGGTTTTTTTTTTTTTTTTACTTCTGGTGTTCAGGACTCATGACTAGAGAAACAGCGAATCAGGCAAAATGTTTGTGGTGATGCTGCACATCATAACATCATTTTCAGATTTCTCTATTCATCTGCAGACAGAACATGTGCTACTTAAAAAAAAAGTCATAATTTTTCAGTGCAAGGTCTGCAGTGATATATATACATATATATGTGCACAGAGACATATCTGTGTAAATGTATGTATATAATGACATAAGCTAGAGTTTTCTGTTATTAGCACAACCACTCAATGTAACTGGGGTTGAGCTCATAACTTCCTTGCCTCTCTCCTAGCCTGCTTTAAAATAAAATATTCAGTGGTGAAAGTATGAGAGTGGGAGTGGATTCGCCAGAGCACAGTCCTCAGCTCTCCACACACAGAGGCAGACTTTATTGGAAATGGGTCAGTTTGGCAGCATGCAAAAGTGGGAAGAAGTCCTGAAACCACATATAAGTTCAGTGACGGACTTCTTCTGCTCTTCATATCCCTAGAAATGTTTCCTCTTACAAGCTCCTGCTTTTACATACAGGTAGTAATTTTACAGCTGATAAACATGGATTAGGAATTAGTCTGAAACCAGTGTTGCCACATTTGGTCTTCAACATGCAAGGCTTAATACAAGATAATGGTTCTTGAAAAGGACCAGGAAGATTGGGAATGGTGATCAAAGTAAAAGAGCAAAGTGAATAGCTTTCCAGATGGTGCAGAAATAATTTCCTAAGTGTCACTATGATTTTTACTGATGATAAAAATCTTCCACTGGCTGAAAACTTTTTATTTAGAGTACTAAAGAGAGATGGCCCATAAGAATATTTTAATGTACTGTTTCTGTATGATTTTTTCTTTCACTTCCACAAGGAAAAATTTCTACTTCATTGTAAGAGTTCATAGTGTTAGTTTTATCACTTGTTGGCTGAATCATAGGCTAACAGGGAATGTTGTTGTTTAGGCATGGTTAACTTCCATGAGCTTCCAGAGCCCACTTAGCATAGCTTTGAATGTTACTTCTTAAGATTCATGTATGTCACAATGTACACAAATGTATCCCAACTTAGTCAACATTTGTTGTTTTCCATTTTCTGGAATTTCTGTGTTGCCTCGAAGATATTTGCAAATCTTGGACTGGAAGAGGCCATTTCATAGTATTTTGGTTTAATGCTTTATCTTTACAAAGACAGTGCAGAGAAGCCTTTAAGTTACTTCAGCCAGAAGTCCCCAGATCTGCACTTTGATGTTTACTAAATACATGTCTATTAACTAGTATCATTATTTTTTTCTCTCAATTGATTTAATATGTGTTCCCTATTTCCACTAAATAAAAGCACCAGAAACAGACAATACCACAGGAAGCTAAGTGAGCTTCATTGCCATTTAGGCTTCAATGATTGATTGTTTCGCTCTGATTAAATTCCCTTGGTTATAACATTTTTACAAATTAAGTGTTTGTTAGCGTTTTTATCTAAAGATGAATAATTTTGAAAAATATTAGTCTAAAAAGACATTAAAGAGTAGAAAAACTGCATATTTAAAGTTATTTTCACTTAATTGTCTTTTAGATCCAAATACAGCCCTTGGAATGACAATAGGTGACATTCATTTAGTTTGCTTATCACATAGTTGATGCTTTTTTTAGAGGTGCCATAATTGTCTTGGATCTTTACCACTGAATGAATCTCTCTCTTGGCAACCTCTGTTCTATAAAACCATAATTGAAAATAATTCTTTACAGCATAATTCTGATTATAAATGAATGACATGCAGTATGGTCTCTGCCATTTTCCTTTTTCAAGAATTGCACTATAGCAAGTGCTTCCGTAACTCTTTAAAATTATAGCCCCTTTATTTTAAGACCGATATAAAAGGCTGGGGTTGTTGTTTTCTTGTTTGTTTGTTTTTTTAATAATAAATTTAATTTTTTGAAAACAGGGCACAAAAAGAAGATCAACAAGAAGAAATTCATTTAGTAAGATTATGTCTGTAATGATACTTGAGAGGCAGTTTTATTTTGCAAGGTTATTTTGACTACTTGTACAATGAAAGTAGAGCTTAAGAGGAAAATTTTCAGACAGATAAAATCTGATTTAACAACTACTATTCGTGGGGTTTAGACAGTTTCCTAAGTGTAATCAAATACCTCACTAGTATAATCTACTTTTTGTAGCCTGAAATTTCCTAAAGGAGGTGCCACATCAAAAATGTAATGCGAATTTTCTTCCAAGGGCAAATAAGTATTACAAATAAGTAGTGGGAAAACTTTATTTTTTTCTTTTTTTTTTTTAACATTTAAAGTTACCTTTTTAATGAGATCCTGGAGATCAAATGACTGGAATTCTCATATACTAAGTTGTCTGAAAGCAGCTGCTTCAGAGTAAAAAATCTGCATCAGGCATGTGTATTGTAACCCACCAAAAGCCCCCACATTGCTCTGCTTTCTGGTCAGTTAGTTTATATCTTGCACCTGGCGTCAAGTAGATAAATGGTGTAGAGTTGGGTATTGTTCGTTTGTTTCTTTATATACAAACAGTCGCTTATTTTAGAAAGCAACATTTAAAAATATTCAGACAATCAGATTAAATCTTGATCCTTTGTTGAAGATATATATAGGTGTGTATATATATATATATATATATATATGTATGCAGGTACTGAAAGTCTATAGTAAATTTAATGAGAAAGTAATGGGTCCTTTTTTAAAACAGATTTCACATTAACTGAATTAGATTTGTCAAGACCTCGCTTTATTGTCACTTTTTTGGTGTGGTGAATCCTGAAATAGCGGAATGGAATACAGCAGTACTTATTGAAGTATTGAAATTCTGCCACTCAGATGGAGAAACACATGGAGTATGGAGACAAAGCCACTATACGCTTTGGAAAGGTTGAAGAAGATGCACAGATACTTTTTAATTGGGGGGATAACAGCAGTTCTCACATAAGTTTGTGAAGAATATTCCATTGCTATAAATCAGGGACTCCAGTTCGAGTCAAATATGGATACATTCCTTAAATGTAAATGATCTTCTGGGAAATTTCTGGAAATTTTCTGGCAGTAAGTGCAACATTTTGAGTTTCCCATTTAATATTAATGCTAATTTGAGTAATTTCATATATCAGGGATATAATGGTCAAATTTTTTAAGACTTTGGGTCTTAGAAAATTTTTGTAGGGACCCCATTCGAGGAGGAAAAACATGACTCAGGTCATTGACAGGGTGATACTACAGGACTCTCATCAGACTTAGGAAGAGAATATATGAGAAGGGTTTATAACAAATACAGGTTTAGAGAAGGGGGAAAGGAGAGACAGGTAGGGCAGAAGGAGGGGAGGTGGGAGGGGGAGATGAAAAAGTTAGAAACTATTTTCTGCTCAGGAAAAGGGAAATTTTCAAGATTACGACATTCTTCTCCACTGTTGAGATTTAAAATGGCAAGAGACTAGATACCCAAGTATTGAGTAGTTTGACAATTATTTGGTTTATTGGTTGCTGTTTACAATAAAAAAGAAATTGAGAATCTTGAAGCAGTTGAATCTCTGACAGTACAGTTACATAGAAGAACATCGAAGTAGATTTTGGTTAGGAAATACTATAATGCTTTGACCAGAAACTGACATTTTTATGTTTTCTGAGTCATATTTGGCTTCAGTGATTCTTCATTAATTCGTGTAGGTTCTTTTCTAATGTGGCTAGCTTTGTTTTTTTGTGATTGCACTACTTTTTTTCCCCATTTTTTTCCTTTTTATTTCACTCTATCCCTTTAAATACCCCTTCCTTAAGTAGAAATTATTCAGAAAATGCAAAGGAATCACACTTTTTTCTAGAAAACTGTAGTCCTCTTTCCCCTTCTTCTAGATTTTGAGGCAGGCCTTCTGGTGCATTCATTTTGAATGTGATTAACCCCTAATGTAGTTTTGGGATCAAAGTTTTACAAACCAAATTACCTTTTTTTTTTTTTTTTCAAATCTACTCACAACTACTAATTTGACAAAGGTTCAAAATCAGCAATCTTTTAACCTTTCAGTTTTCACATGGAACATTTAATCCAGTGATCTTAAATATTAATTTCTCAAACAGCTTGAAATTCATATGAAATATGCATTGTGTTACAGACAGGCTACTGGGTTTATGCTATAAAAAATCTAGCAAAGAACATCCTCATGGAAATGGATGTTAGACAGATTAGCAAAGCATTGTGAATTAGTGAAGAAAGAAAGAGTCATCTAAGAGAGTGAAAGATTTTGATTCTGGTACCTATTGTATTCTGTACAATAGACAGCTGTGTTTTCTTTGTGGGAATACAAGATGTCAAGTGATTTCCAGAACATTTGTAGCCATCAGAGAAAAGGAGATGTTACTTCCTAACTGTAAACCTACTGCTGGCCACAACACCCATCAGATATAATGTACATAGCAAAGTGCATATTAGAAAAAAAAATATTGTCGATATATGGATACATTAAAACACAGTAGAGTGTATAAAACTCTTCCCAGAATCTTGTAGCAAATCAGTGATGAGAACAGGGGATTAGACAGAGTCAGCGTTATACTAAAGCATGGGGGTTTTTTATGCAGAATATCAGAAAATGCAAAAATAGCCATACGTTTCTTCATCTTTTTTATCATTTCCTGAATCTTGTAATGAAAAGAGTGTCTACCAAAGTTTTCAAAAGCCAAGCTAAAGCAAATCATTATTTTGGAGAAAACCTAATAGCTAGAGGTGTCGATTAGTTTATTAAAATCATAAACTATAAGTTACAGTTAGTGTATGTTGTTAAAAGATGTGGTAGCCTGGGAGGTATTTTTGGGTTTTTGATGTTGTTTTATAGACCTAGAAGCTGCTCAGCTGTCCTTGTTCTATTAATAAACACCTGACCCCAGCAATAGGAAATGCTCTGGTGCAGTTGTGTTGGTCACACATCATTTGCATAAGGAAGTCTTTCAGATGCATCAGTCAAAGGTACACTGGTGACTCCTATTCACATCTCTTGGACTCTGAGTGTCTCTGGACTCTAGTGTTTGATCTAAATCACAAATAATTGATGATGAAATACTAAATCCCATGCTTAAGGGACGTCACATGGAGGGCTCTCAAAAGTTTGGAGCTACTACTACTTGCTTAATTCAAATCAGCAACGGGTGGGAGGCCCTTGCTGTAGCTACAACGTAGACCTGAAAGGAAACTGTTAATTTTATATTGTCAAAACAAATACTTAGTGGAAAATTTCTGATAGACAACCTCATTAGTTATAGTAAAATAAATATACGGATTTTAGGAAGTGCAATCTAAAGATACAAACAAATATTTGACTTGTGACTTTGAGCTGTGATATAAGGTAAATTATTTGTAGTGATAGCTCTGCTAATATCACTTAAGCTCAATCTGATTCCACTAAAATTAAGGGAGGAATTTGCTTGCAAGAAACCCAGTGTAGAAAGAGAGTTCAGCCTCAGGAGAAACAAGAAAACTAGTTTTGGTCTGGGTTTGGATCCTGTTCTAGGAGTAATTTTTGTTTAGAATTTAATCTGTATGCTATATGGCAGCATTAGGAGGGTTGAACTTCTATGAAGCAGGTGTGAATATCAGCTCAGTCTCTCTGGCTTCAAATGACCATCTGTTTCTCCACTTAGGGCAGAAAAAATTGTGCAAGAATCCTTTGTTAGACTGTGGTGGAGGGACACAAGCAAATATATTTGCATGCACATTCTATAGACTCTTTTTACTTAAAGAAGACAAATAAGAATCAAAATGAAATGCCAATAATCTGAAATTACTCTATTCCTATATCTTGGAATTTATATATCTAGTATTTTCAGCCTTTTCCTTTTTTAACATGGATATGCACATTCTGTTGTTTTCATCAATAAATTTGTTTCCTCAGAGATGAGAGCTGTTTATCTGCTTGCTCCTTAATTTTTCTTTATTATCAAAATGCTTCATTTTTAATAACTTACCTTCCTTTGTAATTAGATTATCTCTTGGATTACACTAGAGTTTTCCCTTGAGGATTTACTTTTATTTGATTCCCTTGTATAATTAAAGATGTCTATGTTGTATTACAAAACTGCAGTCTTTACTGGAGGTAGCTGGTACCTGGTATGAGGTAGTGAGTAAGAGTTGAGAAAGTTTTGGTCACATTTTTGTGATTGTAACTCACAATTCCAACATATTCATGTTATTAAATTATCACGTCAGAAATATATTTCTGTGTATTTATTTTATAAAATATTATTATTGATGCTGTCTGTGTTAGGCAGCAAGTAGGAAGTTGTTTTTTGAAAAGCAGAGGAATAAAGGCAGTAATTGTCCTTGTAAATCAAACAGACAACTATATTTTCCACAAACATGTGACAGTCACTGCTTATAACTGAAAAATAAAAGTAATTGAAAATTCTCTGTGCTGGATAAAACCAATGTATGTGTACTATTCTCTTTTGTGTGAAATTAATAAAAACTAATTTTGTATCAGTTAATTAAAGGAAATTTTCAGGCCACTTTCAAGTAAATGAAGGGAGTGGTATACAGGGTTTAGTTTTCTTAGCATTCATTAAGAGCCTTAATCTAAAATTATTATTTTAATTCTAAAGATTTGATAAAGAATGTAGTGTGCATTTTTTGTGGTATTTAAATTCATTTATTTTTTAAATAAATGAGAAATTACTTGAGTCCAATATTTGCTTAATTCAATACTTTTGAATGAACAAATGGGAAAATACTTAAGTGAGGAAATGATCAGTTGAAATATTGAGTACCATAAGGAGATAGCCTTAAGTTGCTGGGGCTTTTGGAGTATACATGTCCTTGCCTATTTATTCATTTATTTGCTTATTTAATATGGCATCTGTTACCAGAAATAGTGGGCTGACATGGAAACACGGCACACTGTTTATAGAGAGCTGGATAAAGTGAAATGGTGGGAAATTTTTAAACCTCAGTTAGGAAGCATTAACATGCTGATTTTAAATACATTCTCAATACAGAATAGAGACATGCCACTAGTATTAATCTGCTGTGGCAATACAAAACAAAACAAAACAAAACCCAAAAACCTCAACACAAAAAAAATAAAAGCAAAAATTAAAAAGTTAGAAGAGTTGGATTGTCTGAGATTGCTGAATTCATTGTTTGTCATAAAGACAAGATAAACCAAAGAAAGTAGCCTCCCAACACTTGGTTGCCCCATGAAACCCCAGAAAGCCAGGAGTATTTCTTTTTCAAGAAAGAATCTGCAGCACAAGAAATTCAATTGGGAGTATTTCAGATATACTACTGAGAATTTTTGCTATGAAATCTAATTAATTACCAGGATTATTAATCTTGTTTCACATGTCTACAGCTTTTACAGTCATGCTAGACATGTCCAGACCAGAGCATATATAGATTTTATCTGCATCCATATGGTCAAATGGCTTCTGAGAGTACGAAAGAAAATAAGGTTAGGCATTCCCTGAGTAGAGTAACAGAATATATTTAGGAAGTCTACAAAACTTGTAAGTTTGCTTTTCATTTCTGAAGCTAAATATATGTACTAAAGGTGTGTACCATCATCATTATCCTTGAAAACCATTGGTTATATAATTTCTTTCCCCAGATATGCAAGTTTAATGCTAATGGGATGGGATGAGATGAAATACCTGCCAAGAAGGACATGGTTCTAAATAGTCCTGCTCGGCTGATTTATCTATGCTGAATAATAGTTTAAACATTAAGGTCAGAGGAAAAAAAAGTTGAAATTCTAGTTTCATCTATGAACTTGGCTGAATGCATTGTAGGGTTTTTGTTGTTGTTGTGTTTGGATTTTTACTAGGGCAGAAGACTTCAGCTATTTTTTATTCATACATTATTTCTTGTATCATTTATGGTTTCTATTCCATGATTGCACAAAAATATATGCAAAAAATGAAGAACTGAGTAAAAGTGAAGGCCTATTTTATTTAAAGCATTTGGGCCACTTAGGCACTAATACTTCTCATGTTTACAAACTGCTTTGGTAATGTCATATTTGATTTTTAGAGCAGAGTCTTGGCTTATCTCCCTATATAACTCCTTCTACAGAACTGGAGACATCTCTGACTAGTCATATTAATCATATCTATTCCAGAGAAAGCGTTAGGGTTTTTTAAAGTTTTTGAAGAAAAGGAAGGCTTGAGTACTTTGAAATAGCTAGAAAATATAATTAATTTTTAAAATGTTACATAGAAACAACAAATATGAAGTAAAAAACGTACCCATTTTAATTTCTGTGGTGTTATTGTCTCTGTTTTAGAAATAATAGAAAGCAATTTAATTTCATTCCTGGGTCCAAATTTACAACAAGAGGAAAGCTAGCTTCATTTTATCTTATGATGAAATGTGGAACATTTTAAACCCTTTGCAATTTATTTTGCAAAAATGCAAATGAGGCTTATGTGCTTGACTTTCAGCAAAGGGAGATGAAGATAATTCTAGCACCTCTGGATCAGAAAACGTGACACTTACAAGCTGTTGCTCACTGAAGAAAAAATATCATTTTCTTCTCATGGGCTTTTGCACTTTCCTCACAGTATGCGCGAGGCCTCTGCCAGAAATGGATCAGTAGGTGACATACATCATTGTCTGAGAAAGCAGCGTCTTCCATACTTATACACGTAAGTTACACCTGAATCCGTAGTAGCATTCTCTTAGGATATGTGTGCATAATGATACAAAGTGTTTAAATTAATGCACTGAATGCTTGAAGGTAGTAGGAAGGGAGTGTAAGAAGTTGCTATCTGATCTTTCAGCTTTAATCAAGTCAGGTTGATTAAAAGATTAAATCAGGACTAAGGTAATCTCCTTTGTGTCTGATTGGTGAAGATTTGTGTCTAGAACATTTACAGAGATGAATTCTCAGGCTTTTGGTGGAGAAAAGCAGTAGGAGAAACTCCCGTTTCAGTAACAACGGTGACTTACCTTGTCATTGTGTCAGATGTGAGGTTATGGTATGAATGTCTTGGTAAAATACAGATTGAGGATCTCAGTGGCATGACAGAAATATTTGATTATCTTTTTAAAGTTGCATCTTGTTATAATTGATTCATTAATCCATTACTCTTTGCATCAAATACATCTGCCCCAAAATCTGAGCCACTGTTCTTTTACCTGTATTTCACACTGGCTGCTGCCTATAGGTTAAGGGATGTCTGTGCCCCATGTATAAATGCCATCTGGTTTTCAATTATGCTATTTCTCCGCAAGCTATACATTATTTCTATCAAATAGGTCTTGCAGAAATCTTTCTACTTCATGCTTTTACCAATAGCTTATATGAACTCCTTGGTTGGGCAGGGATTTTGGACCAGAAGACCTTCAGAGGTCCCTTCTTACCTCAGCTATTCTGTGAGTTTGTGAAAGAACAAAATAGACTATGTAGCATGCAAGGGTTTTTCTATGGTGTCAATGAGTAGCCAATCACACATATGACCTCAATCTGAACAAAATGAGTAGTCTGTGTAAATCCTAAAGACAAATTTCAAGTCTTTTGGTCTGCAGCGATATTGTTTGTTTCAGCTGCAGCTTCCTAGACATACAGAACAAGTGGCAGCATTTCTCTGATTTTATTAATAATCTAAACATATTAAACCCACTGGGGCTGATTAAAGAATGTTAATTAATGTTTACACCCTTTGATACATAGCACAAGTGTCCTGTACACACTGATAACATGAACATGATGATGTGAAACAATGGACAAAAATTAATAACAATAATAATTTTTGAGAGAAGCAAGCACTTATTTCTGGGTATTAATCACCAGAAAACCTTTTTCTTAACAAGGAAAAAGTATTAGTGATGATAGAAAATTATATAGTATTTGGAACTATTAGGCCAACCTTTTCTGATCAAATACTCTAATATGATAATGTGATAACCCTGACAAGCTGGAGAGGGGATTAGTGAAGGTGCAGCTCATGAAAGTCAAAGCCTAATGAGCATTTCTGAAATTATAATGTGGCCTGGGTGCAACTAAAGTCTGCCTATATAAACTTCTATATGAGAATTTACTCAATGTTGAATACAGATGGAAATCTTAGTAAAAGTAGAGAGAATTTTAGTAATTTTTAACTATACTTCTTAACTTGAATATGTCTTTTCTTCTGCTTAGTTCTGTATTCTTCTAAGCTGATATCCTTCCCATCTTTCAGATATATCCCTAAAGTTGTCTCACTGCTTCCAGAAAATTATTAATGGCTTTCCTTTTTCTCTGTATTCATGGTAGACAACTTTATCCTCACTTGTGCATTTCTTTTCCTGCTTTGATGCATTCCCGGGTTTCTCATTATAACTTGTCTATTTCAGAAATATCTTACACAATATATGACCATTCTATTTCTCAAGAGCTACTGTAACATTTTCTCCTCCAATCTGACTTCCAAAGCATTTTTCTTGTTCCTATGTATAGCCCAAACAAGATGGGAGAAATGCCTTGTTCATGAAATAGTGTTAATGCAGCTGATATACAGGCAACTGTGACAACAATAAGTGCTCGTTGCTCAGGTGCGTTGAACAGAAACAGATGCAAGGGCTATTTTTCTACCTAGCAAGATTTTAATAGAGCCAGGGGTTGTGATGGTGCTCAAGATAACTTCAGAGAGACAGACATTTTAAGTGAAGAGCTTTACTTATCTCAATTTGATACAGTCTTGTTGCATTGCAGCTACTTTCAAGAACTTATGTCTGACCAATTGCATCCTTTAGAAGGAAGCTAGTCTACATTTGAAAATTTCTGGAAATCTAACGTCCGCCAGTTTTTCTTGAAATCTTGTTCAAGCAGATTTTATAGAATGTATTTTACTTACATCTGCTTATGAAAAGGAAAACCAAGACATCTCCCAGTAAAACAACTGAATAATAAAAATAGTAGTGAGTACTATTCTCTTCAGCAGATGCACTGTATTTCTATCCTGTAATTCCAGTTCATAATGCATATATCTACAGAATCTACACAATGCACAAGAGTGCCGTGTAGCTGTAGCAATGAGAGAATCTGCCCAAGATATTCTTATTATCTCCACAGAACTAGTTAATCTGGGCATGTGCCCAGGACTGAAGCATACTGCTTGCTCACTATACTGCACTCCGATATTACTGCATCCTTATCCCCTCCAAAAAGAGAAAAAAGAATGAGGAAATTGAAAGACTGATCTTTTGACGTCTCTGACTGTAAGAAGAGTTTCCACCCCCTCAGATAATTTTTGTGGCTGTGCTCTATACAGTCTGTTATTAACATTATTATTTGAAGTATGTGGAGAGCCCAATGGAACAGACTTTTTCCAGAGTGATCCCAGTGAAGATACAGTGGGAGGTAACATTGTGTGCTGGTATCAGCTGGGGTAGAGTTAATTTTCTTCTCAGTGGCTAGTAAGGGGCTGTGTTTTAGATTTGTGCTTTGCATCGGTTGATAAAATAGAGATTTTTTTTTTTTTTTTCTGAGCATGGCTTACACAGAGCCAAGGCCTTTTCTTCTGTTTTTATGGCCAGGCTGACAAGAAAGGTGGAGGTACATGGCAGGTTGGGAGGAGACACAAACTGACCAAAGGGATATTTCAGACCGTGTGGCATCATGATCTGTATATAAAATGGGGAGAAGGAGGAAGGGGGGGGATGTTTTGAGGTTGGGTGGTGTTTGTCTTCCCAAAAATAACCATTATGTGTGATGGAGCTCTGCTGGAGATGGTTGAAGAGTTGCCTGCCCATGGAAAGATGTGAATTAATTCCTTGTTTTGATTGGTTTGTGTGTGTGGCTTTTGCTTTCCCAATTAAATATCTTTGTCTCAACCCATGAATTTTCTACCTTTCACCCTTCCACTTCTCTCCCTGATCCTGCTGGTGGGGGAGTGAGTGAGCAGCTGAGTAGGGCTTGGCTGCTGGCTGGCTGGCACGACACATCACTTTATTTCTCACACGAATTCCTACAATGTGTTCCAAAACACACACCCAGACCCCCAAAGATACATGGATACACACACATCTTGCCTGGCTTACCTAGTTAATCCAGCTGCAGCCAACAGCACTGGTTAGCATGGGCACAGCATGTTCTCCCATGATCCATTACAGTGCTTGATCCCTCTGTAGACCTGTAGGCCAGTCTGACAAGGAATGGAGTAATGCTGCCTGTTGGGGTTCATTCAGTCTGGAGACCCTCTACATTATTACTAATTTACAATATTTTATAATCTTTTCCCTGCAATATCACATGCTCTGTTGACTTATATTGTGCTAATTGACATTTTCTCATATTTTGCAGTTACTATACCTTGAAGTATCTGAGGGATGCCTAAATGATCAGGAGAATTTGTAACATTAATTCAGCATTAAAAGCTGCACATTATTTTCTATAACAATATTTGAACAAAGTGGAAAATCTGATTAATGAAGAAAGACTCTGGGCTAATATGACCTTTCTGAGGTCACATGGAGAGTCATTAGCAGTTTCTGTCCTGTGCTCATTCGCAAATACCTGTTTATCAGAAAGAATAAAGAGAACTGGTTTTTATTTTAGTCAAACATTATTTTAAATATTGGTGTCTGGCCAAAGGACAACCAGCACCTTAGAACAGATTAAATTTCCTACCACAGCAGTAAGTCAGTTTGGAATACTTGTCTTTACTTACAGGAACTACTTCTGGAATTTTGTCCTGCAGTTTTACACCTAACTTTTGGCTGCCTGTCCCTTTGAAACTTTTCCAAAATGCACTGGGAAGTTACAAAAAATGAGTATATTCGACTGGGGAAAAAAATATGTCTACAGGTAGTCTGATCATAGAGGTATAGAGAAAAATTAACCATTTTACAATCAGTCTCTTCAGAGTTCATATGCCCTCCTTAGGCAATCTAACACTATCATTCCCCATGTAGCATCCACACTTGGAATCTTCTGTTGTGAAATATGTTTCAAGCCAGTTTCTCTTTTTGCTGCCGTTTTCTTGTTACTCTGTTCCTCTCTCCAGAAAGTGCTATCAGGCAGTAGTCTTCATGTCCTCTTCTGTTGAAAATGATTATTTTTTAACAGAGAGAAGAAATCAAGATCAGAGCCAGTGAATGAGCATCATCAGATGCCTCCAGAGATAAAAGGCAAACGCACAAGAGTTTTGAAGATCTCATGTTTAACTCAGGTGCCTACATTTCACCTAAATCACATATTTTTTTTTTTTAATCTGTATACTTTGCAGAGAAACTATGTGATAAAATAATTTAGTGTTATGAAATGGTCAAATCTAAAGTAGTTAGGTTAAAGGGAGGAATTTTGAGTTTTCATTTTGCTACAATTATTTTGTATTCCCTCTGGAATTTTAGGCCTGTCAATTAAATTTTTCAGGGCTTCAGCATTTTTATTTCAAAAAGGAAATAACTCTCATTTATTAAGTGGAGTAGACTTTTTCTGTATTTTGAGAATTTCATTAAAATACTTAAATGAATAATAATACTGATAAATACAGTATTTATTTAACTATCAAAGTAGATATGTATATACTATGTGTTCCAAAGATATCAAAGCACCAGACAGGTGTGCACTGAACACCCAGTGCTGCAGGTGAACCAAAGCATCTGTCATTGAAATCGGGATCCCTGAAGCTGGAGACACTTAAACCTGGAACTGCAGGTTTGGAGTATTGTTAAGACAATATTTTGATCAAAATAAGGACTGAATTTAAATCCTCTCATTTAATTTGCTAGATTGCAACCCTTAGCAATTCCCTGACCTTACAGCCATTTTTAAATAGATTTATATTTTTGAAAGAAAAATAGCAAAACACCAGGGAAATGACAGGAAAAAGATAAGTCCTCATATTCCACAACATTTACAAAAAAAGAAGAAAAGTCTTGTCATAAAGATGTTCCTAAAACACTGTGGGTGGAAATTAAATATAAAAAAGAGAAATTCCACAGCCTTTTAAATATTTTATAAAGAAACGTAATTTGTATTCTGGTACATAAAGCTGCATCACCAGAGCAAAAATACACACCACATAAATGTTTATCAAAAAAATTCTATCAGAAAATAGTATGATTATTCATAATAGAATTCAATATAACTAGTTATCTCATAATCTAGGAAAAACTGCCACATTTTCATCAATAGAAAAATTTGTTAGACAATCAAAAGCTCTCACATTATCATCACTGTAACAATAAATGACCTTTATTTTACGGGAATTAAAATTGAGAAATTTGAAAGCATAATAAGCACAGCTCAGGATAACAAAATCTTCATTCTGCAAACCATTCCACTTCTGATGTGACCTGGATCATTATTAATCGATGGGAACAAATAATTTCCTTTCACTTCTGTGGATTTCAAGTGTACAGGTAGTTAAATGGCACCCCTCCTTCAGAGAGGTTGAGCAGCTTGTCTGCTTGGTTTTGCCATTACTACTTGAGATCATGTTGTGGATCTGGATGGAGTTGGCTTTTAGGTCTCAGGAGAAGAGGCAACAAATGAACCTTTGCTCTCATGGAGTGTCTCTGTAGGGAGTTTTGGTTAGTGCAGGCATTTAATATTAATGTGCCTCACTGTACCCTGGCTGCTTCATCATCAGTGATAACAGAGATGCCTGACAATCGCTATGCCTGACATTGTCTCAGGCTGTATCACTCAACCTTTCACCAATAGATTTATATTCAAATTTGAAATAGTCTATCACTATAATTACCACTGTGTTTGTAAAACACCCAGCATGAGTAAAGCCCAGTTCTCAGCAAGATGTGGGAGTTAGCAAAGTATAAATAATAAATGCATATCTGAAAGATCACAGTGTTAAGCTAAAACCAAAAAAGGGCTCCTCTTTCCTATGAATAATTTTCCATTTCCTGTTTGCTTGGAGAAGATACTAAGCTTATATTTTAGTCATGCTGAAGGATTCAAACTGATTTAGAAGAGATTTGCTTTAAAGCAAGCAGACAGTGTCTATATTATGAGTTCGGTATTTTTTTCCAGCTCCTTTCCTGTGCAGCACATGCTCATCAATCATATTGGGAAGCTGACTTATATTCTCCACACTTTACCACTAACTGGATTACAGAGCTGAAAATCTTACTCAAAGTTTAAAATGTGATAAAAGTAATCAAATTGTTCTAGTCAAATTCTAACTGTGGTGAATAGATGGCACTAATTACCTTTTCTTATTATGCTACAAATGTAGTTTACTCCATCTTTATTCATGAAGTAGTATCATATGGCCCACCAAGGGGACTTGCAGCAGTATGTAATATTGGGATATTTGTTTTCTTGTTCTTATTTTTCCTCTTCATCAGTATTCTGGAGGTGTGGTTTTAGACTGAAATGTATTGCTATGTGGGCCTTTCTCATGTCTTGATGAAATTAGAGCACTCTGCAGATTTTTGAAGTTAAACTTTTAGAAAATAATTCAAAAACACCAACAATAAAAATGAGTGGCAGACTAAGTGGGGGTAATTAGTTTTCTTCTTCCCTTTAATTACCATAAAGATCAAAT
Source organism: Rhabdornis inornatus (assembly GCA_013397075.1). Lineage (NCBI taxonomy): Eukaryota > Metazoa > Chordata > Aves > Passeriformes > Rhabdornithidae > Rhabdornis > Rhabdornis inornatus. The sequence goes on along the minus strand of VWZS01005398.1, from coordinate 445,726 downwards.
AAAATGTGTGTGTACACAAACAAAACGTGAGTGTACACAAGTAATATGCATAGTGTGGAAATATTTGGTGTGAATTTAGCCTTAGGGTGTTGTAGTCATTGCGTACTGATTCTGGCTGGGGTAGAGTTGATTTCCTTCACATTGTCTGATATGGGGCTATATTTTGGATTTGCACTGCAAACAGTGTTGATGACCCAGGGATGCTTCCCTTATTGCTGAGCAGAGCTTACACAGAGCCAAAGCATTTTCTGTTCCTCACCCTGCCCCATCAGTGAGGAGGCTGGGGGTGCACAAGGAGTTAGGAAGGGACTCAGCCAGGACAGCTGACCCAAGGGACATTCCATATCATAGGGCATCAAGTTCAGCAGTAAAAGCTGTGGGAAAGATGAAAGAAGAAAGGGGTGTTTGGAGTGATAGCTTTTCTCTTCCCAAGTCATTGTGAGTGATGGAGCTTGACTTTCCTGGAGATGGCTGAACACCTGCAAGTGATGGCTGCACACCTGGGAAGTGGTGAATGAATTCCTTGTTTTGCTTTACCTGTGTGTGACTTTTGCTTTTCCTATTGAACTGTTTTTATCTCAACCCTTGAGTTTTCTCACTTTTGTACTTCCAGTTCTCTCTCACATCCCCATAGGGTGGAGAGTGAGTGACTCCCTGGGGCTTGGTTGGTGGCTGGGGTTAAACCATGACATTGTGAAATGGTGCTAAACATAAAAAGGTTAGATTTACTTTATGTAGAAGTTATCAAGCTAATAACAGTGAAATCTGCTAGTCCACAGCTAGCAGTATCTGTCTCAGTTGCTATTCTGTGAAGAAATTCACAGAAATTCTGTGAAAGGTCTATTTTCTCTATAGACTGTGACTAAGAGGTTTGTTTTGAGCTTGTTTTTTTTTGTTTCGTTTTGTTTTCCAGCTTACAAAACAGAGAAGGAAACAGTATTCTAGCTGTTTTGGTCCTTCTGTTTGGAGAACCTTTTCCTTATGATCAAGCTTCTAGACAAAAATGTCGTGAAAAATCACAGTTTCTTCAGCTGAAGTGTTTGTTCAAGCAAGCTTGCAAAGGATGAGAGGCTTCAGTGCAATTTCAGCACCAGCTTTGTTTCCAGACACACATTTTACTTATCTTTATGCAGTATTCGAAGACATCAAGTGCCTGTATTTTGAATGTATTGCTGCAATCATTTTTTCTAGATTTAGGGAGAAAATGGGAGATGATGGCAGAAAGGATTGTACCACCTCGTCTCACAGCAGAAAAATAGACAGATTCCTGCTCATCGCCCCTGACCATATCATCCTTACTATATGATACTCACTCAGGTAAAAAGGTTAGGGAACACAACTTTTTGTAAAGGAGGTTTCATCTAAGCATGTTACTTCTATAATTTCACCAGCATTGAGGCACAAAGGATGATTCAGAGAATTTGCACTATGACCTTTCTCCCATGCTCATAGAAAGCATACATTCAGCAGGGAAAGGCATAAAACTTGCGAGATCAGACTATTTGATTTGTTCAGAGCTGATTTTTGGATGACTCTTGGCAAGAAGATAATAAAGCCCACCGTTCCTCCTTTTTATCTTTAAAAATAATACCCACTAAACTTCAGTATTTTATCCATAAATCCAGAAATGGCTATACTGGAGCTACCAATCAGCCACCGTTAGCCATTTCAAGGTGACTGCTCACCTCCTGTTATATATGACTGTCATTTATCCTTCCTCTGCCAAATGAGCAAGGAAAGAAAGAAACAAATTCAGCTTTCAGACAAAGTCACACCTTTGCATCTAAGCAAGGTAGACAGCAAAATAACTAACTTGTACAAATAATTAGCCTCACATTCAGAAAAAAGACAAAACAAAGCAAAACAAATTAAAACAACAAAAAGAAACCCCAAACAAAACAAAAAACCCACCCCAAATTTGACCAAAACTATGCAATTTGTGCCAACTTTTGAGCAATATTACCTAAAATGCTGGTTTCGTGTCTGCAGATTTTGTAAGGAGACAGCACTCAAGGAAGAAAACATATGGGAGACCCAATTCCTATCTGAGTAAGAACTATATATTTGTTACACACACAGGGTTCGGTTCCAGTTACTACTATAGCAAGGACAAGGCACAGATCTTAAAAATTTCTCTGGAAATTTATTTTAAGACTTGGTTGCTTCCATATGGAAAAGTCCAATCATTAACAGACTTTTCTTTCCTACCTGTGGATTTTCAGGGTCTCAGAGCCTGTTGACAATGCTGAAAAGAGAAAATAAACGTTCCTTGAAGCTTGGAGAAGATGTGGATTAGAATTTTAAGTTAAAACTCTGATGGAAAACACTTTCATTTAATATGAGGTCTCAGTTCCCTCTGATACTGCCTGAAGACAAGAACATGGTCAGCTGGACTGGAAAATACTTTCTCATTCCCCCAAAAGCATCTGAGCTACCTTTATGATAAATGTCCATCAAGAGGAAGATTATTTTAAAGAAAAACATTTTCAATTTCTTACATTTTTATTGAGTGTGGAAGCTGCTTCAGCTACTCCTTAAGTGCATGATAATAAGTTTTTAATATATTTCCAGAATAGGTGAATTTTGCCTCAAATAATCCTATGCAGCCATTGTTTTGTTTTCTAATGAGAATTATTTTGAGTTTTTTCAGGGGTTGTATACTATCTGCATAAGGCACAATATCTAGGCTTTGTTGGTCTAACACAATGCATCACAGAACAAGAACAATCACCAATCTAACAGAAAATTGATGTATTATTAGTGCTAAAGTAATGTTAGAAATGGATGGCAAGTGGATCACTGACAGTGATAGAAATCTTTCATCAAGAAAGGGTGGCAGCACAGTACAAGAAAAAAGACTTTACAGTTGACAAGGTGTATGGAAATGCAATTGGGCCTGGATTGGTAAACATAGCATTAATTGAAATCAAACTACATGCAGAAAATTGTACATGCAGAAATATTTTTAAATTACTTGAACATTGTTTGCAATTGTAGGTCTGCATGATAACAGTATTATTTGAAATAATCCAACTACAAATTCTCAGTGTGAAGCACTTGATGTTGATGCTCTTGCTAATATCTTGGAAAATGTAAAAAATGGCAAAGAGCCATTGAAACAACAAAAGCTCTGTAGAGTGTTGACCAAGGTAATTAAAATATATTATCTGACCTCTAAAGCAAGGTAGTGTTGTTTTCTGAGACTGAGCAATCATTAAATATATGGATCCTCAGTTGAAAAAAAAGCCTATAACTTTTGATGTTTCTGCAAATGATTTTGTTTCTCTTGTGGAAACAAAGACTCAGTTAAAATGGCACATTCTTTCTGTGACTTGCTGCCTCCAGGGAAATATCAACATATCTAATAACTGTTAACTGCTATATAGCTGTAGTAGTCAAGTGAATGTTTGATTACATTTCAGACAGGAATGAATCTTCTTTTGGGTTATATATGTATACATATATGCAACATTAAAATTATAGTAATTGAACTTTTTTTACTTTAGTAATGCATTTCTCTTTGTACCTGATAATATAAACCTTCACTTTTGGAGAATATCACTGAATCTACAAACTAATAGTGGAAAAAGGAAGATGCCCCCGGTTCTAGCTAATTCTTCAGTTCGTACACTATTCAGTACTCTGAAAAAGAACCCAAAAAAACCCAGAGCACTTGATCTTGAATTATTTTTCAAAAAAGGTTACCATTGTTTTTATCTTATCTCCAGAAGAATTAATTACAAGGTTAACAGATTTACTTCATTTTGTGAATGCGTACAGTAAAAACTGAAACCAGTGGTATATTTCTCATGGAAATATTTCCAAATATTGTATTGTTTGGCATTTTATGGTTTAGTTTGCAGTTTTGTTGTTTTGAGTTTTTTGGGGAGATTGGTTGTTTACTAGGAGGGTATTATATAATTAGATATTATTAATTAAGTTCTTCAGTGATTGTTAATTTAGGTATTAACATGTAGATATTAATGTATTTTGTGTCTTTCACAAAAATGTGTCTAGCGTTTCAGGGAATTTGTTTTGGTCACAGTGTCCTAAATATTGTGGATTTATTTTTATAGTCCTTTAGAGATTAATCATGTCTGGTCTAATATTTGCTGAATGTTTTGACATGGTACATTTGTTGAAAGAGAAATAACAAAAAAGATTGGGTGTCATTAGTTGATCATAAATCAAGCACACCAAGACAGAAAAAATGGACAGAGTTGTCAACTTAATGGTAAAGAGCGGTTTCCAAATGTGACTTCTTGTTTTGATTAGTACACATCTAATTAATGATGTCAGACTAGACCCCTTTCTCTTAAAAACAAGTACCTTAACGAGAACTATAATGATTACTGGAGGTCTGAAGAGCTGATGAAAAGGTAGATAAGGAATATTTGTGTGAAAGATACTTTGTCTTAACAGATTTCAAACAGAATGTCTACAACCCTCATAGCTTTGTATTAGATTGTGCATTAGTACTCATTTAAAGTCATGCGTCCATTAATGTCTTAAAACATTTAATGGTCCTTCTGTTCATGATTTTGTAAGTGCAGAAGGAAAAATAATATTTTTTGTCTGAAGGTAAATGGAATTGCAGAAATTTTAAATACATTGCTACTGTCATGACAGCTTAAAATGAAAAATATTTTCACTGTAAGGGACTCTAGAAATGACCGTATTACATACAATGTACTATATTATTATAATGTGTTATTCTTATGTAAATATTTTATTTTAATATTTATAAAGTAAGCACTTCTGGATGATACAAAGGCAACTTATGATAATATAATTGGTGCATGCTACAGAAATGTATATTTTCCTAAAGGAACCTCACAAATTAAACTGTTTGGGTGACTGTCAAATCATTTGGTTCAGGGAATGTGGTCTCTCTGCCAGTGCCACACACTTCAAATGGAAAATTTGAACCTCTGTAACATTTTGAATTTTGAACAGCAAGAAGCAAGAGCTGAAAGTTATAACAAAAATCTGGGTAAGGTAAAGAGAAGAAAGGGATCTGCATCTCTCTCTCTCTCAGACAGGCTGCTCACCAGCTGAAAGCTCTCCTCTGTCACAGTGCTCTGCTGGATGCTCCATTTGAACCCCATACTTCTAAAGGGTCAGTAACATGTAAGAACAGCCATGCTGTCTACTAAAGTAAGTACTAAATCTGTGAGTCTCTGTAGACTGAAATGTTAGGAATATGCCTGTGACAATAAAGCTTCTGGCTGAAGATGTCACTTTTTTACAAGAATGCATCAAATTTGACAAATCTCATAACAAATTTTCCCTCAGATTTAATTTTTCTGCAAAAATCAGTTGATAAAAATTTGCAATAAATATGGTTGTTGCATGAACAGATTTTATGTTGACGCTTATAACAGCATTTACCAGCTTGGGTCTATTTTTCTCATTGTTTTCAGGTATTTCTTCTTATACTTCATTATCAGCAAGGAAAGCTTTGTTTAAAAAAAACCCTTTCGCTTGAATATGCTTGTCTGTTTTCTGTCTTTTTACATGGAAGAAGCTTCCTATATATTTTCTTCATTGGTGATAGGAGGAGATATATTGTACTTATCAAAATTAGGATTTTACAGCTGACTCAAGGTTTTAAGAAGTCTGTGTTCACAACTTAATTTTTCCTCTTCTATCATAAGAAATATTGTTATTTTCTCTCAGCTGTGGCTGTCTTCCACATCCTCGTGTTTCCACTCTCCTCTCTGAAGTATTTTTGGTCCTACTTGACCTACTGGCCTAAAGGGCTGATACCCATTTGACTTTGCCAAATATACTTCTATGTAGGCTTTTTCAGATCAGAAACAAAATAAAATGATCCAGAGGGACATTACTCTCCTAAAGAATAACTCTAAACAGTAAATAAATATTTTATATGATCCTTCTAGGCAGTGCAAACTGTGGTAGGGAGGTTCATTTTATGTGACCATTTGGGATACTGAGCCTCTAAAAGGAAATGTTATGCTGACACCATTGATGGAGCAAGTTTTGTTGTTGTTGTTGGTTTTTTTTTTTAGTTTTTTTTTTTTAATTTCTTTCATAAGATAAATCAGAGAATGCAAAGATGAAATTTCTCCAGTGCTAGGAAAAGCATGCAGGAAAATTTAACATGTATTTCTATAAGTGACAATACTTGACAGACCTTTTTACTTACAAGGTGCCTTTTCTTTTGTGTCTTTTGTTCTGTTGCACAGCTGCGATAGTATGAAGCAAAAATGACTAACTGTTAAAATACAAATGAGAACTCTTCTTTTTGGATGATTGCAGGCACCCTTTGTTTTGCCCTCCTGCTCAACCTGCGCAGACATCTCAACAATTTTCTTTGCCTCGACTGGCGAATCTAAAGCGTTTTTTACCCACTGCTGTTTCTATTGCCCTCAATGAAGCTAAAGATCACCATTTGATCTTTAGGTGCTGTATGCAACATAATTTTTGTCATCGTTTTATAACATTCACTAGTCATTAAGTAGATGGCCTACAGGCTGAAATATGTAAATTAGCTAATTATCTGAGTGCTGACATAAAATTTAGTATTAACTCGTCTTCTCTGTAGGAACTGTCTGGCATTGTTAGCTCTGGACCTTCAGCACCTTCAATTCAGCTCTGTTTCTGTGAATATACACTGCACAGGACCCATGTGTTTTCTGTACCATTCTTGTCATCCTTTGTGGCTTTTCTCACCTGGGTCTTTTCAAGCCTTTTTGTTGGTGTGAGACAAAAGTTATTTATGGTGGTTTTAGGTGTTTTTAATGCCCTCTAGTGGTACTTCTAGCTCTTACTGTAATGGTTCTGAACTAACTGTGCTATGCTGAGACTTCCACATCAGTATGGATATGCTTGGGGGCTTTCAGAGAGCACAGAGCAGCCCGTACCATCACAACCAGCTACTACACAGGTAGTGTCACACCTGCCACAACCGCCTAGTAAGCTTGTATCAAAGTAAGTGACTGCAAACTTCCCAACCTGAAACCAACCCTCCTGCCCATGTTCCCCTACAGGTTCCTCTCGCATGAGCTCTTCAGTCTGGTATCCCCCATCTCCCAGCCAGTCCTGTTGGGACTTGCCTGTTGGGGTGTATGGTGTGTGGTATTTCCTTGCATCTGCTTCCCACCTCACCCCAATGAGCAGAAGAGCAGCCACATCTGTGTATCCCTCAGGCCACAGCTCCAAAATCTACTTGTGTGCAGGCTCTTAGAGAAACCAGACATCAACTGAGTCATAAACTGGATCATTTCACCCATCCTCCAGTGTTTTTTTGATGGAACCTGGGTATGATGCCTGGAAAGGCTGACCTGGAGCAGAGACTAGGCAGAGCAAAAGGAATAAAATAGGTATTTATTGAAAGGATACATTTTGGGCAGTGCAAGAGCCTGGCCAGGGCTACTCCCAAGTCGAATCCAAGATGGATCCTGGTCACTAGTCTTTACACTTTTATAAGTTCTGGTTCATCTGCATATTGGGGTTAATTGTCCAACCACAGCCTCAGGTTCTGAAGACTCAGCCCCCTGGCTTGCCCCTTTTCCCTCACTGTTTCTGCTTTTTGGGTACTGGTTGTTCTTGATTCTCTAGCTGTGAAGGGACTGTTTTGTCTAACTACTGTGTAAAGAGAACTTACTAACACCTACCAAAGTTTCAGAGTTACATTCCTAGCAGCAGAGAGTCTGAAAAATATAAAAGCTAAAACCTAAGGCATCAGGTACATGCATTAATTGTATGAATGCTGCTGTCTAATGCTCTGTATATCATTGGGTACATCTCAGGAGCTCAGTGCCTGCATTTCTTGTGATGGCTGCTGCTTTAATTACAGATATACTTTCTGGAGTGAAATGCTAAAATGCAAATCTAGAGCTGAATTCCTACATATGAACGCATGTACTCTCAGATATACTATACAAAAGTATGTATGGAGAAATAAAAGAAGTAGACTGGAAGAAAGAAAAGGTTATGGACTCTAAATGTCTTCATCATTATTCCTGGCCCTTCTGATGTGCCTGTACTGAAGAATAAATATCTGTTTATTATACTGTGATTTCTGAGCTTCCATGATTTGTGGATTAGGAAAGTTTTGTCCTAGAGGGTTTATGTATATACATTTCCTTTATATTTTGACTTAATTAATCCCCTGAAATATTTTTAAATAAATGGTGGCTTGGTTTTTATTTTCAATGTTTAAATAAAATTACTCTCTATCTGGGAAGAAAGAATAAAAAATGTAACCTTTATTTTTGGTCAAAAGGAGAGGTAAAACTTCAATCTTTAAAATTTTGCTCTGATTTATCAAAGGTATAATAGTGAGTGAAATAATCAATTCTTGTTTAACTTCAAAATTCTTGTGTAATATCAAGGTCTGTGAGATGGTGACCTATGAGATTAGGTAAAAAGTGATAGAAGGAGAATGGGCACTAAAAAAGTATTAGTGTGTAAGGTGGAAAGATACATAAAATGAACAGTTAGATGGTTTTGGATTAAATATAGATGCATTAAGTGATGCATAAAAGAGAGATCAAAAGAAAATTCTGCTGCTATAAATGAATAAGCAAATGATGAAATTTCTTTTTTTTGTAAGATGTGAGTTGAAACTTAAGTAGGTCCAAGAGAGGAGATCTAGGATTGAAAGTAGGTCATTTGCAATTTAAATAATCTATCAATGAATCAAAACATGAAAAGGATACCAGTGTACGGAACACTACAGCTGAAGTTGAGAAAAGGATTAAATTACTGTTGTGATACATTTTTGGGTGTCATGAAATACATTGGTGAACCTTGGCTGATGAGTAGTTGTTAGAGAAAATTATATGTTAAAACATTTGAGTGGCTGTTAAAATGTCAGTTTATGAAGTAATGAAGTCCATCTCTGACAATATAGGTTTTTTTATTATTCTATAAGTTTTTCCAGACCAAAAGGTGAAGTATTAATGAAGTACAACTTTTGTCAAACAGTAAAATATATTTTCAAATTAATTTATGTAAAAAGTATCTTTTTGACTAAAAGTACTGAAGCGATCATCACATTGTTTTATAACCATATTAATAATTGTATGTTTTAAACAACTGCTGTAACATTACTTCGTAATTTGCAAACACTTATCTAGTTTTCATTGCGTTCTTTAATGTCTGTACTGTTTATTATGCAAGACTCTTAGAGTTTCTCTTATAGCTTCTTTTTATAGAAATCTAATCATCGACTGACAGCATAATTGCCAAATATATGGAGGATCTACATTTTACAACTTTATTAGCTTTTTAATCTCACTAGTAAATTTTGCTTGTTTTTTAAGGTAAATTTCACTGAGACAACATCATCTTTCCAGAGCATAATTGCAAAAATGTTGAATGAAGGACTGTATACAGATAGCAAATAGGATATGTACAGGTGGGTAAGTGTAGTTTAGCTCAAATAACACCGGGTATTCACATAGAAAAAAAAAAAAGAATATATAAAATAATAGATACAGGGAATAAAGACTACTGTTTAAAGCAGCAAGACTTTCAGAGTAGCATGACAAATTAATACTTCATCTTCATGCATTCTCTAAATTTGAAGTTTTCATAGAAAGAACAAACCTGAAACATAAACAGAATATAATTGGCAATGTTTGATTTCTTTACATGTGTAGAATAATGAAAAGAGCAATCTTCAGCTTGAATAAATAATCCTATGCACTGTTACAGATGTACAATCTACTCATGTAAGGGTCATGTCCATAGTAACTTAGCATATATTTGTGTGTTTGAAGAAAAAGTAAGGTTTTCATAAGATGAAAATGGACTTCATTTCTAGAACAATTGAGTTATAAACAGAGCTTTAGCATCCACTGGAACTAGGAACTGAGTAAAAGCTAAGCAGGAATTTTCAAAATACTGGTCTAACAGCTGGGCTCCAAAGTAATTGTACAGCTCAGTGATAGATTGGACTCATCCTTCAGTTTCAGGTTGTAGCAACAGTAGAAAAGATTACAGACATGTAGCAATAAATCACCAAGATCAAAATTTTTTGAATCAGGAGTTTCAGGAGAGAAAACTGAGACATTGCTGAACTTACAGTTAATTGTGATTGATAATTGTTAATTGTGTACAAAGTAATGATTTTTAGGTAACCTTTCTAATTAGTTTTGGTACTTGGCTAACGAGGAGTTAAAATATTTAAAACTCACAGAACTACAGCAACTTAATCTCACTTTCATGTTGAGTAAACCTTTGGAAATGCTAGAAAATGGTTGCATTAATAAATGTATTGATAAACATGATGCAATGGCGAACAGTTAATGTGGCTTTTGTAAAGGGGAGTCACATTTCACATTCATTTGTCATATGAAGAAATCACTTGAGCACACAGCCAAATTTAATATGGTTGGTATGTATGTATGTATGTATGCATTTGCAAGAATCTGTTGCAAAATTGTCTCAACAAGGTTCTTAGAGAGATGAAGCTGCAATGAGATTACAAGAAAGAATAACAGAATCACTACTGACCAAAAGAGGAAAAAAAATATTGATGTTAACAAAAGATACAAAGTGTGGTGAAGTCTCTGGTGTTGGACATATTGTTTACTGCATGTTGCTCCACTACAAAATTACAGAAGAGTAAAACTCATTGTTCTACAGAGCTGTGATCACCAGAATTAAAAATGGTACTGGCAAGGGTAATTTTGATAATGAACCATAGAGAATGACTTCTATACAAGGAGAAATTTTATAAGCAAGTTTATTCAAATTTGGAAAAGGGATGAGTAAGGATGGTATAATTGAAATATGTGAAATTATGAATGGCAGGTCAAAAGTGATTAAGGATATGTTATTCACCATTCATGACACAAAAACCAGCAAGCTCCCAAGTAAATTATCAGGCTGAAGTGTATATTGCTTTTCATATAATACATAATTAAACTGTGTAACTCATTGCTGCAGGATGTTTTTGATGCCAAAATATAAATCAGTTCAAAAAGCAATTAGCTGAACGGATGGAAGTAAACCCCATTAAGAACTATTAAATACAACAATGTGGGTACAACGCTAAAACCTCATACTTGCAAAAGGAGTCTTTCTTGAGAGAAGTTCCTAACTTCTTTTTCTTTACTTATGCACCCCTGCAAAAATCCAGTCTCAACCAATATAGGAAATGAGATTCTGGGCATTATGGGTCTTTGTTCCGACATAACATTAATAGTATTGTCATAATCCTGTCTGATTAGCCCTGAGAAGGATTCAGGGCTCTGAATGGAAAACCAGGCATACACAGAGCAGTCCCATGGGAAGAAAAGAAGATCAACTGCAACTGTTGCCTGAAAAAAATAAAGGAAAAATAAGTGTGGCAGTAAAAACTATGGTTATTTTATCAAGATCTAATTATGCCCCTACCATGTGCAGTGTATATATATATATATATATGTATGTATATAATTAGTTTGAATATTAGATTGAATTTCAAATTCTATAACATTAAATTAAAATTTTTAAGCTCAATGAAATAAATTAGTTATCATAGCTCTTCTTATGATAGCACATCTGTATATGCTTCATTCCAATTGAGAAATCAAACACGTAACAGAAATACTCTAAGGAGGTTATTGTATTCTTCATATAATTCTACATTTCATGGCTGAAATTCATATAAATTTCATGACTGTTATGCCTGAGATGGCCTCCAACCATTACAACACCCCCAAGTCCTTTTCTGTACACTAAAAACCCCGGGGTCCCATGGTAGTCCTCGCTAGTTGGCTCCCTTGTCAGCTGTGTCAGGAAGTTTTTTCCACACACCAAGAACTCCTAGATGGTTTACTCTCTATTGCCTTGTATTTCCAGCTGATATCTGGCAAGTTGAAGTGGGGCTAAATATTTCTTTTTTTTTTTTCAGGGATGGGGAGAATGGGGGAAAGCACTTGCTTTTAAATTTTGTTTATTTCAGGTTAAAGAAAGAGTAGATTTCTTGCAATCAGGCATTTTTAAGGGCTACAGCTAGCACTGAGAAAGTGAGGATTCAGAGTAGTGTTCTTGTTACACTTTCCCTTTTCAAGACTGTGTAGAAAGAAACCCTTCTCTTTCAGTCATTTAGTTAATGACCTTTGTCACCAGTCTTTGAACTGAGCTGAAGACTTTCTGTGAGGGTTTCTGCCATTCTTACACAGAAGTCTCTGATGTAAACACTAAGAAGAAGGTTTAATTGATACACTTAAAATAATTAGAAAGCAACAGTGCTCAGCAGGGCTGTTTAGGACTAAAGGCTAACAAGGAACCAAATCCCCAGACAGCTATGTGATCATTAGGAAAACTCAGAGATAAAACATGACATTTTTGGAGAGTTGGGATTCAAAGTATTTAAAAGAAAATAAAAATAAAGACAAAACAAAGTAAAACAAAAAACACCCACGCTCCACCCCTCCCCCCCCAAAACTTGCAGAAATCGTGCTGTGGAAAAGAAGCAGAATTTTTACATCTGTGAGTGCATATGCCTTCCATTTAAAGTAAAATATTTTAGTATTACTTTCAGCTGTGATTCTTTAGAGTTGACACATTCTTGTGAGGCTTTTGTATGCAGCACTTAAAAAGCAATACTCTTTCTAACACATGATATTTAATCTTGTTTTCCTTTATTTATTGTACTATATTTTATTATATTTTATTTTTTTTTACTTTTAATGCAGAGCTATATTTCCATCTATCCAATAATAATTTGTTTAGCTGAGTACTAGTGTCAAATTTGCTGACTCTTTGAAACAGTTGAAAGTTCATTTAGGGTAAAGACTCCACGTGTGTTGTCCACAAGTCATCTTCATAGAACATGAGTAGTACTACAGCACATCCAACTTATGTCATTCACATTATGAAGAAGGATGAGGACTTCTCTGGTTCAGCCTTCCAAATTATAGTTAAAATATGCTCACTTCAGAGTTTAGAATAAGTAGCCTCCAATTTGCAAACAAATGAACATATGTTTTAGGAAGGGCATGTGTGTATTAAACTGTGAAATTACTATATGCAGCTGTAGCTGATTTGTACTGCTGGAATCTAGTAGTTTTCATTATTTCCTGAACCCAGGTAGAAATGAAAATTATTCTGCAGACAATTTGTCTTTCCTGCCATTTTACTGCATGTCCTATGGAACAGTTAGCAAATCACTATATCAAGTATTCCACTGAAATTAATTAAAAGCAGTGCATTTCCAGTGTAGCAAATTGCTAATGAGTCTCATTAAAGTCTTAAGATAATAATGATTACATGTCCATGACTGGAGGATAGGCTTCACTGTCTTTGGTGTTTTCCTTGCAGATCCAAGGAACAAGCTGTACAAACACACTCCCTCGTTAATGGCATTATCTGGACTGTGCACCATGACCCTACCTGTGTGTGCATGTGAAGGACAGCGTTGTTTCCATGGCACAGTTGTGGTGGGAGAGACGCATCCAGCACTTGAATCACCCAACATCAGCTGCGGAGTCAAGGCAGAGGCAAAGCAGAACTTTTGGGTGAGTGTGTGAGGGGTAAAACTGGGACATAGAAAAAGGAACTGGCTGTTTGATTTCCACATGACAATACTTTCTTAACAGATGCTGGCACTCATATTCCTGTAATGAATAATGGTGTATATCCTTAGTAACCTTCTCTTTTGTTTAGTGAAAGATAGTACAGGCATTTTCTTCTCTCATCTGCTTTTTGCAGCAGTAGCAGTGGTGGCCTTGAGTAACCCATACTTCTAAGGATGTGCTTTCTGGCTTTCTAAAACTCTCTGAAAAGTTATATAATTCAATAGCCTGGTGTTGTAAAAATGGGTGAAATAAGACTTAATGTGATTTTCACCAGTATTAACTGATATTATTGTGCTCCTCTGCAGAATAGGGAGCTAAAGAAAACTTATTTTATAAGTTTGGTGTATCACCCCAAAAAATCCATGTTAAGAAAAATCCTCAAACCTTTATTATATTTTAATAGAAAGGTATAATTATTATTTCTACTAATTTTTTTTTATTTATAAATAAATGGGATAAATATTGATCAGCTATTCATAAGATGAAAGATGACAAGGACACAAAGTTTTGGAGGTGAAAAGAGCAAAATTCAAGACTTTGAAATATATTTAAAAAGCAGACATTTAGTGAACTACATAGATAGGAATTCGAGGAACTTTAGAAATATGTACACATTAAATCTTGACCACATGGTGTGGAAATAGAAAATAAAAGATGAAAAAAAAATAAAACCATCAGAAATGCCCTCAAACAAATCCCAAAACCTTGGGCAGAAGAAAGCTCCTTCTAGAATTTATTTGAAAACAGCAAATACAAGTGTTCTGTTCGAATGTGAGAATTCTCATTTGGTTGAAAATTATTTTCTGTGTTTTTAGGAGGGCAAAGAGAAAATAATAACAGAACAAAATCTCAGCAAATAAGATAAAAACTACTCAGAAAACAATATATAGATGAGTAATATCTGACATGTCAACAAATGATGTCAAAGAGTGGAAATTTTTTTCTGAAAAAAATTAACAGTCTTTGCAGATGAGGGACACATTATCTACATACCATCTTGATATTAAGTCTAAGAATATTATCTTCCATGATGTTTTTCTAAATAAGAAGAAACTATTTTGTACATGTTTGAGGATCATGACTGATAGAATTTTCACATTTATTGACTGTTCACAGGTAAAAAGGAAGGACAGTATATCAGAATGATCTGAAGGTAGCTTCAGTTCTGCTCAGTGTTTTATCAGACAGGATGGTGTAGTGGAAAATCTGTTTATTAAATTGGAAGGATGAATCATAAGGGTACTAGGAGACAGAGGAGGTATTCAAAATGGTCTTCAGACTGAAGAATTAATCTGAAATACCTGGATGCAATCCAAGAAAGTCAACATTTATTCAGAAATAATGAAGTGCACAAATGGAAACTTATGAGAAACTGTTCAGTTTTGTAGAAAGGATTAAAGGATAACAATGAATACAATCAATCATATCATCATAAATCACAGAGGCAACTCTGATAATAATTCTCTCCTCCATTCCCACATAATTTCATAGTAATATGGTAGCCACCTTTCGTCACTGGGCTCTGAGAGAAGCATGGTTCATCTAGAGTTCATCCAGAGTAGGACACTGAAAAAAAGAAATAGTTGAAAAATCAAACCCTATTAAGTAGCTCTGAGTATCTTAGGTCAAAAAAATAAAGCCCTATGG
The DNA here is from genome assembly GCA_013397075.1 of Rhabdornis inornatus. Lineage (NCBI taxonomy): Eukaryota > Metazoa > Chordata > Aves > Passeriformes > Rhabdornithidae > Rhabdornis > Rhabdornis inornatus. The sequence goes on along the minus strand of VWZS01005398.1, from coordinate 430,538 downwards.
GAAAGGATGGAGGGGGACCAAGGATACATGAAGGTAAGGGGTTGCTGTATGCCTATTCTACATATAGTCTCTTTTTGTGATATGGTGTGTGTATGTTTTGAGGGAGAATATGGAAGGAGGAGGTCATTTATATAAAAATGGGATTAGAAGAGGTAATTTTTACAGAGTTAGAGAATACCAGCAGTAAGAGAGACATCAATGACAAATACTTTGTGCACCTTGAAGCCTGTGTTCTCATTGCAGTGTTTCAGAAAGTCTTTGAACTATGTTGAATGGAAAAAAAATAAAAGGAAAATAATCAAAATCACTGTGTTAGCCCACAGTCTATATTCACAAAGACATCAGTTGCATCTTGCTGTCTTTCAGTGTCTGTGAATCTTTGCACATTGCTCTATTTGTCTCAGCTGTCTGGTAAGGGGAACAGGTTGTAATAAATAGAAGGTGATAAGAATGCCTTTTGTATAAATTATTTAGGAAATAAAAGTTGTTTTCTATGGTATTGGGTTTTTTTTCTGTTATTGTTGATGTTGTTTATCTACCTATTTTCATTATCTTTAACTGTTTATTCAATAACTCAAAAATAATTTTTAAGTGTTATTTCTTTTTATTAGGAGTTGGTAGCATCCTTCTGTATAGAAATTCTTCTCATAAATATGTATACTATTTTCTTAGCACCCTAATTTAGTTGACTATAACAGCAGAAATCTGCTGGCATTGTTAAGGACTCATTTTCTCTTAAGAGGGAAAATGTTTGAAGTTGACTTAGGTATAATAATTTCAAAACTAAATGGTATGAGCAGCACTGAGCATAATATTTTGGAATGTCCTGAAGATGGTCCTGCTGAATTGTTCTTTGAAGTACTTGTCACTTCCTTCTCTCTTTTCCTCCTTTTCAGTATTATGGGCTACAAATGGATTTCTTTAAAATATTCTTATATTCCTTTATGATAAAAAAGCATATTTTATCATAACTTTAATTTGATGAAGATGCCTTATTATCACAAATAAGTGCCAAACATATATATATTAACGTATATTACAATAGTCTCAAATAGTGGTCTGGAATTCTTAGAGACATTTGGAAGAAACATGGCATATAGCTTTAACAAATGTGGCTAAAAAGATGAAGATGTTGTATTAAAGCACAGAGTTATACACCTTTCACATGCTCTGACCCATCATAGTACCTCACTGTACTGTAAAATCTGTCAAACCTCTTTGAATACTTTTTATTTCTGTTAGACATATCCTGGAATGGCTGATCCAGTGAGGAACTGTGCAGTGATAGCTCATGCAAAGTCAGCAGATATAGTGCACATACTAAAAAATAAAAAAATAACTAAAAACCAGTGTCCCGTTTTCTTTCCTCTTTTTCCTCTCCTTTTTTTCTTCTATTATTTCTTTGTTTTGTTAAAGCCAAAAACTTAATGAAAATCGAGGCAAAAGGAAAGAATAGTCTGAAGGACAGACACAGCTTTTGTTTAATTGCTTCTGGTGACACCTCTTTTCTCCTTGGATGCTGCAACAAGATACAACAGCAGGTGAAATGGATGCAGTGAAGAACATCTGGCTGAGTGGGTGTGCTGGATCTAAACTAATTTCTTTTCTGCTAGTCAGTCCTTTATTTTGCAGGTTGTTTTTTTCTTTCTTCTATCCCCCTTTGCTGTCTATCTTTTGCACTATAGGTTTACATATGCATCAGCTATTCTTGGTATCTGAAGTGAATCATTCAAAGGAAAGGAATTATTGCTCTAAATGAAAACCCTTGGAACACAGACCATACACACAAGCAGTACAATAATGAATCATGAGTTGCACTCTGAAGTCTCACATTGCCTAATTTAGAGATAGACAGTAGTTTTACTGGATCTTTTAGAAATATTCTTTCATTGTTTCATAGATGTAATCAGCATGTTGAGACTGTTATGTTAAGACCTTTATTTGGCATAATACTTTATGGAAAACAGATGGAAGTAAGCAGTGTTTTGAATCTTTAAAATGGGCTTTGTTTTTCAGTGTCAGTGCACAGTGTATTGGCAACAAATTCCTACAAGGATTTTAGAGGATATGATGGCACACTGCTGTGGTCAGACATAGAGGAAGGAAGAGGTACACAAGCTAAGAAACTAGATCTGCAGATTATTTCTTTTACTGACAATCGCATAGGTTTTTAAAGAGTTGACTGCTTGACTCCTGATTTACCTCACAACAGTTTAAACAGGTACAGTATCACTTTCCTAGACCCTCCCTAGAATGGCAATGTTTGTTACAATTCTACATTCTAACAATTTTTTAGAATGCAGGTGAGTTGAGGAAAATTGTTGTTTATTCTAAAGTTTTTTGTCTTCTAGGTCCAAGATACACTGAACTGAGTTTGCAACTGCATATGAAGTTTATTATACTAATTATAATTTTCTTAAAGTACATAAATATCTTGAAGTATATGAACAATCATTGCCTAGCGTGTTACTGAATGATGGGTAACTATCACCTAGTTATTATAAATGAAAGTTCATGAGATAATATTCTTAACAGCAATATTGATATAGGTGGATGCAATTTTCACAGGGGAACAAGGGAAAAAAAGAAGACAGAAGGCTAATATTCTTGAGATTAAAATTTGAGAAGAAAATGCCTGTTGGCTGAATATTTTGGTCACACATTACAGAAAAGTGTTGCGGTTTGTGCCTCAGGCTTTCAAGGGTAGAAAAGAATAACAATCACAGACCACCTGCAGAAGTTAAAGTGAAGTCAGATTACTGTGGAAAACATCAGATTTTTAATCATATGTGGGTAACAGCCATGCATGATGATCCTAGCCCTATGATGAGCCAGATAGCTTTTCCAATTCCATATGTGATGACTTGGTAGTAAAAGAAAGTGAAAATCACACCTAAAAGAAAGACTTAATTAACAGTGAGAATCGATAGGCTTAAATAAGGAATAAACAGTTGCCGTGTGTCTGTCTTTGTACTCAGTGACAGGTGATAATCCCACTTTACCTGGCTACATAGAATTTTGTAGATATAACAAGCAATATTAATGTTAATGTGATATGAAATTGGTATATCCTGCCTGTGAGGAGTGTTTTTATTTATCACACACTGGAAGCTAGTGCTAGTAGTACAACAACAGCTGATGTTAATAGTGCAAGACAAGGACACTGTCCAGCTCCATGTCCCTTCCTGTAGAACATGGAATCTCTGCTTCTAATAGTTTCTTTTTCCTGGTTTGAGTTTTCTTTGTAGACATACTCTTGTCCAATTTCCGTGTTTAAGCCTAGTAACTCAGGAGATAGCACATTTTCTGTCTTGTTTTTAGTGAGATATTTTTAAAATGTTTGAGAAACTGAGACCTGATAGTGTCTATAATATCTACATATTGATTGGTATGGACAATACTTTCTGTGAGTGTTTTAAAGATCTATGCAAAGAGTGTAATTGATTAATTCGAATAGAATTAACATAATTCTGCTGAAATTTGCTTTGCTATCCCCAGTGAAGAAATGCTATGACCACCAGTTAGGATACAGACAGATAAAAACAGCAGACAGTCCATCTTGGAGAAAAGTGGACCAGTGTATCTGAGGACTGGTAATAACATTCAGCTCCTCAGTGGAAATAACAAGGTCACTGTCATTGAAACATAGTGGGCAGCAAATGAAATGTTTGCATCCATGTTTGCTTCCAGCCATGCTGGCTTAGACTTGACATTCATCAGGACAAAAGCTGGGAAGGTATCTCCTTCTTTTCAGCTGGAAAGTATGAAAAAGAATATTGCATTGAATAATGGATATTGAATATCCTAATTTATGACCCAATTTACTACCCCTATTTACTAAACTACTAGGTACTGTCAAAATCAAATTAGGAGAATATTCCAATTAACAGATAGGAGTCTATGTCTTCCTGTTTTAGTACTAAAACTAAAACTAACTTTGAGGACATGAGCAGAGGATGTTCTGAACTGAGATATGTATTATATTATGGACATGGTTTCTTCTGTCAGGTGGTTGATATGAGAGAGAGCTATAGGGTACAAACCCTTCCAAGCCCTTGGAAATGGTTGGAAGAAATTTCTCAGAAAACTGGTTTCTTCCTTGCTTAACTAATTAATGTAAAATAAAATGAAAACAAGTAAACAAAACTTTAAGTACTTGCAAAGTAACTACTACATGTTTCAATGGCAATATTTCCCACTCTAGCTGTACTTCAGGAAAATCAATCTTTCTTTTCTTTATCCAAACTCGTGTGCCTGCACAGCTAAAAAAGACAAAGAGGAACTTCTGCAAATTGTGCATTGGCAGAAAGCTGTACCTTCAGGTATTCTAAAATGTATATGTATACAAACTATATGTATACAAACATCTTAGACACACTTAAGAACATTTATGCACTCGTATATTATGTGCTGGCATGGTCTTCACAGTATTTTTTAGTAGAGACTTAGACTCTCTCAGAGAGTCCTAGTCTCTGTTAGAGACTTATAAGAACCCTTTAGATTACCTCTAAAGAAAGAAAGAAAAAAAGTGGAGTGGATGTGATGGTTTGACCTCGGCTGGTCACCAGCTGCCCACCAAGTTGCTATACCACTTCTCTTCCTCAACAGTACAAGGAAAAAAAGTACTGCAACAAGCTCATGGATCCAGATAAGGACAGAAAAATTCCTCACCACTTACTGTAGCGGCCAAAACAAACTCAGCTTCAGGAAAGAAACGCAACTTACTGTCAATCAGAGAGAGTAGGATAATGAGAAACAAGAGCAAATCTAAAAACACCTTCCCACCACCTCTCCCATTCTTGCAGGCTAAACTTTACTCCCAGCTCCTCCCCACACATAAGTCACAGAAGAATGGAAGTTACAATAAGTTCATTACGTATCTGTAATACTCCTTCCTGCTTACACCCTTTCCCCACTCCAGTGTGAGGATCCACCCAAAGAACACAGTCATTCAGGAACTTCTACAACACAGAACATTCCCTCATGGGCTGCAGTGCTTCACAAGCTGCTCCAGCATGTTTCCTATTCCACAGAGTGCAGCACCTCAGGAACAAACTTCCTCAGGATGTGTGTCTCCTGAGGCCACAAGTTCTGCCAGCAAACCTGCTCTCTCTGAACTCTGCTATGGTGAGATTAGCTTATAGTGTATTTTCAGGCCGTATAGAAATATATGTTCCAAGTATAGTAAATGAAATTAATAAAGAAGCTGACGATTCATGCGAGCCACTCAATAGTTCAAGACTGCAAAAGGTACCAAATGACTTTTACAAAGAAGGTCAAATTATTCTGACCACATATAAAACATTGAAAAATTGAAGGATTTCTGAGGAAAACAACAAAATGAAAAAATGTCTTACTACATGATGTGATTAAGTTTTAATAATTCCAGTTATATCAATATGCTATTTTATTGGGCAAGAAAAATGTAGAAAAAGTAAACTCCCCAGCACAATTTTCTAGTCATAATCCTCCTGATTCGTTGTACAGATTGAATAATACAGCATGAAATGTACTGATTAATTGAGATTATGTAATAGTACAAGGTGAACTTGTAAAGTATTAACCTAAATAATGTGGTTACCAACTTCATCTAATTATAGCTATTGTTAGAACATTAATATAAATATGATATAGAAAATGATACATGGGAAAAATAGAAAGATGCTTTGCATTTTTAAAATTGAATAGGTTTTACCATCCTAGAGTGGCTACTGACTCCTGAACGTCTGTGTGTTCTTTCATTGTTTTACCAGGTAACAAAGTAAAAATTATGTTTGCTATATCTTTCTTTAAAGATACTTCATTACTGTAATAACTATCCTATGCAAAAATGCATCTCTGAGTAGAGATGCTTCTCTTTCTATTTTTAAGCAAGTCTGTGGAAAGGCATACTGTTTTAAACCATTTGGGTCTTTAATTGCTGATATGTAATGGCACTTAGTACATGATTTAGAGGAAAACATGGTGGGGATTAAAAGTGTATATTTCCCTATGACAAGAAAAAAGAGTATTTTGGAAAAAAGCAATACTTAGAAAATTTGCAAGTGGCAAATTATGAGATCGTTCTAAATCTCATTGAACTAAATGGCCATGGATTGTCCCCAGAATGAAGCTAATCAAAATTAAAGCAAAGTTAATTACAAAGGACTATAATGATATTTTTGTATTAATTTTGGGAGCCATTGTAGACAATTAAACAATAACACTCTGAGTAAAATTTAAAAATTTAGATCTTTTGCATATATGATTTTGCATATATGATTTTGAGACAAAGCTACTGAAAACTTATCTACATTCCTTGCAGACTAGACTGCACTGAAATACATTCTCCATTTTCTCTTCAACCACTCGTATATTTGCTGCAGGAGAAAATGCCTTTTTCATAAAAAACAAATAGAACAGTTTTCTGTTATTATTGTGGGGTTTTGTGGGTTTGTTTTCACTTTGTTTTGGTTTTAGGGGGACTTTTATTTTAAACCACATAAAAGGTTCAAGTCAGCAATACCTGACATGTACGACCACGATTAAATTACATTTAATAGAGCAGTTCTTTCTCTTGGAAAAACCCTGGGTTTGTTGGCATGATGTACATACCAAGCATGAATCTGGAATAGCCATTTTTCTGTGCCTCTGGTTCCTGTGCACATACCTGTCCTCCTCTTACAACAACTGCAGTCTCCCATATGGCTGGTCTCTCCATGGCAGCCAGTCACATACTTTGAAGCCAGCCTTACCGCTAGAATTTCTGCTTATGCCTCTTTTTGTCTGTTCCTTTTACAAAGGCTAAAAGAAGTTTCTTGAGAGACTTTAAAGCCAGTTGCATGTTCTCTGTTCCTTTTTCTCCTGGTTTTCTTCCCGGTGGTGAATTGCATTGCCTATGATTAGTTGTAGACTTTATCAAGGTATAAAACCCACATCTCATTGCCTGCAGTTTTAGTAAATAGAAGATTACATGTATAGCTAATATGGACCTGGTGCACAAAATAGCTGAGGATTTTCAGAAAATGTGAATTTTTATGTGCTATGGCACTAGAAAGAAGATTTTGAATTTGTTTTTATTTCTTCCTGTAAAATAACACATTTTCCTTTACCTCATTTCTTTAGCCCATCCAGGCATGAATGAAGATGAACCTTGATCCAGCATAAAATAAATGTAATCTGATAAATTTAAATTTAAAGATAGAAAATATAAATCTGTAAAGTTTTATTCTCTCATAAAAGAAAGAAACAGGAACCTGAACTTCTGCCTTACGATAAGTTCCACCTCTTTAAAGGATCTGCTTTTTACAAGTTGTCTATTTTAGCCCTTTGGTTTTCTTACTAGTCAGAAAAGATTTAATGATTTTTGAAGTCATTAGGACAGGCTGTGGCATAAACAATCCATCTTCTGGACAAGATACATAAAGTTCAGGCTTCATGATGAAAAGAAGTTGAAACTATGGCTATTTCTATCAGTCACAGATGGTTTTGAGTAAGACTAATTAAAAGAGAATCATTTAAAACTGTGACTATGTGGAAATATATTTTGTCAGTAACAGCCAATCATGAAATTGGAGGAGGGTGACAGAGTAAATGTGTTCTCAGAATACTTCAGATCCTTGACAGTTGCTATTAAACTAATTGGGAGCAGCGTAAGGCACCTTCCAAGGGTAACTGTTTTCAACTTGATTCAGCAAAACAAGTTAAGCACATATTTAAAGGAAATCAAGGATGTAATTCTAATTTAATTCCAAAAAACCAGGAAACTCTTTCTCCTTCATGTGTTTTCACCATGCTGAATTTATATTTAAAATCATAACTGGGCAAAAAGCTTTTATCAAACAGAGGAAAGCTCCCTTAAGGTAAAAAAGTTTTTTTTTTAAATCTGTGATATTTCTTTTTGGATACATTTACCAAGCGCAATATAGAATGTCTGAAATCATACAGGATTTCAGGTGTGGAATTTTTAAATTTCTTTTCAAATGTATTTTATAAGTTAAAAAAATTAAAATCCCATTTAAAAACCCCATATAAAATCTGTGGAAGACCTACAGCTCGATGAGTTTCTGGCAGTTTGCAGAGCTCAGTAAGAAAAGAGAAATTATTTTCATGACTCTTTCAAAAAGGAATTTCTTTAATTTTGATGAGAACATCTGATCCTATAAAGCTTTTCCTAATTAGTCCAATAAAGCACATAATCTACTTTTTTCATTATTTACTGAACTAGCATGTTTATTACCATGTTTATTACAAGAGTTTATTGATTTTTTCATAAAAACGGCTCACTGCAAATGAACTACCACAATCATAAAAGGATGTATCCAAAGGAGCGTGGCCGGAAGTTCAAGGGATGTGCTTCTTCCTCTCAGCTCTGCTTGTGTAAGACCCCACCTGGAGTATTGCATGAAGTTCTGGTGCCCACAACACAAGAAGGACATGGAACTATGGGAACAAGTCCAGAGGAGGGCCAGAGAGTTGATAAGAGGACTAGGGCACTTCTACTACAAAGACAGGCTAAGAGATTTGGGGCTACTGAGCCCATAGAAGAGGAGGTTGCATGGAGAGCTCACAGCGACATTCTGGTATCTGAAGAGTGCCTGCAGGGAAGCCAGAATGGGACTCTTCATCACGAACTGCAGTGATAGGAGAAAGACTAGTGGGCTCAAACTGAAAGAGGGGAAATTTAGGTTGGATAATAAGAAGAAATTCTGTACTGTGAGGGTGGTGAGGCAGTGGAAGAAGTTGCCCAGAGAAGTTGTAGATTGCCCAACCCTGTTAGGCTTCAATGGCTAGTTGGATGGGGCATTGAGCAATGGGAAGTGTCCCTGTCCCTGGCAGGGGCATTGGAACTAGGTGATCATTAAGGTCTCTTCCAGCCAAACTATTTTATTGTTCTATGATTTGAAATCAAAATATGGGATTGTGCAAACCAACTTGGTTTACTGAACAAACACTAATTGACATGGAAGTATCTCAAGACCATCCTTCAATAAATTTTTTGAAAGTGAGTAAATGCATGCTGTAGAATAACAGTCACCTCCTTCTCCCTTATGAGGGAGTTTTCTCTCAGTCCTGACTACGGACAGATTGGTTTTGCAAGTAGCATGGAAAAGACAGAGCATCCTCTTCATTTGGAAATAGTAATAATAAGGGAAATGTTTGGAAAGGGAGAAGCATTCTAATTTGATGTGGAAATAAAGTTGAAAGTAATATTTGAACATTGAAAGTTATAATTTCAACTCCTTCTGAGTTACAGTGCTCTATTTTCTTGAAATTATGGTTTAAATGTTTCACAGAGCAACTAATCCAAAAAGTCAGCTCTCCGTTTGACTATTTGTAACTGGAATATCATGTGAGAGAAAAATACAAGTGTATATAAGCTGTCTAAATTTGTGTGAAAATCAAAATCCTCTTTGCAAACCCAAGTTTTAAAAGGTTGCAAAAGGTCTCTGATTTGCAGTGAACATTAGATCAATAACTCAAAATTAAAGATTTCTCACATGAAATCCTGAGACTTACAAAGACCAGGGAATGGAAGAATGTAAATATTTTCTGTCAATTTTTAAGGGTAAAAGTGTGGTTATTATTTATATTTAGGGTAAAAATGAGATTTTTAAAATTTTTCATGAATTAAAATAAGTTTTTCTTGCCCAAATCTGTATATAGTCATCCAATAAGTTGTCCTTTTGCTGGGCACCTGTGAGTACAGTCATCAGCATTTCATTGTAGTGTGTCCTAAAAGCACTGGGGGGTCATGGAAGACTATATATGGGAATTAATTTTTGCTTTTAAATTGTAAGGATTTTGAAGAAGAGTTTTAGCCTTCTCTTCCAAAGCTCGTATACAGCAGCACCCAGAAGTTCACTATTGCAGGCAGCCCAAATTGAATATCCAGTTTTCAGATGATTACAACTCTATTCTCTGGTAAATAATTGATTAACAAGTCATTTTAAAAATTAAGACTTCCTTTCTTCCTTTACAATCAATTGACAGAAAGAAAATTGTGTGCCTATTGATAAATGTCCTTGAATCACGGGCTGATGATTTCCCAGATGTTAATTTCTCTGCTTACACTGCTGATGCATGAAGAAAGCCTGCCTTAATATAATGTCACAGGAAGATCTCTAAGTTAAATATCTTTTCAGTGTGTTCCCACTAGTATTCCTGAGAGTGAGACAGGCATTAGGCATTTTAGTGATGTCCAGATCTTTTAGCCTAAGGGAACTAGAATAAACTTCTTACTTTTTCCATTTTCTGTCTTCTGGTAATTCAACACTAGGCAGATGGACTGTGTTACGCTATACTTTAGAGGCAAATGTTGTGTCTATTCATTATTTCAGATGGTCTATTTGCAGAGTGCTCTATATTTCTGTTTCACTTAACCATTGGTACTACACAAACATTTGGTTTCACTACAGAAATACTTTTTTCACTTTAACTGCTGCTGCACTTGACCTATTCAAGGGAAGTTGTCTCTCAGTTCCGGGTAATTTTTGTTAACATTTTCTTAAAAGGTGCCAAATATGTAATGATCATAGACACATTTTTACGCTTGGATTTAGACAAAGTATCTTCTGTTTCTAAAGCTTTTCTCAATTGTGACCTTTAGTAAGCCTGTTAAGGCTCTTTTTAAAAAGTGCTGCCCAAAAGGAAACTTTTGTGTTTGGGGTTGGTCCTGGGCAGGGACAGGAGTTGGACTCGAAGATCCTTGTTTGAAGATACCTTCCAACTCAGCACATCCTGTGATTCTGTGAAAAGCCATTGGTTAACTTCAACCAAGGTCCTATTTGTATCAAAAATTAGGAAGATGATATCTTTGGAATAAGAAATTTGAGGATTAAATTCCGTATAGAAAATGCTTTGATTATACAGGTGTCATGTAAGTACAAAATATTATGTTACGTATTTATTTACATGTGTATATGCCATTTTCTAGTCTCATTGTAGGAATATGCACTTGCTGAAATAAATGGAGGCTTGGACTCCAGCTGGGCTGTTTCTGGATTTTAGCTCTTCAGACAGAGCTTCCCTTCACAATCATTCTCTGTGAGCTTGTGACAGTGAGGTGAGGGACTGTAGAGAAAGTAGAATTTTAATAGCATTCCGAATTAAAGCTAAGTAACATCCAGCAGTCAGGAGCCGCCAGGTCAGCCACATTTCTAAAACAGAACTTGAAAAAGAGAAATTCAAAGCAGTGGAATTTAAGCATAGATGTATGTGCTGCAATTTGGAAATAACTCAGGAACTAAGATGTCCAATTAACTACTGCTGCAGAAATGATTCAGGATTCAGCGGAAGCATTCAAAAATGTTTTTTTGCATGCTTATCTGAAACATCACTGAAGAATCTAGCTCTTTGCACTAAAGTAGTATTCAATTTCCTTGCAGACTCTGGGGTTTTTTTCTGTTCATATATAGACAAATTTTTACGAAGGTATGATTAGACTTAGTAAACATTATATAACATTATTGCTTGTCAGATTTATGTCCAGGTCAGAACTGTGCTATATATATTCAAACACTCTAAATAGAAGGCATGCATATTTTGCTTTCTGATGTTTATTCCTTGCCCTTTAGTAACTTTCTATTATTTCAGCTGTATGATATTTTCAGGAACTTTTACTTAACATATTTATTTTTAAATTATTGAGAAGTATCTCTTGGTCTTTGCATGCAGGAAGCCTAAAGATACGCTCTGACCAAACACTTGCAAGAATTTCAGAAAATTGTAGGGTAGAACAACTGTAGGTTGAAAAGTGCCCTTGGTAGATAACAGAAGCATCAGATGTAATTCTTCACGTATATATGGTGAAAGATGCTACAATTAAAAAGGCACTGAAAATTCCAGACGCCAGCCCTATCCTCTGGTTTGTGGTTTGTTCACAGCCCTGTAGGGCAAACTTGCTGGTTATTTTATTCTCTTTTTAGTGGCAGCCCCTCTAGTCATCTCTTTCTAATCAAAGTCTAATTGAAATTTAATTCATCCAGGTAGGTGTCATTAAAATAGATTAATTAATCTCTTTGAATGCCAGAAAATTAAAATAAATTACAATATTGTTCTTTTTATCTAAAAAAAATCTGCTTCATCCAGAGTGAGACTGAACTGCAGTCACAACCAGCTGTTTACATGCTGGTATATGTATTCACACACACAATATGTGTGAGCATGAGCACATACACACTCAGAACTGGAAGCAATAATTAATCTTCCTGCAAATGGAAATGTCTGTCTGATATATCGATAGGTAAAGGCAACAACTGAGAAACATTATTTGTTTGCTTACTTGCTTCTATGTATTTTCTTTCTGACTTACATTCATCTTAAAAATGTGGGAATACTAGATGATGGAAGAGGTCCATTCAGCTCAGTATTCCATATCTGATATTGGCAGAAAACAGATTCTTGGGAAAAAGACTATGCTGGAGTCATCTGATTAGAGCTGCTCCAAGTATCTCCCAGCAATAATTTCTGATAGACAGAAACAGCAGGTATTAAAGCTAGAATTTTTGAAACAGGATTTTGGAGTATTTAATGAGCCCAGGGGAAGGCAAATAATATTTCATCTTCTCCTCCTACATTATTGCAATTTTTTAGCTGCAGCAAAAAAATACTACCATTAGCAATAATTTTGGAATATTTTATATTGAAAACTGACTTAAGACTGGTGAATCTGAGAGATATGGATTGCAATAGCAAATTTTGCCATTTTTTATAGTTACAAAATTAGTCTTCGTATACTGTCAAAGGCTAGAAAACTCTGCTCTGAAATTCTGTGGGAATATATCCTTTTGTTAAAACTAAGAAAGTAAATCCTACTCAACTGGAATCAAGCTAAATGAACTTATTGATTTTGAGAGGGCTAACCTATTTGAACATTGAAATATAGTAGGGAATTTTGCCCTGTATTTTATGAGAAAATTTTTAGCAGAAAGTTAGCAAACATGCATGCCTATAAATGTAATTCAAGAATGTATTTCTATTCAGAGAAGCATCTCTTGTCTTGAATCAGAAGTGGAGGTAAAATTTTTACTTCTTTTTTTTCAGAATTCATTATAATTATAGGAATTCCAAATTGAAAACAATAATAAAATGTCAGTGGGGAAAAAGCAAAGTCATGTAAATTTTGCTTTCTTGGTTGTATATACAAGTTTGATGAATTTAAATTTTGCAATATATCAGTGTAAAAAAAAGCATAATTTAAAATTCTGGTAAGTAGAGGTAATTGTAAAATCTGCAAAATGTGGAAAAAATACAATAACAGGCTGTGGTAAGAACAGGTTTGAATTTTTTGCAGCACAATCAAATCTAATACTTTAGAAATATGAGTTAATATTTTGCACATAATTCAGCCTTATTGTTTCCTGGCACAGGATTTTCTTGATATATAAATATATAAATGCATATTTTGGATTATCCGAATTCTAGTCTGTTAAAAAACACCAAGAAGGAAAATAGCTTTGGCCATATGAGACACCAATCTTGCCTGCTGAAGTATAGAAGCATCTTCTGGTTGTACTCAGTCTTATAAAACACTGTTATGTTCTCATTTACAATGAATGGTGCTGAAAGTGATCTTAGGAATGGAATTTTAAGTGGACAGTTGTAGAGTTTGCTGATGATGAAGGCAGAGTTACTGTTTGATTTCTTTTAAAACCTTTTAATTTTATTATTTTTTTTTTAATTTGAAGCTTGTGTTAAGGGGTAAATATAGCATGGCATGTGAAAGATGGTTTTAATTCATGGTCTAGTACTGTTTTAGGTGCCCATGTTAGAAATCAAACATCCTCTTGCTAGATTATATGTTTCAATCTATTTAAGAAATAAAAATTATTTAGTTATTATCTTGTTTTAAATTCAGTCCTAACTTTCCTTCAAAAATCATAGTCAAAATAGACAGAAATACTAAGCAGTGCATATGCAAATGGGCCCTGTGACATCAAAGTGAAACACACACAGATATCACTTAGCTTTACTTTAATCTGTTCCTAATGAATTTAAGAAAAAAAGAAGCTGTCCTTCGAATAATATTTAAATATTGAAACACATTTATTATTAGGAAGATAAGAATATGAAAAAGGTAAAATGAAGCACTATTTTGTAAAAAAAAGTGAGCATTGAGGATGTCATGGTTTTTTCCTCAGAACTCATGTTAGATTCCTGATCTGGAATGATTTTAACGGGAATTCGTAAGACAAGAAATCTTTCACCAGGTAATAACCAGGTTACAGTGATTGGAAGAATTTAGTTTAAGTTCTAGATTAAATGGAAAAGATCTTACATATTTCCTGGTCTGATTATGTCTGATTATGTATTATAGGTCAATCTGATTAAAACATACAGTGAGTGTAGGAGATAAGCACAAATTTTTAAGAAGCAATACTGCTTTCAAATTTTATCTGTAAATGCACTATATTTATATCCATATATGCTAATGTTAAATGTGGAATAGTCAAGTTTGTGTAATCCCTAGGCTTTCATTCATTGCAAAGAAAGATGTTTCAATCCAAATTACATTGCATTTGCCCCAAGTTACACTCTGAGTTGTGAAAGAGGCAAGCAAAAAATTATTTTTTGTGTACTACTTCTTTTTGGCTGCAAGCTGATTTTTTTTTATTAGCTCTTTGTAATCCTTTGTCTTGTTGTACAGTACCATTTCTGGGCCTCATTATTCAATGTCTTTGCTCAGATGTAAATTCACAAAGGAGGAAGAAAGATGGTACCTAATAAAGAAATTACAAATAGCACTACTTTTATATACAAATACCCACTGAGAAACTTCTTAATCAGAATTTCTTGATCTGTATTTGCCACAATGTAAATGTGACCAGTAAAACTAAGATATTTGCCAAAATTTCATTTTAGCCTTGGAAACAATGTGAGCCATAATATTTCTGTTAAAATTTATCACGTACTATTCTCCGCCCTGAAATGTTCTTTCTGCTTCCATGCAGCTGTGTGCTTTAATACATCATACTGTTTGGTCATGTTGCACAAAGTATTTCCCTGTGCAGGAGAAATTTTTCAGACTGTTCCATTCAAGCCTGTTTCATGTTCTTCAAATCCTTTAGCAGTTGTTGGTTCTACATCCAATAAATACAAGAAAGCCTGTTGCAATTTATTTTTTTTTTGGTAGGGGGTGGTAGAAGTGATCAAATCTCTTTTGATATAATCTTAATTAATCTCAAGTTTCCTTTGTGAACTCAATTCTGTGAACTTCTCACTTGTCCTTAAACTGAGTCAATAATCCATTGCAGCTCATCCGCATTCAAACACAGCAGCAGTTCTTGCCTCAGGGGCCCTTATGGACAGAGGCCCGTGGGGTATTGGCTGCTGCTTCCCATTGTTGTTAAATGAGAGGCAGCTCACCAAATATCTGTAATCACATGGGGTGGTTTGGAACAGGTTTCATTTCAGTTTGAAACTTCACCGAATGGGATGCGAATATCAAATAAATTAGAAAAAAATTTTAAAAGTTGAAACAAGGTACAGGGCAGAAATTTTCCTTTGAGGGAGAGAGAACAAGCTGCTGCTGCTGCTAAAGGAAAATGCCTGTTCAAAAATAGTATTTTTGTTTATTCTGTCTCATTTACCTCTTTCATCAAACACCTTTATGATATCAGGCTGTGTATCATGCTTGCCATGCATGGAGTGTGACTGGCTGCTATTACTCTGTTTTAGTAGCCTCACTGTGGTTTACCTTCTGTTCATCTCTGTGCATTCTCACTGCTTGGATTGTGCTACATTATTTCTCAGGCAGTCACAAAAGTCCTTTACCTGGATTGATTTAAAAAGATAAATGTCTATTTCCCAGGGAGCTTTCCCTTACCCCAGCCCTGAAGAGCATAAATGAATGTTCAATATGATATTTCAAAATTTTTTGTCACTATGGTTACTTTAAGAGTTTTTTTCACTTGACACTGTAGGTGTTAAAGTAAGATTAAAAAAAACCAAACCAAAACAAAACACTTTTGCCTCAACTAGCTTTATGCTCAGTTTTTGACCTTGTAGAAGTATTGAAGTTATAGATCCCTGTCCATAGTAACTAAGCCTGTTTCACTGAAAGATACTACTTTGTAAGAATTTTTGTGATATGGACATAGCTGGCTTTAAGTAAATTGGTAATGGTAATTCTATTCAATCATCTTATCATTCTTTTTGCCAATAAAATATTATTCCCTGCTATTTTTTAATATATTTCTTCCAAGGCCATTTTTAAAGATTTGGTTCAGGTGTCCTGTCCATGTCATTTTTTTCTTTTTTTCAGTAACAGGATTTACTTTACTTCTGATGTTGCAATTTTTTATTGTATTGGAAAAAGAGAATACAGGGTGAAGGTATAGGAGTGATGAGTTTTCTTCCACTACTTTATAAGACTGTTCTATAGCTGAATGCATTTCAAGGCTAGGAAATTATACATTGCCTTGTAGTTCCCCTTTTATTGTATTTATGCCCCCTTGAATGACTTTAAGTCATTTTTCTCATGGCTTTATATTCATACTTTTCAAAGTTTTCTCTCTCTGACATATACTAGGCAGGATATATAAAATTTCTGCCCTACTTTGGTTCCTTTCTCAAAGGTCAGTTTGGGTTTTTCTATTCTGAATTCTTCACATTTTGTAAATTTTGAGATGCCAGTGGCTCAACATTATGGGGCAAAGCCACAACTCTTCCATTTTGATAGATCTTAATACATGTCTGGTCTATGATGGCTGAACCTCTGTTTGCACCTAAAATCATATCAAAGTTATTATTTTTGTTTTTTTTCTTGCTGGCATAGTCTTTGAAATATAGCTGACTTTCTATTAACAGTTACCTCAGGACTTTTCTAGCACTTTTGCTTTTTGTATATTTCTGTATTCCAAACCAATTTTTTCCCTTACAGTTAGAGGTTTGAACTTTTCCTGATATCCTCATCCATTTTTATCTCCTTTTCTTTCCCCTTTTTTCCTCCTTTTTCTTTACCCCATCTATCCTCTTCTTGCTAAATAGGTTCCCAAAATAGGAAAGCCATCAGTTTTTCAGCATGGTAACAGAAGTTAGTGTGAAGCAGAGACAGACTGCAAGTTTTCAGCTTAGCCTGGTCTAAAACACTTGTTTGTCTCTATTTGTATCTAGTCTCCTAAGGCAAGAAAGCAAAAAAATATTGTATTAAGTTTTCCAGACCCATATCCATAAAATAAACCCCCCAAAGCTTTAGTACTTGTTGACAGACTTATGTGACTGTTGCTTTTCTCTGAGAGGCAGTGTAGCTCTCCTGAATTTATCACCACATCTATATGAGTACACCGAAGCAGGAGCACAAGAGGATCATGGTGTAGGGCTGGATGTCCAAAGAGTGTAACTGCCTGTACTGTAACCCTTGTCACCCAAAAACCCTCAGGTTGGCTCAATAAGGACTCACAAATGCCAGCATGAAGTCTGTCTCAGGCAACCTTATAGGAATTGTTGTAACTTTCTTCTGCACAAAGTCTGCTGGGAAAGGAACTTCTTTCTTTTGCCACAAAGGCACTTCATCATATTTTTCTTTACTTTCATTCTGAATATAAATTTTTTGTTTCAGGAGCTGAATGCCAAACAGCTACCAACTGAGATGCCAATTTGTAGATTCATAAAGCTAACCTCAAGTGTTGACGTTATTTTTATATTAGGCAATCCTGTTTCAAAATGTTTACTTGTGTGGTCAAGCACATCCCAAGGATCATCAGTAAAATTTGACATGAGATCAGACCTACTGCTGCCTCTTATGATGGCTTGACAAATTCTTTGTCATTTCTTGTTGATAATGTTCATGCTTAAAATGGATACAACTGTTCTCACCCTTATAATCTGTAGGAAGGTTTACGGCATTATATCAAATATGTCTCTGGACACTCACTACAGAAGAACCTCAACTTCTCTTTTGTAGCATGTTCTTGTATATTAATTGAAAATAATCCTTGCTTTATTTGTAATCTTATTACTATTTACATATTTCTTTCATTGCTAGTTTTTCTATTTTATCAGACAAAGCTTAAAATTTGAAGGATACTCTGTCCTCTATTATAACACATACAGTCATAAGAGCAAGTTGCAGAAATGGCATCTAGGTCTTTACAGGTGATTTCATTTGTATATGTAAGTGTGCAGATTTATATAATGTATTTAATTTTAAAACAAACATACCTTACAACCGTCAATAATGTGATTTAGCACCTGCTTTCAGAAACATCAGGAGTAACTATAATGTGATAGCAATATAAATTATGGTATACTCTTAATAGTCAAGTTCTGCTTGATTTTAAAAATCCAATTGCTAATTATTCAGTAAAATTATTGTCTAACCGACTTAAGATTTTTTCCCATTTAGAGATAAATTCTGCTATTAATTGCATATGCTTCCAACATTTCTTTCTGTTTTCTTAGAAGAAATTATCCATACATGGATAATTCCTGCCTAGTACAGTATTTTAAAATATTTTCCCCCTCTGCTGATAATCTCAATTGGCACTACCAATTTTATGTCATTTCTTCTTCTGTTCTGCGCTTACTACATATGTTTTATTTTCCTTCAGATGTCTGAGCAATTCCTTTAGGAGCCAGTGTAAGATCAAGTACAATAATCAGATGGGCTGTGATATTTTCTGCTTTGAAACCTATGTTTAGTTTTAGATAGGAAATAAATAAATAAATAAAATGCAGACTGGTCAAGATTATATCTCCAAATCATCTAATGTCAGGTTTAGACATTAACTTCCCCTCAAAAGAAAAAAGAGATTTGTTTTCTTAATGGTCAAAGGTTTCATACATACCTGGAAGATGCACAGGACTGGTAGGACGTCTCCTGGACTATCACCAGAGTTTTGGTGGAAAGACTGATAATAGATGTGAGGGGTACTCTTTTTTTATCTGAAAATTATCATAGGTAGCTTCATACAAGGATGAATGAAAGTTTCATATGAGTTTCAAGTAACTTTCATTTTATTTATCCACACCTGGAATTCTGGGTCCAGTTCTGGGCTACCAAGCACAAGAGAGAGTCCAAAAAAAGGTGACTAAGATGATTTAAGGGCATCTCTCTCCTTCACTGAGAGATGGTTCATCTTGGAGATCTCAGGGAACTCTTACCAATGTGCACAAACAACTGAAGGGAGGGTGTAAAGAACATCCAGATCCAGACACTGCTCAGTGTCCAGGGATGGGAGGTAATGGGCACAAAGTAAAGCACAGCCTCTTCTGTCTGAACATTTGGAAGCAGTTTTTAGCTGTGAGGGTGACTAAGCACTGGCAAAGGTAGCCCAGAAATATTGCAGTCCTTTTTAGGAAATATTCAAAAGCAGTCTGGACATGGTCCCATCAACGTGGTGTAAGTGGCCATACTCCTGTGTTTATTTTTTGCCTTGTATAAAAGCAGTGAGTCTGACAAAAAATATGGCGAAGTCACTTTGTCAAAATATGTATTTTTAAATAACAAATTTCAAATGCAATCAAAAATTTTGCAAATATTACAGACTGTTAGCCTGGGGTTATTATCACCTAGTTCTAAATTAGGCATCTACTTTCAGCCAGCTGCTTAGTGTCTCTCATCCAAGAAGAATGGAGAGAAATAAGCTTTGTCAGAAGATGACTTAAATATGTTTTTGTAAAATATACTGAATTGCTTTATGGAAGTGTTTACCCTGACTGACCATACAGAGAGTGTAGGAGGCAAACTTAAACAAAGATGAATGGAGGACCACATATTTGGAGAAATTGTGATTAAAGTTTATTGGCTTTGCTAGGATTTGCAAAAAATATTATCTAACTAGCTTCTTGGCCTTCTGGAAATAGGAATACTGTCTTTGGAAAAAATCTCCAATCCACTGAGTGTCATGCACTCCAATATCTTTTCTCTGAATGTTCTTGACTTTCATTAAAACTAAAAACTCTATAAAATAACCTGGCTGTATATTGCTCATAGCCAAACTTCTCATTGTTGAATGAAATTGGTTTAACCAGATTCTATCTTCTCATGATAACCATTATATAATTTATATCACAACCCAAAAACAATTTTTTCATGGTCCTAGTAATATGTCACTTAATTTCCCATTTGGAACTGACTCTGTTGAATCTGACCATCTGTAAGGCTTCCTTTTGTCTTCTGTGGTTCTTTGAGATAGTGGAGAAGTACACGACATTTTGCCAGAGAGTCCTAGAGCAATAGTTTCAAAACTGAGTTGCTGATCAGCGTGGGACAAAGCAGAAGTTGTTATTATGAGGTCTGGATAGTGAAAAGAAGGGGTCAGTTCTCTATCTAGGGATCCCTAGGAGGAGTGGTGATGTAACCAAGATTTTTACTGCACTTCTTGAGAGTACCCATCAGGTGTTTCATCTCTCTGCCTTATCTCATCCTCAGCAGCCCTCGAGACTGGCTAAACCATAAGATGTCTCTGGCCGTGTTCTCTTCACTGTCCTACTATTTATATAGAAAATAATACTACTCCAATCTTCCTTGGAGACGTTGGTATTTTCTGTTTATCATTGCAAGAAACTAGTTTAGTCTGTCATCACAGCAAATTTTTGAATTAAAGTCTCAGATATAGGTATTATTTAAATAATAACACGTTGATGTCATTCAGCATCTAATTCTGGTTGTAACTTAAGTTACCTTAACTTGGATTTTAATTCCTTATTCTTCATATCATATAGTTGAAAAAAAAAGCAGAAAAAATATTTGAATTCCATGTATAGTTCAATAGAACTGCAATCTAGCAAAGAGAATGGAAATTATAACTCCCCAGCACTACAACAGTTATTATATATATATGTTATTAATTTTCCTATTTATTTAAGGGGACAGATGAAGGATTAAAAATACACACACAATGTGTATATAAGTCCGGTTTTAATTCCATCTTTTATTTCCAATCAGCCAATCTTGTAAATTAAAAATGTTAGTATTTGTGAAATTATATAAGTTTCATTGTGCAGAAGAAATTATTTTTCTTACATTTCTTGGAGGAATACCAAAAAAATCTATTTCTTCTGTTGTTGTTTGGGGATTATCTCTCCTTGAAACTCAAGACCACAAACTTTGCTTCAGAATGCAGAATGAGATACAAAAACTGCCTGATGAATTCAGGAAACTATGAGGGGCTGAAGAAGAACAGGAACAGAGAAGAATGGATGGCAAGAGGATTTGGAAAGCAAGAAAAAGCCTAGAAGAGATACTGGCCATGCATTCTGTCCCAGTCAGGGCATTGATCTCTTGTCCATCTGCAGGTCCAAAATCTCAGCAGGTACCATTGATGATCTTCCTACACCAGTGGTTTCCTCTCTTCAAGGATGGGCCTTGTCATATCAGCTGTTTTATGTCTTTCCTACAAAACTCTTGAGTGCTTTTCTAAATAATCTGTCTGGCCCATGGCGGGGATGATAGACTAAGCGACATTTAAAGGTATTTCCAACACACATCCGTCTATGACTAGGTTTCTGTGAAATAGCCACTTTTCCATGAGCTCTTTACTGGCATATTCTCAAGTGCCTTGAGTTTTCCAGAGCTCTGGAAGCTGTAGCAACGGAACATTCTCTCTCAGTTGCTATGCAATAGGCATGAGGCACAAGACAGACAGATCAATAAAGTTTCCTCTGGTTTTATTTTAAACTTTGATTTCACAGTTCTCTCTTTTTTTCCAAATTAAATCTAGCATATTGTTACCTACTATGAAAAATTTGTTTACTTCCTTTCGGTTGTTGGAAGGTCTTATTTTTCCTCTTCTCAGTTTTCTCCCTATTTATATTTATGATTTTAGTAAAGCTTAGTTTTTTTTAAGTCTTTTCTGCTATCCACTCTGTTTTGAGGAAATGAGAAATAGATATAACAAAAAAATCATAGGTATACCAAAAATATCTTATAAGCACAAGGAAACAGCAAGAAATTGCCACAGTACAATAGTGTGGTATGCCATGGCGTCAGATGAGCAATCAGGGACTGATGCATTTGATTATGTAATTGCTTGAGCAAAGAAATCATCTCTCACATAATGCAATCCATAAAACTGACCAGGCAAAATTATACACCTTACCATAACTAGGAGTTGTCTAAGAAAATAAAATGAAAGTGAGAAATCCTAGGTGAGTCAGCTAGTTTGGGTGTCCAGAACAATCAATATTTTACAAAAGAAGTGATAGACACTTGAAACAGTCAGATGACTCAGATCCAATAGATCTTTGCTCTGATCAGCTAAAGAGATCCTTAGCAAAAAAGATGCCTGAGAAAGTTGGAAGTGATATGAAGTCTTAACATCACCCAACAATTTATGAAAGTAAAGAATGGATTTAGATAACCTGAGTTAGACAGTTAAAAAATAATTTGTGATGGCTGTAGGAATGGTAGGTGCACATGAAGTGGTAATGAGCACATAGTAGTGCTGACACCTGCTGCTTGATCTGTAATCCCTACTAAAAAACTTTTGTTAAGTCTGCATCTAAAAGACAGTATAACTCAGAGTTAGAAAGAGTCAGAAAATATTTTTTTCTTTTTTTTACAAAACAAAACAATGTTTATCAACCCAGTTAGAAAGTAATCAGAGAAAAAAGTTAAAACAATTAAGCTTTTTAATCTCAGTCTTCCATGAACCTTTTTTTTTTCTGGAACAGTGTTGAATTTGGCTCTTCTCAGCAAACTGTGTTGTAGTCTGGAGGAATAAAATGCTCTTCTCTGTTTGTCATGGATGGAACGACACACTTCGCTTGTGAGACAGAAGTAGCAATAAGTTTATGGATATAAAACAGCAATACAAAAAAGTTTAGTAGTAAATGGGACAGTGGTTTACCAGCTTTCAAGGACACAGCTAGACTAGTGCCTTTGCAACCAGGTCTTTTGAAGAAACTGGTTCCTCTCCTGTGGGAGTCTTGTGTCAGGCAGCCCCTATGAACTGCCACACCCCTTGGTCCCAGTTTGCCCTTCCTCTCTCCCCTCACTCTGAAAAAAACCTGACACTTCTGTGGGCTTGGTGATTACCAAATGAGCCAATCCACTTGGCTCTTCTATGGGCACAGGATGTTTGCTAGTTGGTATGTTATTGGTAACCACAATTTAATCTTGCTAGAGGACTTTTTGATTTAACTCCAGAAAGTCAAGTGAAAGGATAGCCAGCAGGTAATATGAACATTAATTAAAAAACTAATATAAGTTACTTTCATTCTCCACATCAACAATATAATTTAAAAACATCATAAATTACTATAGACCCTTTGAGCATAGTAAGAGATCATGCATGGTTCTCTCATTTATTCCCCTGATCAGGAAGGAGAGCCATATGGCAATAATTTATTATAATATTACTACTACGACACTTATTATTTATTTAAAAGTCTTGAGGAGGAAATGCATTTTATTTTGAAAATATTAAACTTCAGTATTATAATGAGATGTGAAGAAACCAAGCTTGTGGGTGTTTTTATGGGTTTGGTTTGTTGGTTTGTTGTTTTTTCTCCACTGTTTTCATTCTTTGGGACTGGCAGTATAAGTTACTCTTGGGGAAAAAAAAAATAACAGAAGTAACAGAGAAAGCAATAGCCTACGGGTGCTTGGGACCAAAATATCTTGGTCTTTGATGATAAGCCCCAGTCCTTGACTATAATCTACTATTTATATAGAGGGATGATATTGCCCAGAAAACGAAGATCATTTTCCCTTATGTTTCTCTCTTCTATAATTTATGTGCAATTTCCCTTTGAAAAATCTTTTGGTTTTGGGACATTTTTCAATGTATTTTGAAATTTATTTTTTATTTTAATAGGCATCTCAACGTTATTTACTAGTTCAATTCACCCTTCATGTCATAGTTGTTTGGTTTGGATAGTTGGTTGAATTTGGATGTTTTGTTGTTTGTTCTTCATTTTGTGAGGCGGTTTGGTTTGGTTTGTTTGGTTGGTTGTTTTGTTTTTTCTGGCCAGTCCAGCACTCAACAAAGCTATATTTGGTATCCAAGGCTACTGTTGATGGAATACTTTTCTCAACTATTTTTGATCTGATAAGCCAAAGGATATGAATAAATATAAAAGTCATTGCGATTTTAAAAAAAGTTGTTTTTTTGGAAGATATGCTCTGTCACTTTGTGTGTGTATACTTTGTTCCATTTCAATCATGTCATTGAGTTTAAACTAGGTTTGACATTAAATCTGCTTTTCATCTGAATATAACAGAGATAATGCTTAAATCACAAGGAGAATTGGCAGATAGTTAGCAACAACGACCCTTGCTGAAGTTAGATGCTGTATAACAATACTTAAAATTTAACCTCTTGTCGTTTCATTATCTTTTACTCATTTACCTATAAACCCATTACTATAGCCAGCTAAGAAACAGAGACAAATCATTGCCAAATCTGACTTTTGAGCACCTTCCTGCAGAACTAATATTTAACCCCTAGATAGCACTATAATAAATTCACAGCTGATCTAGGCATGGTTGAATATTTTTAAGTTTAAAAGCTCTAATTGGTCTGGTTTATTTACTTTTCTCTCTGTCTTTTACATTTCCTCATTCACATAAGTTAGAAATGATGTTTAAAGATAGAGATAAATATGCACATCTGTAAAGCTTTTTATCAACACTATTTGTATGAATCCTTTCAATGTGGTGCTTTGAAAATGTAGCCAATGAAGTTTTAAATATCCTCACTGTTCAATTTCGTGTCCATTTACTGTAGAATATTATTCTCTCCAATGGAGATGAAGAGAAGAATGCTAATCTTTATTCATAAGGCCAATAAAATTTTTCAAAGTGCACATCTGCTATAGGCTGAAATGGCTATGAATGAGATGAATTGTGACTTTGTTTAGATAGCATTGGTACTGTTTTGGGAAAAGAGGTATAAGCTTTTGTGTTGTTTTATTAATTCTTTTGATCTTTGAAGAAGTTTTTGATATAGAAGGTAAAATTCAAAACAAATGAAACAAATTATTTTTATATGATTTTTAATATGATTTTTATAATAATGTATGCTCAAAAAAAAGAAACAAGACAATAAAAATGTCCATTACATATTTTGATATTTTAATTTAATTGTTATATAGGCCATGTTTTGAAGATTATGTGAACTCTCCTTTTCACAAAGCAGAAAATAAAATAAGGAACTTAGACTTGATATGAACTCTCCCAGAAGGATGATTACTTTAATACACTTTAATATAATTCAATATAATTTAATACTTTTGTGACACCTTAAAATAACTCTGTTTTACTTGAAACTGGTTGCAGTATATGAAATTGGACTTACATCTTTTGATGGCTGTTCCATGGTGTTTGAGTGATACTTTATTCCTCTACATGTTGGCAGTGGCATTAATTGACAACATGGTTGCCAATCTGCTTAGCATAAAGGCAAAGCAAAAAAGTACCTTGCAATTGTTTTAATTGCTAACTCCTTAAGAAGTCCATGCACAGCAGAGATTTGCAGCTTCTCAGTGATCCTCCCCCAAAAGGGGGGCAAACATGCTTGATACAGTCAAGGAACACAAGATCTTGGTTATCTAATCAAGCATGACAGTAGTCCTATAAAAAACATTATTCAATTTTTCTCAGCAACAATGATGCTTACAAAGCATACAGCAGAATAACCAATATCTGTGGGATATCTGTGAACACCCTTTTTGTTTTGCTCTTAGCTTACAACTAAACAGAAAGCAGATAAAAAGCTTGTATGAAGGATTTGTATAAATAATCATATTTGCTATTATAACTCTGAGTAATATCTGCTTCTGTTGCAATGAATGGTTATTTCTGTCTCTACACTTATATAATTATTTTCATTTGTGTTTTAAATCATCTCTTGCAATTCAGATTAAAAATTCACAACAGACTAACACGATCAAGCTTTTTGAAGAAAAACCTTCATCTTGCATTAACAGGCTTCATCTCAAGACGTGCTTCTTCTTAATTTCAGTTAATAAGGTCTAATGGCCTCTCCCAAGAAAGGATGTGTTCTGTCAATGTGCTTTTTAGAAATAATTATTGTATTTCTTCAGGACTACAGAAACAGTGCTCAGTCACAAAGGTTTCCACAGTCACAATAAGATTTAGGGCAAGGACAGGATTCTCATGAACACACAAGCAGACACAGGGATAAAGCTATGCCTTGTTCTTATTATCCTTCTATATTATCTTTCCTAGCGGATCCTTTTACCAGCTTCTACAGTTGCTTTTTCTTTCCAGGAAGGAATATCTTCATCTGTACATGATCACCGCCACTCCTGTTTTTTTTGCAGGACCATAGATATTGTGAAGAAGATGGTATGCATAAGAAGACTGTAGAGAAAAAAATAAGAAAAAGAAAAGACAACCATTTATAACTCAGGCTTTAAGCTGAAACCAAGAAAACTAGATTTTTTTTTTTAATCCTTCCTGGGTCTGCTATACATCCGATGTGTTGAAAAAAACTGTCATAATGCCTGTGTGCAACAGGGCTAATTTAGTCTGTCATTCCCTAACTTCTAAATGTTTGATTTCGCAACCTTAATGTTCTTTTAATGTCTTTTGTATGCAGTATACATATATACAGTCACCATTTATTATTAAAAATTGATAAAGCACTAGCTTTTAATGATATGCATGCTTAACTATGCATCCCTAATGTTCCCAATATAGTTTTAAAATGGGATTCTGCATTCAGTAGTGTCATTCTTTAATCACCTAATATAAACAAGGGTCCTCCCTTGTTTAACAATTGCAAGTGTGGGTCATTAGGTTCTAGAAAATGTCTGACTATAATTACAGAATTTTTGTCCTAGGTATCAGGAGCCATAATCCTGACTGAATACTTCGTGTTATGTATTAGTTGCAGCTTTTTGGCCTGACAGGGTTGTGACTGCCTTGTTCCAATGAGCAGTCACATACCTTGCTGCTCATTGCAGGAATAGACCTGTTACTGAGATAGCACCTATGCACTGCCCTTGTGAAAGGAGATTTTAATTTTCCATGAATACAATCCGTAAGGTGCAGATGGTACCAAATAAAACATAATGAATTAGACTGATACCTTGATACTTGCAGGGTTAAAATATGGACAGACAAGCAATGAATAAGAATGAACACAACATAAGATTTTATGTGCTGTTTGAGGAGTATAAAATCTCCAGAGGTGCTCTGTTGCACAGCCATATGTTGTTTTCTCACTTAAGGCTCGTGAAAGTTTAAAAAATTAATAAGATTACTAATATTAAAGTCTAAGCCCAGAAATCTCCCTAGAATCTTAAGAGAAAGAAATGACAGACAAATATGGGAAAAGTATATGCTGGGAACAGGGAGAAGGCAGGCAGGGAGAGGGGGAGGAGAACATCAGGCTTTGTGCTAGCTTTAAAAAGAATTTCCTTCTTTGTCAATAGAAGGGACTTTTACCTGCACTAGATTTTTCAACTTTATATGCTTCTATTACTTCAAAATAGGTCATACTGTGGCTACTAAGTAGTGAAATGAGTTTTAAAAAAAGGGGCTGTATTTTTTCCTGTCTGTAAAATTTGAAACAGTTAAAGGCACCACGAAGAATTTTTACAGTAAGTAATATTTTTAGGATCAACCAGTATCTCAGTTAAACCCTTTTTTTCTTTGGGACCTGTATCATAGAACTAGGCTGTATGCTAGCATTCCTGACCTCTTGGTTTAGAAGCACAATATTGTAAAATCTGTAGAACAGGTACACTTATCTCCCTTAAAAATGGTATAAAACACCTGAGGGCCTGTAGAAATCGATATGTCAACATGAATACTCCTACAAGTTCTCTTGCATTCTACTACAATGCTGAGATTTTCAAGGATTAAAATAATCATTGACAAGATTCTAATATTTCATTGCCAGAAACACTGAGGTTCCGGGCTGCTTTTTCCTTGTTAAGATGTTTTTGGTTTGTTTTTCAGTGAAGGCATCTGGCTTTTTTGGCCATTTCCCCAGAGCAGCACAGAAGCAAGTTACCTCTGTTTCTGTCAGATGACAAAGCTACAGATGGGCTGGTTTGTCCTCCTTGGGCATCACTTTAAGAGTAAAAATCTGAGTCCTCCTTTGTTTTATGACAATCTGATTGCTTTTCCCTGCTCTCCTACTTTTTTATATGGTTAACAAGAAGCATAGTGAGGGGTTTTTTTGTCTTTTAATCAACCCATAAAGCTGTTGGACATACAGAGTCTAAAACTATTTGATTTACAGTGCCAGTTCCCCTTCCAAAGCAGTCTGAAAAATAGACTCCATGCTTAAATGTTAGATCTCTCCATGTCTGCTATATATCTCTTCCCCAGAAAGACTTCTGGTAGGAAACTGTTTAATCCAGTGATAGGAGGAAAGATTTTGTACTGTAAATAACTGTACACTAAGTATATGTACACACTACATATAGTATACTATTAATAGTGTTGCTTATAATAAATGTATCTCAGATAACTGTGATTATAGTTAAGCAACCAAAAATATATTAATTGAAAATCTTGGTAGGAATGGCCCCAGTTCTGAGGTGTGTTCCACATTGCCGGGCTACTGTGCTAACAAAGTGGACTTTCACAGTGTCTTTCCCAAAGAAGGAGAATGTCACCTGCATGGTAGAAACGTACAAAGCTGGAGACCAAGACTGGGTTCTATGTGGCAGCCATGGCCTCCACAGTGAAACTGCAAATACATCTCAGCAGAATAAGTATCTTGCCTGAAATGTCAGACCCTTTATATAAACTCTTCCATCCCTGTAAGTAGATACATTTGTTAAAATATGATTTGTATGTATAACTTTTGAATGTTTGGGACTATCTTATTTGTACAGACAAATTGATCTCTGTTGGCTTCTGAAGTTTTACTACTTAAGCTTTATCAAGTCTCTGGGAAAGAGCTTCTAGAATAAAGGCTAAAGCTTTCCTATTTCAGTTGTTATTTTTCAATTAATACATTAGATTATATATATGCAATATGTAGAGTAAAAAATTTCTTAGGAAAAAATCAAGCAGAAGAGCTGAAGAAAAGGGATTGCATATTTGGAAAGATTTGGAAAGATTTCATAAGAAAAAATAAGTTGAGCTGTTTTAATCAACATATCAACATCACATGAGTGACAGTGTTTTTTTCTTTTACTTTTGCATATATTGTACTTTTATAAATGTAGTGATAAAAACTGTGCACATATGAATAGGGAGATTTACATGTTTTCAATTAAATCAATATGAAAACTTAGTTTTGGTCAGGAAAGCAAAAAAAAAAATCATGTTTCCACATAATTTAGATTTCAGTGACTATTTTTAAGTCAATATAAATAAATAAAATTTCTTGACATATCTGAATAGTCTATCTGACAAATCTATTCATCACTTTCAGCAGAAAGACTGGAAAATTAATAATGCGTATTTAAAATATAGTATTTACACAAAATAAAGTATTCAAACCTACAGAATATCTTCTCAGCTGCTCTAAATTACCATTTAGTTAATAAGATTGGATTTCTGACAATTAAATCTATATTTTTATTTAGTAATCTATAAAGTTTTGTTTTCTTTGATAATTTTCATTAAATAAGAAAGGTAGAGCTAAATATTAAAAGCATTGCATCGTTGATTGCATTCAATGTTGCTGATGCTAAATTCATGGAGAAATTGGCATATTGAAAAATGGAGTTTTAATCCCTCAAGGAACCCAAGACTTTAGTTGATAGAAAACTTCATGGATTTTAGCAAGGAGAAGGGCAAAGTGGAAACAAGCAGTTTCCACATGGGCTGGGAGGCTTCCCTGCTGAAAAGGCATGAGGGTCATGGTGGATTACAAGATTACATCACTGGAGGTCTCCTCTATGAGGCAAAAACATGACTAAATCAATCCATTATTGGTGATACTACTTTGAGCTAGAGATTGGATTAAATAAACTTTGGATTACTGAGATTTTATGGGGCAGAAGAAAGGGGGGGATGTAGTCTCTAATTTAAACATCATAAATTGACGTCCTTTTACAGTAGACAGCTGAGTAGTTTACCATTCATCCTAAACACAAGGGCCAATTTGGAGGTCTGTTAGGGTGCAATGTTAGGAAACCTGGGCAATTTCCATGACTTATTTTGGATGTCTTCAGGTCCCATAAAAATCTGAAATTCCTTTAATTAGCATGGTAACAATATATTCTTAAAAGATCACACTACCTATGACACTGTTGAGCAGATGCAAGTTAATAAAATACTTTGATAAATCTTTTTTCACACTTTTGCAGTACGTATACTTTGCATGTACTGCAGTTTATTAGCGTGCCATAAAAACCTAAGAAATAAAATTTCTCAACTTTGCTACAAAGGCCACATATGCTACAACTCTTCTGAGTTAAGAGCTTTCATAGTATCTTTGATTTATTCAACAGGAAAGAAAACTAAAAATAAGATGCTTAAATGACATGGTTGTGTTTTACTTAACACCTAATACATTCGTTTCACATTTTAGAAACATTAATTATGGTGCTGCAGTCCAAAAATTGTCCAGGGAAGAGTACTTCGTGTTATATCAGTTTATTCTGGGATAATAAAGACTCTTATTTGAAGTCATAGATTCATAGAATCATTTAGGTTGGGAAAAACTCTATAAGATCTTCGAGGCCAACCTCCCAAACCATATCCTCGAGGGCTGCAACAACACATCTTTTAAATATAACCAGGGATGGTGACTCCACTACTTCCCCGAGCACGCTCTTCCAATGCATAACAACCTTTTATGTGAAGAAATCTTTCCTAATATCCAATCTAAGCAACTCCAGCTTCCTCCGTTGCTCCTCATAAGACTCGCCCTCCTAACCTTTCATCAGATTTGTTGCCTTTTCCTGGACACGCTCCAGCACCTCAACACCCTTCTTGTGGTGTGGGGCCCAAAACTTAACACAGGATTTCACCTCCCATCTGGGAACATAATCCCGTGTGTGTTTAAGTGGTGTAACAGGTCACTGACCGTCTCCCTTTGGATTATCAGGACTTCATTCCATTTCCCATCCCTGTCTTCCAGATCCTGTTTTCCTCGTTCAAGGTGTCTGTTAAAAACAAATATATAGCTGTCTCATCGTATGCTTGTCTTTTAAAAGTGCTGCAAAGCTGAGAAAGAGGTAATAAAAAGTGCAATAAACCAAATTTTGAATTTCCATCTGTTTTTTGGCAAGGTGAACTAATTTTAGGCTATTATCTTTCAATCATTATATCTTTCAATTAAATCACAGATACACCAGCAGTGTTGAAATGTCTTTTGGGATATTAACTTTATACAGTATATGAACATTACTGCTAATTCTGTCTTAATATCAAGTAACTAAAAATATATGGCTTCTGACATTGTGTGTGCATCTAACTGTTCTGTTCTAAAAAATATTCAAAAATTACCTTCATAGTGGGATTTACTGAGTGGTCAAAGCCAAAAGACATTCCTGGGATTTATATTTGTTGCAGACTTTCTTTAAATAACTAAGAATAAGGTAGGGATCTTGTATTCACAAGCTCTGGTTATGCTACCAACACCTCTGTTTTGTTAACAGCAAAGACTCAGACAGTCTGTAGTGGCTTAGCCCCAGATGGCTACTACATACCACGCAGCCAATTTCTCCCCAGCCATCTTCCCTTCTCCCCATCCTACAGGAGGATAATTGGAAAGAAAAGATAAGCCTTAGAGCTTGAGAGGAGCATGGGTTAAACAACTGAAACAAATGAAAACATACCACTACTGTTGATAATACTACTGCTGCTGCTGCTACTCCTCCTCCTCCTCCTCCTCCTCCTCCTCTACTACCACCACCACTACTACTTATTATTATTATCATGGTTACAGTTATGGTTATGGTTATGGTCATGAAAAGGAGAAGAGAGAGAAGACCCAAGAAAATCAAGTGGTGCACAATAGATTTGTTCTCACTACCTGCTGACCAATGCCCAGCACATCTGCAAACAATGATCAGTGCCTTCCAGCCAAGCCCCCAGTTTATATACTAGGCATGGTGTTCTGTGGTGTGTCATATCCCTCTGGCCAGTTTGGTGTGGGATATCCCTCTCCCTCATCATGCTTCCCCACAGCTTCTTGTGCATCTGCTCGTTGGCAGAGTATGAGATGGAAAAGTCCTTGAAGTAAGCACTGCTTAACAACTAAAATATCAGTGTGTTATCAGCATTATTCTGATATTAAATCCAAAACACAACATTGTACCAGTTACTTGGGAAAATTAACTATATACCATCCAAAACCAGGACAGCTTCTCATGGTGTCAAGTTGTCCAGCTCTGAAAATGCTCTTTCCAGTGTTACAGAACTAATGGAGAGTATGAAGGGATTTTTTTCTTAAGCAATCTTACTTACAAGTCTAAATTCTGGGTTAAATTGATGCTGTTATTGAAAATTTTAATTCTGGAGGTGTCCAGCAATTTTCTTTAATCTTTCTTTGGCTATAAACTGACATTTTGGATCTAACCTGGCTTCTTAGTTAAGTATAAAGATGTCTTGATCATATCACATATGCGCTTGAAATGAGATGTATTCTGGTAACACAAACACTGGCATGTGAAAACATTGTTTCCTAACACTGTCATGGAGTCATTTCTCGGCCTTGAGACTGTAATTATAATGTTACAAAGCCATGCACACAAAGTAACAGCTGTTAACATTTCCATTGCTGACATCCTGTTATTCAGGTGAAAAGTCTATAGAAAAAAACCTTTATCCTTCATCGAGTATATGTATACTCTGGTGGGTAATATACTCTGGTGGGTATTCAGGGGCTGTTGGACTCTTACTTCCAGCTTGGGGAATGATCTCTAACCATGAAAAGCAATTAACTGCAAATTATGACTTAATATATAAGTCAAACTTACACATTGGATAGCACTACAGCAGCTCAAAACAAAGCCCGTAATGTGAGACATGATTTAAAATGTGAAACAGTGCTTAGCTCTCCTGTATATCATACAGTCATATTTGTCTATGAAGCTGTGTGTAAACCTAAATGTTATTCAAACAACCAATGTTTAGATTCCTGTCCTTTTCTATTAATGAAATTGTTTTACTGACTGGTAATTGGACATTGCATATGTGTAACATTTCTCTCTTTTCTCTGATCCGCACAATTCTACAGCAGTTTTTTTGAATGAAAATCTGCTAATGAAAGAGAAACATGACTGAGCCAGATGGATTCTGGCCATCTCTCTTTGCTGGCTGCTATACAAGTCTTATTTGCAGCTGTATTTTCTCCTGCTGCCTTGTCCTTGAGTGCTGATGGTTGGAAGCAGCCAACAGGTGACTTGAATCTCTTCATTTTCCCTTTTTCCTAGTGTGAGATTGAACTAGGTAGTTCACAGGACCTTCAGAAGTAGGCTGTCATGAAGATAAGTTTGTGGTACATTTTCTTCTTTCTGGCTTCTTCCTTTCAAACTGAGTATCTTTCCAGTGAATTATTAAAACTGAGACAAATTTATTTTTTTAAGGAGAATAAAAATACTTCTGCTTATATATCTGCCCCATGTTGCTCTTTTCTTCAAGGCATTTGCTTTTGGCCACTTTGAGAGAGGATGTACTGGGATAAATGGACCTCTACTCTGACCACAACAGTTTTTCTACTCTTCTTATTGAAACAACAGGAGCAAAGTCAGGCCTTAAAAATAGCCCAAAAAAAAAGAAAAATAAGATTTCATTCAGACAACTTTTACTGTCACTGCACAGACACAACAAAACATTACATAAATTTCCTGGGTAGGAGGCTTAATTTAGATCTATTTTGGGGGAAATGGCATGAATTTTGGTGCATGGCAGAGGTTCTCACTAAGATTTGGCTTCCTCTTAATAACAATCCTACAATATTTATACAATCTTAGGTTATGCAGTACAGCTTGTATTTGATTTGAAATACAACATTTGCTACATTGTAAGTTTCTAGGTACTCTCAAAGGGCTGTAAAGATGATCTTTTCCATAATCAAAGTGATTAAAAATTAGTAATGTCCATGTAATTAATAAAAATTGAGATCTAGCAAAAAGCGCATGTAAAATCAGTAAAATTTTTATCACTGTGAATGATGTGTTCCTTCATTAGACTTACTAGACTATGGTCTCTTGACATTTATTTTAAGGTTGTGACTTCCTATTCATTTAATACTTACTTAGAAAAGAAACACCAACTTGAACAGTACTTTCTCTTCCTGGATCTACAGTAAAACTAAATGCAAAGTTGATTTTCCCTGTTTCATACAGTTCCATCTCTAGTCTTTATGGCTCTGAAAATATCTTTATAAAAACAACCTCAAAAAGCAAGTAGGGCTTCATATTGAGTTTTTTTGCAAGTATTTGTGAACAAGAGGTGTATATGCACAACAATGATATGGCTGTCATGACAGGAGCATGCTTCTCTTTTAGAGAATGAATGTAAATAAGGAAAATCACTTGTTTCAATGTTTACTATTTTAATACAGTGAAAGTACTTAGCTCTCATTTTAAGTGTAGGAGTTTGTATAATGGCTGAACATTAAAAAAATTAAGTTTTAGGAATGTTGCTAATGCAACTAATGGATATTCATTACTCACAGTGCACTTATTCAGAAAATGAATTCTGTACAAGCTGAGATCATAATGAACCTAATAAACTGTTCTGATATAGTTGAACCTCTGAGCTACGTCAATAGGCAGTGGAAACATTATTACTATATACTTCCTATTTCATATAGCAAAGAATTAACCCACAGAGTCCTGACAAAAAAGTCACAGGACATATTTAACAGAGAAAGCTGATTTGGTGCTGGGTCTTGTCTTGTTGGATTACTTACAGTTTAAGCTGATCTACCAAGTGGGAAAACCCCATAAAACCCAGAAATTTGCAAGTTAAAAACAACTTATTTTCCTTTCAGTATTTTTCCAAGGAAAACAAAGAGCAACAAAACTGGTGAAAGGTCTTGGAGGAACATCCTGTGAGGAATCACTGAGGGCTTTGGGTTTCTCTGCTTTGGAGAAAAGGAGGCTCTGGAGTGACCTCATCCATCTTTACATCATCTTTAGATGATGTTGCATCTTTAGAGCATCTTTACAGGCACTCTTTTCACCTCTTTGTATATTTACAAGACACATGGGAATGAGTCAAAGCTGTGCCAGAGAATGTTCAGGCTTTACATGCGGAA
Organism: Rhabdornis inornatus; assembly: GCA_013397075.1. Taxonomy (NCBI): domain Eukaryota; kingdom Metazoa; phylum Chordata; class Aves; order Passeriformes; family Rhabdornithidae; genus Rhabdornis; species Rhabdornis inornatus. The sequence goes on along the minus strand of VWZS01005398.1, from coordinate 395,463 downwards.
GCATTCCTTGACCAAGAGACTGGTGGAATTCTGGAGCAGGCTTCCTAGATAGGTAGTCAATGTCCCAAGCCTGTCAGTGTTTAAGAGGCATTTGGTCAACATGCTTTAACTCTCTTTAACTCAGGTCTGAAGTGGTTAGGCAACTAAAACAGATATTTGTTACAGGTCCATTCCACTGAACTATTCTTTTCCATTCTCTCCTCTTCTGAATCAAACATTTTGAATGCAGCTCTCACATTCATGTGTTTTTCTTTGCTAGCGAGAATTTCCCTAACTCTAATTAGTTATTCTTGCAAAAAATTTTAACTGATAAATGAACTAAGAACATCTCACCCCTAAATAGTCAATTGAAAAAAAATCTGTAAGGAAAATAATCTTTTATCTGTTGGGATGATCCAGAATTCTTTGTAATGTTATCCATTCTCCCAAACAATGATTTACATGTGTATATATACATATATATATATACACAATATATGCCTGTGTATAAAAAGAATTTCAAAGCACTGAGTCACCTAGGGCCCATAAGATAATTATTTTTTTCCCAAGGAGTTGTGTTTGAGTTTATTTAAATCTTGAACTGGTTTTAAGACTTAAAGTTCCTAAGATTTTAGTACACTTCAGTTGTTCAAAAGCACATTCTATATGGCACTTTTTACAGAGAGAGTGCTACATTATAATTTGATTTTATTTGTGACTTGTTTTTTTACCCTGTCTTTAGGAATCTTTGGAAGAGTCTTAGTGCTGGAAATCAGTAGGAATATTCGTCATCCTGAAATCACAAATCAAGGTGATGTAACCTGCTCTATGGACCAGGCTGAGAAGCCTATAGGTTTCATTTAAATATTAATGTAAAATATTTAAATATAAAACAAGAGCATATTTTGGGTTTATCAAAGCACATCTGTATTATTTCAGTTATTTCAGCATATATTCAGGTCCCTTTTAGTGGATTCAGTATGCAGCACAAGCTTCTGCCTTGGTGACAGAGAGGCTTAAACAAAAGTAATCTTTGTGTACTTTCACATTTCATTGATGGCACAATTTCTGTCATTTCAAGTCAACAAACCAGGTAGGACTCACTGGTGTACAGTTGCCTGGTTTGTGATTAATTTGAATTCTTTTTTTAGTCTCAGTTACTCCATAGTTTTAATGATATGGATTTGGTAAATCCACTGAACCCACTGATTGTTTTATTCAAAGTGGACCTCCAGTGCCATTCATCCAAAGGTATAAACAAAGGTGCCACCAAGATCAGAGCAAGAATGCTGTAACTAATATGAGAATCAATAACACACAGATGAAATTCAGCAGTTATGGGAAATTATAGAGATGGAATGGCAATTTTCCTATCCTTTTCCTTTACAATAGAATGTATAGAGTTTGTGATCCATTATAGAATCATATAACTGTCCAACTTCATAGGACAGATTATCATTTCAGACGTTTCCTTGGTCTCTACGTGTACTTCTCTGATGTGCAAACAGTTGAGGTTATGTATAATTCTTTGGAAGTATGCAAAAGTACACTTTTTGTAATTTGCTAAATGAACTAAGTACTGTATCAGGGACTTTCTGTGTTTTCGAAAAATATATTAGTATACAAACAATATCTAATTTTGATAAGTCAAGAATATTTTTCTGATAGTTGTTCTATTTAAACATATCTCTGGACCTTTTTGTTACAAATAATTGTAAGAAAATACTATTCAGTTTATTCCACTGACTCTCAACCCTCATTCAGCTGGCACTTGAAGGACATTAAAGTCAAAAAGTGGAAGATATTCTTCCAGCTGTGGCATCTGACAAAGCCAGAGGCAAGTTTCTGCATAAGCTCACCAGGCAGTGGTGCTGACAAGTCCAGAGACGCCTTTGAGTCTACCACATAGTTTTACTCCTGACTGGTTTCTCTTTATGTCTCTTTTTTTCCTTTTTTTTTTTTTTTCCCCTTATTTTACTTTGGAAACATTTCACCCTCTTCATTTTAGGAATAGATTCTGTGGTGTTTTTCCTGACTTCCAGAGAGAATACTTTCATGCTCACATCTTGCCTGTATAAAGCTTTTCTTACTTTTTCTGAGCTATGGTTTGATGTATGTTCCTCTGCCATCCTAGCAGTATTTGGGAATCATGAGTAGTTGTTAAAGAGCTATTTTTTCCTAAACATACTAGAGTCTCATAAAAAAAATATAAAACAAATAAGGACTAAAAAAGTAGCATAAACCAATGTCCATAGAAAAAAAAGGCAGTGAATATGTTGCACTAATTTCCCTTCAAATTATATGCATTTAATTACATACATAAATATAGGTATGAAGATAACATATTCATGTACCAAAAATATTTCTATTCATCCTAGCCACTCATAAGCCATTAACATATCAGCCTGATTGCTCTGTGTCCTTTACAGTGTACCTAGTAAGAGTGAGACTCCTGGTGTATTCTTCACTGCTTGACTGTAAACAAATTAATCAAGTATGTTTCTGTTATCCTTTTAAGACATTCTATAACTACAGAAAGGAAATGAAAACATGCAAGAATGAGATGCTTTGTAATTAAAAACCATACCTTTGTTTGGTTTCAATATCTTATTCAACTCAAACACAAAAGACCTTACACAATATTTAACAGTTTCTGAATTAGTTGACTTTGCAAGGCAAGGAAACCTTGCCAAATACTGCAACAATACTTACCCAGTGCAAGAATTGCATGACCTTCAGTATCACATTATTTCAAAAACACCAATAAGATAAAGACATATGGAATTATCTTTACAACCTGTCAATTAAGGCTGAGTAATCTATACATTTAATAGCTTTAAAAGCAAAGTAATTTAGAAAAGTCCTTTTTACTGAGATTGTGGAAGATTAGTTGTACATATCAATTTACCTACTCCTTTTGATAGTGCTCTATTTACTTTTATTTCAAGGAACAGAAAATATGAAATCCTTTTTCATTGAAGATGGCACCAAAACCCCACATGCTTCTAATTAGCCAGAATTTCCTTGGAGTTTTCTCTTTTCCCCTTTTTCTAAAATTACTTAACATTTTAAAAAAATATGTGTGCCGTTACTCTCTATTTAGCCTCTTAAACATTCTCAGTGGGTTTGTCGGATTTATAATCCCAATTTATAAATAAAGATGGAATTTGTATTAAAAAAACACGTTTCTTTTATGTTAGTGCTTCTGTTAATTTGTACCTTTGTTTCCTTCTTATTTTGCTCATACTTGCATATAAATTGCATGCAAAATCCAAATGGTATTGCAGAGTGAACACATTCATATTTTGCAATATATAATTAACCACTGCATAAAACATTGATTACATGAAAACATTAGACAAGAAATTTTGCTCTATTTATTCATCAGACAGAACAAAATCTTCCAAAAGAGACTGCCAAGATAAATAATTAGTAAAAAAAAAACTCCAAACCAAAACCAAAATGGAAAACTTAAATTTTATTTAAAACTTAAATTAAATATTTAAAATTTAATATATTACCAGGAAAAGAAAGAAAGTCTCATGAAAAAAAACCTGTAGGACCCAGCTTTATTTGTTTATTTATTTACTTAATTAATTAGTTATTTGCTGCATAACATTATCAAGTGTTTCTGGTCTATCATCAAATACTCTCTTTTTAACAAAACCCAAAATTGCAAGGCACATATCCTGGAATATAACATAGGATTTCCTATGTATTTTCTGTGTCCTTCTCTAGTTAAAATAGTTGTGTGGACAGTCTTTTCACAGCATCTGCTTTCCAGAATTCTTAGTTCCACCCTAGCAGGCTCCAGACTGTCCTCCATAGTTCACGTATTTGTGAACTTTTGGCTTTGAAATGAAGGTTCATATGAGCTGCTGTGGTGATGACTCGAAACAGAGAGTGGTGTCTGATGCACCAGAGGGCTGTGCTGCTGTCCAGAGGGCCCTCACCAGGATGGAGAAAAGGAGTGACAGGAACCTCGTGAGCTCAAGGGGAAGCGCCAAGTTGAGCACATGGTGAGGAACAGCCCCAGACACTACTAAATGCTGGGGCCACAGCTGGAAAGCAGCAAGAAAGAGGACCTGGGGCTCCTGGTGGACAGTAGTTGAACATGAGCCACCAATGTATTCTTTCATGTGTTAAAGAACTATAATGGTATCCTGAGCTGCCTCAAGAGGAACGTTGTCATCAGGCTGCTGGAGATTATTCTTATCTTCTGCTCAGCATTGGTGAGGCCACATCTGGCATACTCTGTCCAGGTCGGGCTCCTCACTAGAAGAGACACATGGATACACCTTATAGAGTTCAACAAACTACCACAAAGAAGGGACTGCACCAACTCTCTTGTAAGGAAAGATTGAGAGGCCTGGGACTTTTTAAGCTGGGGAAGAGAGAGCACTCAGTATGTGGGTATCTAAAAGGAGAATGTAAAGAAGATAGAACCAAACTGTTTCCAGTAGTCCCCAGTGACAGGAATATTGGCTATGGGCAATACATGGAAACACAAGACCTCCAATGGAGCATCAAGAAACACATTTTTGTTGTGAGGGCTTCAGAGTCCTCCACCTCAGAGGTACCCAAAAGCAGGATGTGGTCTTAAGCAAGTGGCTCAAGGTGACCTTGAGCACTGGGGTTGGTTTTGACTCAAGACATCTTGCTTATTACTATGTGTTTCATTTGTTTTGGTTTTTGTTCCTATTCTAATCTACTCGAACCTCTGTATGCCATGGTGATCTCTAATTTACATTTTCAGGCAGGCCAAAAAATGACTCTTCCAAATCACATACATGAATAGCCCTGTGTTGGGATGAGCCCAGAATTTCCCTCTGCATCCAGTTTGCATGTGCATCCACAGAAAAATCTTTCAAGTAGCTTTATGAAACTCCAAATTTGCTCCAAATAATTATTTATCTTTTTTCTAGTCCTTTTGCCTAGTCAAGTAAACCTTTTATTCTAGCAATTAGCAAGTTTTAGCTGTCATATTTAACAACTTTATCTTAAGAGTTTGCAGGAGAGAAATACATTTCAATCCAAGAAAGTATAAAATCTCTAAAATTTTTACTTTTTTTCAAATCATAAAATGTCTCCCTTTTAATCTTTTTCTAGGTGTACATTAGAAGACAACAGTTAGCTTAACAGAATTCTTATTTCAAAACTCTTCTGAAACATGCATGCTGAAGCACTCATTAATATTCAAGCAATGTTTTCAACACTGACAGGAGATATACACAATATTTAGTTTTTTTTGCAGTAGTTGTGTAAAATACTAAAGTACCTGTCATGAATGTATACTAAATAATTAATTTCTCTGTAAAATTCCAACGAGAGAGAGTTTCAGTCTGCCATTAGAACCTCTTCTATGTAGACAGGTTTATACCATGCTGATATTGAGACAAACTACTGTTTGTGTCATTTCACACACACAAGAAAAAAAAAAGGGAAAAAAAAAGAATGTTTGCTAGTTGTGTTATTGTCATCTATCACCCCATCTGAGTATGAGGGTTGGCATTCTCTTTCCTCTCCTGGTTTTCATCCAGCTTTCTAGGATGACAAGTTCATACAAAAAGCATCTTTTTAAGTTATTTAAGTAAAATGTCTTTAAAAGAATGTAGAAAAAGAAGCATCCATCCTCTACGACATTTTTTTTGCCTATATATGTACATATACATATTGCTTACAAAGGAAGTTATATTCAATAGTAGTCATACCCATCCCTGTTGTATTTTCAGAAGAAAAAAAGTGAAAAAGTATGTTTACTCTCTGGTTTTCACTCTTCGTCTGTTCCAAGTTTTGAGTTGTTCTTTATTTGTCGTGAGGATCAAAGAAATGGAATGTCAGAAAAGTAAATCAGTCGACATTTCTTGAAGGGCTCTGAGTGCACCAGGGGAATAAGAGAACGAATATCAGGAGCAGAGAAGAAAGATCTGAAAATGGACAGGTTTTCTAATGACAGAAAAAAGTAAGTTAGAAGGACAATATTCTGTGGATGAAAGATGGAGAGGAAGAACAGCAGTACTACAAATTTCTTTTTCCCGATCCTTGTTCTCTCTGGTTGGTTTGCTCTAAATGTGGTGTGAATAATCAAAGATGTGTTAAATATTTTGCATCCAAACTACAAACTTGAAGTGACATTTGGGATGAGAAATCAAGTAAAAGAGGATGCCAAACGTGTTTTCCAGAGTCCATTAAGACACAAAATCACTGCTTTCTAATGAATGTTTAATTCACATATAAATACCCTATGAACAACCTATATATACACACACTCCTTTATTTTATGGTACTAAATGGAAGAAATGGTCAAATGGAGGAGGCCAAAGCACTTATCAGGAAAGAATATGTTGTTTCATATGACCTCATCGGAAAAAGGCAGTCTTGGGTTTTAAAACGAAAACAAGAAAATCCTGCTTTCACCGCAGAAAGAGAGCAGAAGGATGGTGAGAAGGAAAAAGTTGTAAGGGAACAGTGACTGTGATCAAACATTGTGCCAATGCAAATATTGCATTTTGAAAGAGAAGCCATGTCACAGTCATTTTGATTTTGCACAAAACTGAAGCAAAACACTTTTGTTACTGAATGTTTCTGGCTGAATCACAGTTACAACAGACCTTTATCTTCTCAGGACGCTCATAGATACATTCATGAGCTCACTAACACTTCTGAGTGTTCCATGGACATCTTACATTGATGTATAAAGATAACTGGGGAAATAATTAGCCTCTCCACTAGAATTTTGCTATACATCTTCTCATATAGCACAACACTGAATTCAGATCTTGAGTGCCTGGATAAGTCAAGTACCTTCAGCAGAAAAATTTCAATCAGAAACAATCCACCTGTTTATTGACTTCCAGTCCCTGCTTTGACCATTGACTCATTTTATGCATGCATTTATACATACGTATATACACATATATATGTATAATTATATGGCACAGTCTGCGGTATAGATTTTATCTGAACAGCAAAGGGAGAGGCCTTGCAACTTGCAATCTATTATGAAGAATGAGAAACAAGGAGGATTCTGTCTTCTAATCTTGCTGAGCCAATCTCTGTCACAAACTTGCATATTGCCATTGCTTTGCCAAGCAAGAAAATTGAGTAAGAATCAAGAAATAAAATAACAGTTTAGACCTAAATTTCCTAACAAAATAAGGGAGTGTAAAACCAGCCATAAACTAGTCCTATATGGTATAGCTTCATACTATCATTGAACAGAATATTGCTAATTAAAATGTGAAGAGAACATCTCCAAATCCATCGTGTGTTCCTCAATTTTAGCAGTGACAAATGCCATGGTAAAATCAGACCAAGTTAGACATAGTTTAGCTGTTTGAGCAAACTTACACCAGCAAAGAACTATATAATATAAATCATGAATAGCCCAGTCTTGCATTATTATAATTTTGCATAATGCTTTTATTATTTTTTTTTTAATATATTATTTAATAGTAATTTTTATCTCTTTAGTTCCTGGATGTCATTTGATATTTTCTGTAATTGTGTCCCATGCCACCAAAATTTTAAAGGTACCTTTATCAGTCTTGGAGAAGTTCACTGGCCATTAAAACACATGTTGGATGGCCTGTTAAGACAACAGACATTTTGGCAGGTCTAGCTCCTTCCACCAGTGAGTGGGAAGGGAAGACTCATCTGCAAAGAGATCATAGACTGAAAGTCTCTGCTCAGCAATCTGCTGTTTTCATGTCTGAGGAACATTACCAGGAGAGATCTTGCATCCCTATGGCTTTGGCTCTAGGAATATGCCTGAAAAGAATCATCAACTTTACTGAGAATAAAAGGGTTTTAGACCTAGAATAGATTCAATGACAAAGGTTCAAGACACCCTCAAAGGCATGTGGAGACAGTTATTTTCATCATAGCATGTATTCCATTTGCCTTTCCAAAAACATTTTCAGGATTTGTTTGGGTAGCACTGATTGTGCATCTGAAAACCTTAAGTATGTTCTTGGATTTTAGGCAGAATATCCAACTCAGTTGTCAAAATCTGCAGCATTTCTTGACAATGTGTGCATGAATTTTGAATTTAAAAAGCTGTAGTAATTTTTAATTTGATAATTTTAGGTCACAGTGCAAGCCTAAAAAGTAGAGATTTTCTACTCCTACTACTGGTAGCAATAATGCAAGGTGTACTGAGGAAATTATTTTGTTATTTGTGATATTAAACTATTCAATTTCTCTTGTTCAATCTTTTTTTTCCCCTTTTAGTTGCCTACACTAAATACAACACTGCTTCTTGAGCAGTATTCTTGAGCAGTATAATTTAGCCTGCCTGTCTTGCTTCAAAGCATTTTTTACCTAAGACCTTCTGCATTGTTTTCTAGTTTCATCTCAATTTTCAAGGCAAGCTAAAAAGGTGTTTCCGAAACAAAAACCGAGAGCTCTTAAGTTGTCTGCTACACTGAGCAAGGGAGAAGACCATGAAAAATGTGATTATATGCACATCTTCAGGTACATTACTGATGTACTGGAGATAGAAACAAGTTCAATGTTGGCCTAATAGGCACAAGTGCATGTTCTATGTAGTACTGAAATTATGAGACCTGATTAAAAAAAATAAAATAAATTAAGCAAAGGTGGCATTAAAGAATGCTGGAAGATAAAATTTGCATGTTGATTAAATGACAGTACTTCACCCTTCTTGCCCTTGCTTTTCATTCTTTGCTATCTATCATTTGGAAGCTCTTTCCATTCAGTGCAAGCTGAATATTCTTTGTATGATAAAACAGATGACGCATGACAGAAATCAAATTTTAATAACTAGCATGGAAATAGCACCTTTTTTTTTTTTTTGGTGGAAAGTGGGAGCAAGACATGGGGCTTCCCAGCCTCTAGGAGTGCATCTCCACTGCCTGCTGCGGGCAGCCCCATGGCCAGATTTGCAGGCTCTGTAAAATTTAAGTCTCCAAGCAATATTTCATGTGAGGCCAGTCTGGACCCTCTGAAACCTCAGAGACTCTGGATGTTTGAGCATGGCATTGGGCGTAGCTTTCTAGGTTAATTTTTGTACCCATATTTTATTTGTAAGTTCTAGATTACCTAACTTATTCACTGGTTTTTGTGTTTGCTTTTTTTTCCTAAATGTTATAGTTCCACCAACAGTTTCTATTTTTATGTAATGACTACGTGTCATTAATATAGGTAGTTATATATTAATAAAAATAAATAGTTATATAAAATCTAAGTTATATTTATTACATGTTTTTATTTGCAATTATTGTTAGCTAGTTAACTTCTATGTTGATTATTGTTTATCCAGTGCATCTTTATGAGGAATGCAAAAACTGGATTACTGTAGTATGAATAAATTTTCATTAGCAGGAACTCTTTGGCATGCCTTTTTGGTTTTTGGTTGTTTTCCTGTTAAAGTAGTACTCTGCTCCATTACCTAATTTTGAGCTCAACTAGTGATCCTTCTCCTTTGGGTCTATCTAGACAGATTTTTATTTTGGTGACAACTTCTCACCTTAGATATGATACACTGGTCCTTTATTATTGAGACTTCCCACTTGATCTTACTGCCAGCCTCTTTCTCAGTCTGCCAAGTGGAACACTCCTGCCTCATAAGTTTGAAAAACTGGCTGGAGCTGCTGCAGCAGTGTCTTCATGAGGGTTCCCAGAAATGTGCCTAAACTGGCAGCTTGTGTCATAAGGGTACAGCTTCTGTATTGCACATTTTTTAAAGTCCAGTGTAACACTAGATAGATCTCAGATAAGTGAACTGCTTTGCTTCCTGCTTGCCAATTTTAGTGTTCTTACTTCATGGTAATAAATTCTGAGATAACACTAGGGCTGTCTGTGATAGTGTCAAGCCTGTGGGCGAATGAGTGATGTATTGTTGGATCTCAGGAATCTGGAGTTTTTTAGTTTTCTGTGCTTCCAGGCACAGACACCTTGGAAAACACTGCTCTGGACCTGAAACCTTGGAGAAGATTTGTAAATATAAATAATAACTTTGCGATCGTAAATGTGTAGTGGGTTAGATATGTGTATTTTCACTGGGTGATGGGTTTTAAATTTGAGGTAATTTTATACCTCAAAAAAAGGCAGAGTGGTAGTTAGGGGACAAGATGGAGAATTTTGGGTGGTGTCTTTCTTGTTCATCTTCTCTTCCTGCTTCTTCACGGAACTTAGGTAGTTACCTCTGGATTGGTCAGTCTAGAGTCACTCTAAGGGTCATGGGAATCTATTATTGGGTTAAAAGTATAAATAATATAGGTGTTAAACTTTTATTGGTCTGTTTAGCTTTAAAAGGCCTTGAAGCAGGCTCAGCTAGGAGCCATTTTTCCTACTTCTAGCAAGGAGCTAGAAGTGCTGCTATGCTTTCTGTGAATTTTGATAAGATATAATAAACATCCAAGGCTGAACATGAGAAACTGGCTTGGCTGCCTTTCTAATAATCCTGGATCCGAAACAAAACAGATGAGACTGATGACAAGCCACTAATTAGTGGTGTAAAAGTGCTGGAAAAGCCCTAAACACCCTTACCATGTATAGAAATCGGGTATATCTGAAAAATACATTGCCTTCTGCATACATTTGTTGGTCCTTCCTCCCTCTCTGTCTTGCCTGTCTTCTTTTTTCTTTCTTTGTCCTTCAGCAGCAGCTGCTGATGGTTATAAGCCCCCCAGTCTGAGTTCTAATTGCTGTAAAATGAGCAAGTGGGAGGCAGGCAACTGTTAGGAAAAGAAGGGAAATCGATTTATTTTGTGTAAAACTGACTCAGCATTTGGCAGGGAAGAGTCAACACTGTTAAACTACTGAGTCATGAGCACACTTGTGCTCTCTCTAGGGCTTCAGGCTCCAATGGTGACTGATGGATCAGGAGTTTGACTGAGGCCACCTTGCACTTCTCGGGTGCCATGTCATAACATCCTCATCTCTCTCCAGTTCTTCCCACTGGCAACTCACCAGGCAGCTCATGGGACACACAGTAAATCTAAACTGTAATTAGGGCACAAGTGAAGAACTTGGTTTGGACCACAATGAACATTTGGCCATGTCCATAAAACATTTGCACAGCTTGGAACTGCTGGGCTAATTCTGATGAAGAGACTGGAGCTGGGGTTACAAGGCCACAGCCAGAGACAGTGCACTTGCAGTTATGCAGATAAGCCAGCACTTCATCTTCCCAAATGATGCCCAGAGGCTGCCAGAACAGTCATTCCTTCACTTTTATGAGCAGTGAATTTACATTAAAAGGCATTTAAATAAAGGCTGTAGAGTACGCTTAAAAGATGTTGTTCCAATTTGAGACTTTATTATGGTGCTGTGGCATGGTGAAGTGACCCCATACATGATTGAGCTGAGGTGCCAACCTGCCCTAGAGTTCTGTTAATAAGGATTGGTGAGCCTGGAGGCAGCAATGTTGGTAGGAATGCTGATGAGCCTCGTTAGCAGTGTGCAGCTCATTTCCTTTGGAGAAAGGTACACGCCTGTGGGGGAGAGATGGTAGTGAAGCCAGTCAAAGAGCTCTGCATCGAATATTTATTTGGCTCGCTTGGTCTACCATTGTAAACAAGTCTTGTTTTCTGTGAATAAACTCATTAGTCCCCTATTTTTAAATTATTACATTACATATGGACATTGGAGCCAATATTTTGTCCACAATTTTCTCTGTAACTTCATGCCCAGAAATCTGTTCTTTAACTGATATTATTTGCTCCACTAAAAGGATATAATATGATATATACTTACACTTTTGAAGATTCCTGCCACGAATGAGGTACAATCTCCACACTTCTCGTTACAGGAGTCATATAAGTCTTGCAGAAGTAGTCCTGCTGCTACTTCCCAGTGTGAGCTGACATGTCCTCCTGCATGTACTACTGTACTTGCAGCAGTGAAATGACTGCAAAGTGCATTAGGGAACAACGTATTCACATATGTAAATCTCTGTCTTTATCTAAGAATCTACAAAGGCAGAAGACAGCTGTTACAATTAGGCAAATACAGACAGCCTGCTCTCCTTGCCCAGGGCTCCTCAGATTCAGGTTGGAACTGGCAGTGAACAGGATCAGTTGCTCCATGGTGTTTTACCCAAGAGCCCCACTTTTGTCTTGTTGCTTTACTGGAGCACTTCAGTCCTGAGAATAGGAGCAGTGCTTCAGTATATTTTCCTGGGGGTTTTTAAGTCTGTGTGCTACAGATCTAGGCTACGGAAAGAGGGCAAACATCTGAACAAATTCACGCAAATGGAGGAGTTTGAAAAAGTTCACATGAAAATGTCTGTTTCTATGGATTGATTTCTTTAGGAGTTCTAGACAAAATCTGAAGTGACCTGAATATTTCTGTGTAAATAGTTGGTTTCTTAATATAGTAAGTGAACTGAAGGAAATGGAACAAAAATATTTGGGTGTAGAATTAAAAATTTCATTTCTGAGTAATTTTCTTCACTTTCTTGAGTGCAGTTGGAATGTATTTCGTTTTAAAACATTCCAAATAGAAACCTCTGAAGGCTTTTCATTTAAACCAATAAACAGTTTGGTGTATGTATGATTTTTTACTGTAATATGCTACTTCAGGTCTACTTAATTAAAAAAAAAAATCTTTAGATTAAAAACTCATATTTTCACCTGAAATTTTCTCACACCTTTAAAGAGTTTTGTGCTCTCTTTCTTTGTTTTACTTTTCCCACATAATACCTGCTACCAATTATATTAAATGGGATAGAGATTGTGTGTGGCCTCCCTTTCATCACCTGTGAGTTATGCCTTGGGTTTAACACCTATTCTGGTTACACAGATACAAAGTAGGTACATCTGTCCAAAGTGAGTCAAACTACTAAATGTATTCCATTAGTGATGGAGACAACTGTAAAAGGGATAAGAAGTTAATGCTTCATTGCAAATACAGTCTAAAACTGCATCTTCATCAGGATTTCTTGACCAGCTCTATTTATGGTGTGCTATACCAGATTTTGTAGAAACAACACCAAACTGCTTAAACCAGAGTAGAGCCTAACAGTTCTCCTACTGAACTCATTCATAAGACTGGAACTGACTGGTCATCTATCAGTGTCTATTTCTCAAACTTATAAAAGGACCTCATTTTACCCAGGTCCTTTTAACTGTGACTCCTCTGTCAGACTGGTAACCTCCATCCATTTTCTAATCCTGCTGTACTGGTAGCATTTTGGAAGACTAGTTATTTAAAGCAGGAGCACTGCAATTTCAGGCAGAAACCTTCCTCTCCAACAAAAGAGCTACTATTATTTGGCCTTAAACTTTTTATATTTGCAGGTGTATCCTCATTTTAACAGGCTTTTTCCCCCTTTTTTGCTCCTCTAAAAAGTTTCACCTTCTATATTCATTTTTAGAGCTTGATATATTTTTTGTCTTTTTTATTCATCTGTTGATAGTGGCCAATAATACTAATAATACTAATGACACTACTGTTAACAATGCTGTTCTTATGCATCCCCCCAGATGTTTAGGTAGATGTGGTTTTGCAAGTTCAGCTTCAAGTGTAAACATTACTGATGATCTGTGCCAACATATTTTATCAACTTTTCCTTTCTTATGATCATACGTGAGATAAAATTTGGAGGGAAACTTATTTACATAATTCTATTTCTCCCTGCACTTCATTAATAGCTAAGTTGTTTGCAAAAGCAATTTCCTAGTCGGTGGTCAATCACAATAAAATGTCCTATGTCTTAAATATTTCCAGCGAAGTAAATAAGTCTGTAGTCACAGGAAGAGATCGACACTACAGAAAATCAGTTACATTATTATTGCATTTTCTATGTGATCTTATGCCTGTATTATTTGCATGTATTTTCTTTACAATGATTTCCCATATCAGAAATCTATTGTATTCACATTTTGCAATGCCACAGTGTTAACTTCAATGTATTTGGGATCAGAGTTAGCTGGCAGATAGCTGTCCTGAGTGTTCCTCAGCCTCTCAGCTATATAAACCATGTCTAGATCTCCAAAATACTGTGCTGTTCCAGGCATGATGCATAGCAGGGTGCACCTCTTGAACACTGGACTTTGCATCCCCACTACTTTTTGCAGGTGAGAAAAAAATTCTTCCCATCAGGACAAGCTGTTCTTTTGTTCTCCAAAATTGTAATCTGTGTTCTTGGCTTGGGAAAATTGCAAAATATATCTTCCTCTAAGAAGAGTTTCATGTTTCCCAAGTTTTCTTCTGTAGGCAGAAAAACAAGTCATGGGAGCCATCTTTTCTGCTGTTTTGGACAAGCAGAGTAATAGGACAGAATGAAAATGGATAGTTTAGTTCTACTGTGTTGCAGACAATGGGCTCTACAGTAAATTGACCATGAAGAAAACACCAAAATAACAGGAGGGAGTAAAACATTACTTGTAAATATTCGCTATCATTTTACCAAAAAAATAAGCAAAAATTTCAGATTAACAAAGCTGCCTTCAAATTAAAATATGGATGTTAAAGTCTTTATTAAAATAGATGTCAACTAAATTATTTTAAAAACATAACCTATTAATTAATAGGCAAGTAATAGAGAGATAGAGGAAAGAAATAGGAAGCAAAGCTGAACAGCAGTAGGCTAAATGTTAACTGCTCGATTTACAGAATAATTTAAAAAAAAAAAAGTGAAAACTTTTTCACTTTCATTCCATATAGCAAGTTAATGCTACTGTACTGTTCTTTCAAACTTCCAGTGTGTTTCTTTTTTTTTTTTTTGTCTCCAAGGTTACTCTGAAATCTTAATGATAGACTCACTTTTTTTTAACAACAGAGTATAAGGGAAAAAACCTCCTATATGCAATCATCTTACAGAAGAATCATTACTTAAATGTTAGACAATGAGGCAAAGCTCTTCTGTTTCCTCATCCTGTCCTGCCACGGGCATGCCATCGGTGGTGGGATTTTTGGGGTTGTCCAGTGCACGGTCAGTAGATGGACTTGAAGATCCTTGCAGGTCACTTCCAACTCACGATATTTTATGATTCCTTGCCAGAAAAAAACATTCATATCAACAGTGAACCATATTCCAGCATATCTTGTCTTCTAAACATCAAACCAGTAAGGCAGTTCATGTACGCAGCTATATAAACCAAAAGGTTCTGCCTATGATAAAGGATATATTCATTCCAGGATCAAGCAAAATTTTCTTGAATAAATAAAATTAAATATCCTTACATTATAGTGATATTATAATTTTAAAATTTTCCTCTTTTTATCTCATTTTGTGACAGTCTTGCAGATGTTAAGCATTATTTACTCTTTAAGTCATGGTATTGCCAAAAAGCTCACTGGGAGAAGTAGTGGTTTAGGTACTGTTCTGAGTGAGAAGGTCAGATTCAGACTGCTAGGTTGGAGTATGCAAATTAAATTCTAATAGCAACATTTAAAAATGCTTCAAGTACAGATACTATGGAGCTGAGATGAAATAAATAAAACAATAGTAATAATAATAACAACAATAATTATAGTAATAATATTTGGACTGGGTTTTTGGTTGTGGGGTTTTTTTTTTTTGTTTGTTTTTTTCAAATGAGCTAAAGCTAGATAGGTTTCTGTCCCTTATTTTAGATAATTCAGCCTTTGGTTCTTAAAAAAGCTAAGACATAGCAGATATAATTGAGGATGCTATAGTTTAGAGCTGTGTTTAATTTTACCAAATTTTTTAGTTTTATTGCTTTTTATACTTTAACAAAAATTTAAAAATTCCACAGTAGTTCAGTTTAAGCTTCTTAGGCAAAATAGTTGATATTTTTTAGATTGTTCAGATACTGATATTGTGTGAATTCACAATAAAAATTGTTTTTTTCTTCCTTTAATGGTCACTATCAGCTGAATATTAGAAGACCAAGTAGGTAGACTTAATCTAAGTCATTAAAATGTGAAAAACTATCATTCACAGAGGTAAATATACATAGGTTTCCTAACATATTATAATGAGAAACCTTCATTTATTCTATTGTTTTGCAACAAAATTTCTAATAAGTTTTACTTTCATTGTAATACAGGGTTTTTAAAGTACCTCTTTTCCTATAAAGGCTGCTAGTATGGCTATATTTGCTGTTTTAGCAGAAGAATTTTTATAAATTCATTCTGTGGTGTAAAATGAAACCCAGTGAGGGGGCTGAGAGGCCGGGCTCTGCTTCTTTAGTTAATACAGTCTCTTTAACGGTAGAGAAATCTTGCCCAGAATGACCACAATCAGACTTGAAAACAGAGCATAGATATCCATTTAATTTCAAAGCACAAAACACATTACTTATGCCTTCTGCATAAACTTCAGAACATCTGAATGGTCTATTTTATTTGTTTACTGTATCCTGTATTTTGAATTAATATATCTGTAAAATCTTCTGTACATTGTCAGCATATCTGTTGAACAGTGTTGTTGGGCAAGGATCTCCTAATCAAATTTATGACATCTGTCAACATATGTTATTATGGATAGAGAATTGCACTGGCTAGCTGAATCCAGGTATCCTAGAGAAGTTTAGTATTTTCTGAGCTTGACTGAAACTGAACTTTAGAAATTGAGGACACTCAGCAGCTTTCAGAACCAGGCCCTCAATTTGTGAGAAGATAATGAGAATGTGCTGGAATATTTCAGGCAGAAATAAACTGACATCAAGACATTGGTAGACAGAAGTCATGACATAGGGCAGTGCTAACATCTGCCTCCTCTAACATACTGTAAACAGCATCAGGAAGCTCCTCAAAGCTCCTGACATATTAGTATTTGTCAAATCCCCCAGAATGTGGAGTTAGCCATGCAGTGTATCAAATGTCAAGGTGGCTGACATCAACTACTGTCACACTGGTCTTGTAAGCCATCCTTCCCAGGGTGGGTGACAGCAGAGAAGCTGCATGGAGCTCTCATGCTGGAGCTGGAGTCCTAGCCTAAACAGCCAGCAGGAGCTGAGAGTATGGCTAAAATCCCAAATGATCAGATTGGTTTCGGCTGCTGTGAATGGAACTTGTTTGTTGTAATTGGAATTTCTATTATAGGTGTTTATTCAACACTAATTGAGGTCTTGAGCTGAGTTTTGTAAAATGGGGTTATGCCCACGAGCCTCATCTTTTACAGACAAGCTTAGCTTCAACCAGCATTATCCTTGCTATGTCAAATTACATAAAAAGTGAGAAGCCTGAATGCCTAATATAGAGTTTCCATGTGTTTATGTGGACAGATGGCTAAAAGCACCATGGCTTGGGGGAGTGTTAAGAGCAAAAAGCCTGACAAAAGCAGTATGTATACATTCATTATACTTTTTGCCTAAGATTATCTAAGCACACTAGTTTGTTTCAGTCACTACAGACCACTTGTGGCAATAGACATTTTTCTAGCTACCAATGTAAAGAACAGAAAAAAATTATTTAAAAAGTAACATTGACAATAATGCTACTATTAATGCAGCTAAGCCTGAGCCCATGCTTGAACAATGCTTGACAATAAAAGCATATTTGTTTCCTTTAATAGTATGTTACTCCATAAAAAGAAACATTATTATATCATGAATTTGTTAAATTGCTAAAAATTTGGTATATGGTCAAAGCATTAATAAGTGCTTCTCAGGCATACATTATGATTTATGCTCATCAATATGTTGACAGAGATGCTTGAGTTTTTGGTGAAGATCTATTTGTAGGATATGTGTACAGAAAAATACTTCCAAGTGAACACTGGGGAATAAATAAAAGAAAATCATTAAAAATGAAATAATTTTTTAAGACTTTTGTCAGGAAAAGACATCAACAAAACCTAAAGAAAATAATCAGAACTATTTGTGTCCTTTATCTTCATTTTTTCTTGTACTCAGGCTTGACTTCACTGTTATCACAGAAGAGGAGCCATTTAGAATTTTCCAGGCACATTGCAAAAGAATTATGACTCCAGTAATATATGTATATTTTTTGGTTCTTCTCTACTGTTTCCTTCATTATAAGAATTGAATTATATTACTAATACATAGATTTTGAAAAAGCACAGAGGTTGAAAACAATACTTTTCATAGTGATGGCAAAAATAGCCTGAGATTAGTGTGCACTTTATGGTTTGACCTTTCAGATTTTTTCCACACTTAAATCCTTAGAAGACCATTATCTTCATGTAAGGTTCCATAGCTCCTAATTTTTGAGCTCCTGGTCTCTTATTGTAAGTCCCAGCACCAGATGCCTTTAAATTCTTCTCTGCAGGATCTAGAGAGGATTAGGTACCTTACAAATGTCACTAAATTCTGCATTTTTGGCAATAGGAAATACTGTGATTTCTCATTCTGCTTCAGAACATGCTTATCCAAGTCTGAGCTATGGGCACGTGCCTTCAATGCAGTACCTGAATGCAGATACTGAGGTTCTCTTCTGAACCTAGCAGCTCATGGTAATTGAGCAGGAATCACTTTTTTTCTTTCCAAATACAGACAGGAAAGAAATCATCCAACTGTACAGTTGGTTCTGATTTTTACTTGCGTATTATTTATAATGCTTATCTAGAATGCTGAAGACTTTCTTACATATTATATTAAGTTGCTGACTGTAATGTTGAACATACTTTGACCTTTTGTATGTGTAGAGAGGAGGGGAAGGAAGGAAGGAAGGACGGAAGGAAGGAAGGAAGGAAGGAAGGAAGGAAGACAGAAAGACAGAAAGACAGAAAGAAAGAAAGAAAGAAAGAAAGACTCCAGATAGTTTTAGTTCTGCACCTTTTTATTTCTTTCTCATGTATTTAATTGCTCTCAATTAGGATTTTGTTGTTATTGTTGTTATTGTTTTCTTTGATTTCAATTACAAATATAAAATGCATGAACCATTAAAAAGCAAAACCAGAACACATACCTTTCATACTTTAAGGTAAATTTTCTAAGTCGAATAATGATAATTTTTGTGTGCATTTTATTTTGATCTCACAAACCCTTCATGCCTCTTAAACAGCTTGAATATCTAGAAAGCCTCATAAGAAATTTTTCTGAGACATATGCATTGTAATGCATATCTGAGAGATATGCATTGTAATGGCTTGATGTTTTGTGAAAAGGGAACCTGGTCTAATATCTGTTGCATGATATTCCAACCATGGAACAATATAATGGTTTGGGTTGGAAGGGACCTTTAGAAGTCATGTGGTTCCAACCCTCCTTCCATGGGCATAGATACCTTCCACAAGATCAGATTGCTCAAAGCACAATCCAGCCTGGCCTTCATCACTTCCATCATGGAGTACCCACAACAGACACATTTATCAATGCCCTTAGTAAAACGACTGTCTTAGTCTTTCTTTTAAGCCCCCTTTAGGTACTGAAAGCCACAATAAGGTATTTCTGGAGTCTTCTCCATGCTTAACAATCCCAAATGTCTCAACCTGTCTTCACAGAACAGATTTTCCAGTCCTCTGAGCATTTTCATGACCCTCCTTCTGGACCTGTTTTCCTAGGCCACTGTCCTTCTTGGGCTGTGAGTGCTAGAGGTGGACACAGTGCTCCAGGTGTGGTTTCACAAGAGCAGAGTAAGGAAGTAAATCCCAGGGTCCTCCTTATTACCCTGCTTTCTGGAAGGAGGATGTGTAAATATTAGACTGAGATAGTCAAATATAGATAAATTGACACCAGGAGAGAGAGCAAGAGGTGATATAAAAAGAGTTTTGTTATATTGTGCTATTAGTCTGGGCCAAGTATAGGAGCAGTTCTTGTTAAATGTTGTCATCTTTCCTCCCACTAGAGGAATACTTGCAATAAAATTGTTCCCTGATAGATCAAAGGTAAATGTTCTAAGGAAAGTATGTTGTAGTACCTGAAAGAAAAGGATTAAATAAATAATATGAAATTCACAACACAGATTTCCAGTATATTGAGGACTAAAACACTTTTGCTATACACTGTAATGTTATGATGTGGAAACCCCAGTCAGCTTTCAGGAGCTGTTGAATTAACCATGAATTAACACATGGTGGCCAGTGAGAGCACATAGTACCTACTCAGCTCTCTAGTATGAAAGACCTAATAAATAGGTACTTAAAACAAACTATGGAAGACCTAATAAATAGATACTTAAATGTTTACATCTGAAAAAAAATCCCAACAAGACAGAGATGCATGGCTCCTTCTGTGTGGTGCAGATCCTCTGTATTAAAGATGTAAAATAATAAATATCCCCTTCTTCAGATATTATGTTCCTTCCACACTCCATTCAGCGATAAGAATTAAGCAATACACAGGCCAATAACATCTTAGTGCATATAAAACTGCTGATGTGAATATGAGCTATTTTTTGCTCTAACAATCCTCTGTCCTAGGTTTGTGACATGGGACACGGTAATTAGAACATCTTGTTAAAATCCAATATCATAACTTCAGAGTTTTGACAAGAAAACAACTCCAAATCTGGACCAGTATTTTGAAGATTGGCCCTTATTATGTGATGAGCTCTACCTCAGTTTGGAAACTGAGCCAACCACACTGGTGTATTTTCAATAGATTTAGAGTTTGAAATTCTCATAAAGGAAAACAAAACATTAAGTTAACACTGGTAATGTCTAATAAAGTAAGATGGGGAAATTCCCTTAAGTGTTTTTTAAAGTTCTTTACTTTCAAGATTTTAGTAAGCGTGGGATCAGAGCTTCCCTGCATATGAAATTTTTGTTGCCATGCAATTTTGAATTAGAAAAATTTCCTCTAAGTTTTTGTTAAATATTCAGTTGTTTTCTTATTCTCCAGTAGATTTGGTATTTATGAAATGACAGAATAAAAGCAATAAAGATAAATTTCATCAAAGACTAGAAGAAGGTCTAAACATGAATATTGCATGGATGATGAGTTTTATTAAGTTAAAAGTAACTTCATCTTTTCCACTTTCAGATAATTACAAGAATTCTACTTGAGAAGTGAAAGAAATTAGAATTCATAACACATCTATTTCTGCAGTTTAAGCACAGTCATTTTGTCTAATCATGTCTTATGTTTGTTTTCTTTGACATTATGAATTTTGGACTGAGAAGAAAAAAAATTACAAAGGTGCAAAATGTTTCAGAACAGTAATGCTGAAAGCTGTAATTCATAGTTTTCCTTTTCAAAGCTTTTCTATTAAAAACTCCAGATTTATTGGAAACCTGTGGTATTGAAATTTTCATCATTAAATTTTAATTATAATCTCCAGCAGTTTTGGTATACCTTTATTTTGACATGGATGAACAAAATATGTGTTCATTTAAGTGAACTTAGAAAGTAGCATATCAATTTTAATGGACATTTTCTTATCTCTGATTTTTACTTGACATGCAGAAAACCACTATTTGGGATGATTCACATTTGTTTCTGTCTGTAGTATATTTTAAATGAAGTTTGATTTTCATCAGTTGAAATATGTGATAAGAATAATGTACCTGTTATTAGCAGTGCTCAAATTAAGGGCTGGTGTGGCTATCTGTAAGAGAAGGCAGCAATCATGGATGCTGTCATTCCTTATTTATTTATGTATTCATTAATTTATTACTGTGTTTGTGTAACAGATGCTGGTGGTATAAAGAACTTGTGATTTGCTCTATATTGTGGGACTAAAGGTAGGAATAAACAACCCCAGTTAAGAGTGGCCATATAGACATTAAGAAATTTCTTCTGAAAAGATTGTTCTCTGAGCCAGTGCCATGCTTACATAGCACCTAAGCAGTTAATGCTCTCTCTTCTATATACAAACAGATCATTTTGCAGTCTTTGCAGAGATTTCAGACAGGGAGAGTCACCTGAAATTTTTGTCTGCAATCAGGCAACTGGTTTAATTGGGCAGTGGCAGGATGTCCTAATGAGCCTAATTGGTAGCAGAAATCTGACTCTTGGGAGAACAGAGATAAAAACCAGACAGACAAAGAGACAGGTAAAGTTTATGGAGTAAGAGAAATAAGATGGAAGGGCTCTTTCAGGGCTCAGTAATGGTATATACACTTCTTTGGCTCTTTCTTCTCTTAGTCTCCCTCACTACTTTGTTTACCAGCTGTGTGCCCATGGCACTATTGTCTGTCTTTTCTGTTATTGAGTAGTCCTATGGATCTTTTTGTGCTTATCATGGCTTTTGTTCCAGTGTGATCTGAATATGCAGGGAGTCCTAGCTTGAAAGTCTGTCCAGTCTAATCACAAATCCGCTTTTGCAATGCTTGGTGCAATGGGGAGTGAGAGGAAGAAGAAAAAAAAAGTCTGATCAAGCTGCGTTTCTGAGAGGAAGAATCTCCAGTGTAGCTTCGACCACCTCACTAACAGTATCCCTGTCATCAGCTGTCACAGTTCTGTCACTGAAATTCCTGGCAACAACTGAATTTTAATGAATGTCTGCTGTGCTTTAGAATTTAAATGAGATATTTGATAAAAGAGAGAAAACCTTTTGCATATCTACCTTATGCTCTTAATGCATTTCTCCTGGTAAAAATAAATAAATAAAGTCAGGATTATATTTCCCTGCAAAGCTGTACTGAACTGTTTTCATGCAGATTTCCCCTGCTCTGATAGAACCCAGTTGCTGTATATGCAGCTCCTGTTGCTTTCCAGCTTCCTTAGGTCCCCAGGCTGGTAGTGGAATTCATCTCTGATAGTCTGAATCAGTGTCAAAATGTGCGAGGCCAGCAGCAAATGGTTTAGTTTAAGTGACATACTCATCTGAGCAGAGTTATGGCAGTGCATATTATCAGGATCTTTGCAGGTGAGCTACTTATTAGTCCCTAATAAGCGATGTTTTACTGGGTACTGAAGACTTTAATGACACATTTCCTATCTTTCATCTGCTTGAAACTATTTTTTTTTTGTTGTGTAGACTATATTTTGTTGTTCAGCCAGGCCAGTGTGCATATCAAAAGAATGCTGATTGCAAAATCCTCAGTTTGCTGAACGTGTCTGATCTCAAAAGTAAGTTTTCAAGCTGAAATGGAACCACGAATTGATTGTAGGGGAAAAGTAAAAATTAAGTATTTTTAGTATGTATTGTGCTTTTCTCCTATGCAGTATGTGACACTATCTAGGTGTAAACACTGCAGATGTGCTAGTTGAATTCCTGGTTGTATGCAACTGCTTTTTGGGAAGTGAGTTTTAATTACACTTTTTCATTGGCAAACGGTGGGGGTATACATATATGAGGTTATGGGTGTGAAACAAAGACCCATTTTGCAAAGAATGTTTTGGATCAATGGCAACAAATGAAAATATAATGACCCACGATCTTGTTGCGGATACCCAGGATTTTTTTTTTTTTTTTTTTTAAATGTAGTGAAGATAATCTCTATATATTCCAAATAAGCTTGTGGTGCAGAAGACCGTTTTCCCATACCCACTGCTCTAAGACAGGTCCTAGATTAAAAAAAAATCAGTACTGAAAGCAGTATACAAAAGGTCTCTGCAAGTGCAGCACTGGAAACAGAAGTTGTATCTAAAACACGAAGAAAGGAGCAGCTGGTAATTCTGACTACAGGCTCAAGTATCAGTTGTGAGATCACCTGCTCTAATGAATACTGAAATTCATTGTAATCTGCATGAGCTATGCCCCAATTAGAAACCTGAATTCCACCATGCCCTCCTGGTATCTCATAAATTATCTCTTGCTACCTATGTAAGCATAGTTATTTGCTACCTGTGTAAGCATAGTTATTTAGTACAGGCTACCCTTTGAAAGGTATCTGTGCCTTTTGTTTTTTTGGGATTTTTGTTTTTGTTTTTGTTTTTGTTTTTGTGGGGTTTTTTTGGGTTGGGTTGGGTTGGGTTGGGTTGGATTGGTTTGTTTGGTTTTTTTTTCCCCCTGAATGAAGAAATGAAGGGTAGGTTTAAGGAAGGTTTCACACAGATATTTTGGTACATGAAAAGAGATTACCCTCCACCCCATTTTAGCATCTGTGTATTGTCATAGGATATGTTCAATTTCCTATGCAAATAGCCTGAAGTGTGAAATTAAAGTTTGTAAGAGTCTAGAGGAAAGCCAGGGATGCCTAGCTGACAACAATACAAACTGGCAGTGAAATATACAGCAGGGTGCACACCAGGGGAACAATTTGCTACAGTAATCAGTGACTGAATTTAGTACAATGTTATAGCATAGAATGGGAATGAGATTATCTTCATTCACTTATCAATGCTGACATTGATGATGAATAGTTACAACTACCAGGCCTTTACCTCACGCCAATGAAATTGAACCAAGAATAACTGGGTGTGGACTCAAGAAGAGCATAATCATTTATTGTGCTTGATCACATTTAGTTATCACTCTGGATCCAGAAGTGAAATCACAAAAGAGATAGGCTTCACATATCTTATAATAGTACTGAGGGAAAGAATTCTGCTTTTCTACTGTTAAAAAAATTATAATATATATTTTAATGTACCACTGTAATTCTTCTAGTACTTACCTCCATGCCAAATACTAAATGCACTGTGTATTTCCTAAGTTCAGGCAGTCTGTCTTTCCTTCTTCATCTTCCACTAGCGTCATACTAATGTAGATGATTATGAAGACACTTGGCAATCTAAACTTTTTCACATGTTTCACATGTAGACCCAGGATAAAAATCTGGAGGTTTTATAAAAATAAAGCTTGGTGGAGCGCAGTACAGATCAGGCATTTCTGACAAGCAACACTGGCCTCCTGATTTGAACTGCACACCTCTGTGTGCAGGTACTAGAACGTCAAACTCTGTTAAGCCTCGTGTTGGTAGCTGTCAGCACCAAAATGGTCCATCCTCTTGGATTGTTGAGGAATGATTTTCCTGGTCTATGAGTAGGGAAATGTAGGGAAAACCGCTGTCTTCTACTGTGATTCTAATTAGTCTGTCTGTGTCCTTGCATCCTTCTGACTTGCACAGTGTGCTGTGCAGGCTGCTTGAGTAGCAGGATTTCACCAATGGCATGCTCACCTGCACAGGACAGTGGTCAAGTGAAGGTGAGAGCCATTTCCTGCACTGCTGAGGGAGAGTCTTGACTGAAGAAGAGGGGAGGGAATCCGTGTTGTCTGTAGAGTAAAAAGTTTGAAGCAGCCTCCTCTGGTTTCCAATTCCAATTTCATTTTTCAGAAGAAGCAAGCTGCCTTTCATTTATTGCAGATTCCAGAAGCCGACTGTAGTTGTTGCTGGAGAGCAGCAGGCATGTAAGATGTCAGGGAATGAACAAACTTCATACAGTTACCAAAATGTCTGGGCATAACAAAATACACACAACCCTCATTTGATAAAAGAGAACATCCTTCCACTGGTAGCTAATTGGATCAAGAAGACCCTTTTCAGACTGTTTTTAAAATGGCTGGAAGTAACTGGTTAGCTATCCATAGGGCTTTGTGCCAGGACACAGCTGCTCTGGTCTGGAAAGGGAAGTGGAGAGTGAGGTGACAAGGTTTGATGATAATGCTAAATTTATGCAAAATATTAAGGAAGGAATCTGAAGGAAAAACACTGGGTACATTTTGTGAAGCTGATTGACTGGTGATAAAAGGGTAAGTGAGATTCACTTTTGACAAGTGCAAAGTAGTGCTGGTTGGAAAAACAATCCATCTCTATGTATACAGTGAAGATCTTTAAATTAGTTATTACTATTCAGGAAAGAGATTTTGGAGTCATTATATAATCTCACCCTGAAAACATCAGCTCAATGTTTAGTGGTAGTCAGAAAAATAAATAGAATTTTGAGAACTGGGAAAAGAATTGAGAGGAAAGCAGAAAGTATAATTATGCTGCTGTATAAATCCATGTTGTCCTCACATCTTGAATGCTATTTGCAGTTCTGTTTATAATAATAAAACATTAGATATGGAAAAGGTACAGAAAAGGGCAACAAGTATGATAAATAGGGTGAAATGGTTTCTGCAAGAGAAAAAGTGAAATATATTTGGATATTTTTGTCTGGAGAAGAAATGGATAATGAGCACCATGGCAGTGAGTGAATAGGAGAATAGTTTTTCATTCATTCTCAGAATACAGAAACAAGGCAGAGACAAATGAAATTTTAAGGAGATTTAAGTCAAAGAATAAAAAATAGGTACATATTTTTCCCCTAGAAGGTCTTATTAAATGATATGTGTTTCTGATGTGGAATAATATGTATGGTAAAAGTTAAGATGCATTAAAAATAAATTACTGAAATCTGTGGAGAAACATTCATTAAGTGCTGATAAACACAAAGATAAAACCTGTGACTCAAAAGTCCTCAAGGTGCACATTATTGTTGTATCAGAGGAAATGTAGGGGTACAGTGTCACAGAATGTCTGCCCTTTTTTTTTTCCCCTGAGATATGTGCTCTCAGAGACAGGATATGTTGGTAGGTGGACCTGTTTCTGACCCAGTGCTGCTGTACTCTATGCCAAGGCTTAATCACCCAAATCTGTATCCCAAAACACACAAAAGTGTAACCACTTATTAAACCTGTTTTCAGAGCAAAATTCAGACTGAAGTAACCCAGTCTTTCAACAGAGACTAACCACTGGGAACAAAAAAGGTAAAATAGTTTTATGATGTCCTAAGACTACAATGGATTGTGAATCTGCAGTAAAAATCACAGCTGTGCTTTAATGTGTAAAACTTTTCCTGTTGAGCACTACTCCAGCCTCTCTCTTCTTTTCTTTTGGTTTTCATTATTTTTTTCTCTCTTTCTTATTTTTCCTTTAGCTTCTGGCCAGGACAAAGCAATGGCATATAAACAAATAGGATTACTTGATAGTAGTTATTTAAATACCAAATATAAAGAAGAAATTCTTGTCACAAGAAGAAACTAATATATTTTATTGTAGCAGTTCCATGAATATATATATATATGTATTTATATAAAGTTATATACAGACTAGTGCTAAGAAAAATATATTCAAGTGGCAAAGGTCTAACCAGGGATATTTAGACATTTCTCTCTAAGCTCAGGAACTCACAGTGAAACCACCACACAGGTGATTTTTCTGTGCTTATTTATTCTTTGCAGCTGCCATATCATGTACTAGAACTAGGAAGAGGAATTAATTTCTTTTCAGTTTAGCACTGGATGATGCTTTCAGAGAAGAAAGAAGATGAGAGTTTTTCCCACTGTGAGTCCAAAGATGAAGAAACTTGCCTCCAAGAATAAAGCAAATAGCTGGATGAACTGAAAGAAGGAAGGAGAGCATAGTCTTCAGAAGGATTTAAGAGGCACTGAATCTCTACAATCTCTGCTAAAGGACATTTCACATTCCAGTGTCAGTTTCACCTTAAACAAAGCTTTTATTTAGTTATGTCTTCAAAAACTACAGGGTCCTAAATTTCTTTCCAAACTCTTCCAGTCAGGGAGAGCAACTTTTTAAATGGGCAGATAGGGATAGGACACCAGTCACCAGTGGTGTTCCTCAGGGGTCTGTGCTGGGGCCGGTCCTGTTCAATATTTTTATCGATGAGGGTATTGAGTCTTCATTAGTAAATTTGCAGATGACACTAAGCTGGGAGCATGTGTTGATCTGTTGGAGGGTGGGATGGCTCTGCAGAGAGACCTGGAACAGTTGGATGGATGGGCAGAGTCTGGTGGGATGAAGTTTAATAAGTCTAAGTGCTGAGTCCTGCATTTTGGCCACAATAACCCCCTGCACTGTTACAGGCTGGGGACAATGTGGCTGGACAGTGCCCAGGCAGAAAGGGACCTGGGGTGCTGGTCAGCTGCTGACTGAACATGAGCCAGCAGTGTGCCCTGGTGGCCAAGAAGGCCAATGGCATCCTGGCCTGGATAATGATGTGGCCAGCAGGAGCAGGGATGTCATTCATCCCCTGTTCTTGGCACTGGTGAGGTCACACCCTGAGTGCTGTGTCCAGTTCTGGGCTCCTCAGTTTAGGAAGGATCTTGAGACACTTGAGTGTGTCCAGAGGAGGCAACAAGGCTGGTAAGGGGTTTGGAACACAAACCCTGTGAGGAATGGCTGAGGGAGCCGGGGTTGTTTACCCTGGAGAAAAGGCGACTCAGAGGTGACCTTATCACTCTCTACAGCTCCCTGAAAGGTGTTTGTAGTCAGATAGGGGTTGGTCTCTTTCACCAGGCAGCAACTGACAGAAGGTGAGGACACAGTCTTAAGCTGCACCAAGGAAAATATTAGTTGAATATTAGGAAAAAGTTTTTAATGAAAAGAATAATGAAGTGCTGGAATGGTCTGCCTGGGGTGGTGGTGGAGTCAACATCCCTGGATGTGTTTAAAAAAAGACTGGATGTGGCACTCGGTGGCATGGTCTAGTTGAAGTGTTAGGGCATGGGTTGGACTTGATGATCTTGGAGGTCTCTTCCAGCCTAGTCATTCTGTATGTCTGTGTGTGTGCGACACAGGGGAACAGTTTTAAACAAAAAAGAATTTTTTGTTTTTTTAAACGAAAAATTTAGATTAGATCTGAAGAAGCAATCCTTTACGCAGAGGGTGGTGAGGCACTGGAGCTAGGTGCCCAGGAAAATTGTGGATGACCCATTCCTGGCAACGTTGAAGTCCAGGATGCCATGAACAAGCTGATCTAGTAGGTGGCATCCCTGCCCAAGCGACAAGGATTGGACCTAAGTGATCTTAAAGTCGCTCCCAAACAATTCTATGACAGCAGAGAAGATATTTGAGCATATAACAGTAGAGACATCCTCTTGAATTCCAGGTGGCCTCCAGCTCTTACTCCTGGACTCAGGTTTCTGGCAACACTCCATGTGTCGTGTCTGCTGCCACTGGTTCCCTGAAGTTTCAGGTGCCTTAATCTCATCCCTCATGCTATTTCTGTCTGGTACATAAAGAGCTTTTGGGGATATGAAAGAGTTTTGTCTGCATGCACTTATCTCACAGCTTTTAACTATGAAGTCAGCTTTTGTACAGGCTAAACTTCAACCTGAATTGTGGGTTTTTTACCCAAGACTGCCTGCATCAATAGTAGAATAGTTTTATATATGATGCTTTAGTAATTAAAACAGCATGACTAGGAATTCTTAACAGTGAGGTACTGTTATACCTACAGAGCTCCTAATGGCCTCGGAAGGTCTTAAGCAATGGTGGGAAAGTAAAGTATAT
Source organism: Rhabdornis inornatus (assembly GCA_013397075.1). Classification (NCBI taxonomy): domain Eukaryota; kingdom Metazoa; phylum Chordata; class Aves; order Passeriformes; family Rhabdornithidae; genus Rhabdornis; species Rhabdornis inornatus. Next base: position 366,521 of record VWZS01005398.1, on the reverse strand, counting down.
CAAGGTATTTTTCTGGAGTCAAAGAGAGTCAAGCAGTCTTACTGCTAGATTCAGAAAGAGGCAAGCATTTGTTGAAAGGCATAATTTATCTCTTCCCGCCTCTCTTTCCCCAAAATGCAGTATTCACCTCTTCTCTTTTCTTTCATGTACCTTTGGCCAATGTGCACAAACACTCTGTTGGTGGATGTTTCTATAACATTTTTGAAAGAAAATTAAACACTTCCATAGCGTCATTAACTTTCTTCTTTTTAGTGGTACATGCAGAAAATAACAAAGTATCACAAAATGCTCCAAAATTATATTTTTTATTAAAATATGTACTTCCTTACTAGGAATTGTAAGCATAAATTTAACGAATACCATAAAAATTAAAACATAAGATTTCAGGATGATTTCTGAATTTTCCCATAAGACTTCACAGAGCCTACTTTAAAATGACAGCAAATCATAACCCAGCAGAATGTATTAACTTCAAGATATTGAAATTAAAACGTCTGTTGGAGAATCAGCAGAGAATAAGCCAATGGTATTTGGGATGTTCTTTTAAGGTACATCAGGTATTAAATTATGTTGAATTTTGGTCTCCAATTGTATTTTGTCAATTTCAGCTATTGTAACACTTGAAAGTTCAGCCATAGCTAAACTTAAATCTTTTAAATGAAATAAAAGTTACTGAATATATAGCATGAAATTTGCTAAGAAGTATTTGTAATAATCTTAAATAGATGCGTTTTAAATACACTAGGCAGATGGGACTCCATCTTTTCATAATGAAATACAAATGACGGACTTTTTCATCAGCAGAATTTATGTTCCTGTCCATCTACCAACTCTTAAACAATATGCCATTAAGATTAACAGAATTAAAACTGTTCTCCAGTAGGATTAAATCTATTGTTGTAACTGCAATGCAGCTGTAAAGAACTTTTTATGAACTTGGAACCAAAGCTACTTTGTTTAAATTCTGCCTGTATAGAATTTTCTTTTTTTACGCTGTTACATTTGAAAAGATGGAGGGAAAAGCCAATCTTTACACTTGAGAAAGTTCCCTACGATTTTTCTGCAGGTGTTTTATTTGCAGTGTACTGCAGAATAAATAGTAAGCAAAAATATGTTTCCTTAATGAGATTTGAAGTTTTCCCTTTTTTCAATATTTCTGTAATAATTTGTCCAGAAGCTTTCCCTTTTGCGCCTGGTGCTGGATTTAGTATAAGAAATAGAAAGCAGTTGAGTAGTGCTTTGTACAACTTTGAATTGCTCAATGTATACATTTAGATAAGTGGCTTTTAACTCTGAAGATCTCAGAAGATGATGTTGGTTTTCCATTTATCGATTTTTTTTTATTATTGTTATCGTGCACCTGAAGAGGAAACAAAAAGGAACCATTCATCCAGACCAGATATCTACATAACATGAGCACACATTGAGAGTGAGAAAAATGTGGAAAAATAAGTAGAGAGATAAAGTTTGTTGAGGCATCAGCTGAATGGTAGGAGCATGAATCCTATATTGATCTTCTCTCCCCTGCTTCAAGACATTCTTGTGCCAGAGGGGAATCACAGTCAAATTGCTATCATGCTTGACAATGTAATACTGCTTCATCTCTTACAAAAAAGTGAATTCTATGATAAATAGCCTGTAAAAATATGAACCAAAGATTTTCCTATTACATACACTAACTTACTAAGTGGATAAAGTTGAATATCTTCCAACTTAATATAGTCATGCTTCATTATGTTGTTTTTTATGATAGGGCTTTCATCATTTTACTTATCGATATTTCAGCATGAAACACTTTTCCCTCTATTATCTTGTATGTCACTCATAATGTTGCTATAGAAATAAATTTATTTGCTCTAGTCTTGACTTGTTTCAGCCAATTTCTGGTTGCTTTTATTTATGTCAAACAGTCATTAAATAATTAGGAGTGGAACAGATTTTGGAAATCTCTTCCAATTTACTTCTCCTTACAAGGCTAAATTGTGGTTATGTTAGGTTGTTTGCAGCTATTCTTAATTTTTATCTTACTATACTTCTCTTAGAAGATTCTTGCTCCTTTTTCTCTCTTCTGTCTAATATACTGAAGGTACATGATTTTCTTCTTGGAGACCTTCAAGAAGTTCCTGTCATACTACTGAGATCCTTATGATTAATTTTCCAACTATTCATCACAGCTTTAGTGGTCATGACCAGCTCTTCATTTTAGTTTCAGTGGTCATGACAGGCCAGTCAGTCTTTATTGAGTCCTTACTAAGGTCTCAAGGCAAGTCCTGTTCAAAACTGTTTCTGGGCATTGAATGAGAACAGCCAGAAAGGATTTATTAAGAGCAAATTGGACCTGACCAACCTAACTGCCTTGTATGATGAAAAAGAAGCATGGCCAGCACACTGAGGGAGATGATTCTCACCCTCTACTCTGTCCTTTTGAGGACCCACCTGATGTACTGCATCTGATGCTGGACCCCTCAGCAGAAGAAGGACATGGACATGTTACAGGGAGTCCAGAGAAGGGTCACAAAGATGTTCAGAAGGCTGGAGGATGCCTTTTATGATAACAGCCTGAGAGAGTTGGGACTGATCAGCCTGGAGAAGAGAAGGCTCTACGGAGACCTCACAGCAGCCTTCCAGTAACTAGCAGGGCACTAGGATAGTTGGAGAAGGACTTTTTACAAGAATATATAGTGAAATGGCTTTGAACTGGAGGAGGGCAGGTTTAAATTAGATATTAGGAAGAAATTCTCTACTGTGAGGGCGGTCAGGCACTGGAACCCAGATGCCCCGTCCATGGAGACATTTGAGGTCATTTTGGACAGGGCTCTGAGAAACTTGATCTAGTTGAATCTGTGAACCAAGTCACCTTTATATGGTCCCTTCCAACACAAATTTTTATATGATTTTGTCATTCTATGTAATTACTAGATTTGTGGATGAGGAGATGGCAGCAGTAGCCATCTACTTTGACTTTAGCAAAATTTTCAACATGGTCTCTTGTAGCATCTCTTCTCTCTCTGTTAGGATGTTGCACTGCTACACTCTAGATAGATTCACTACCAGAGAAGCGAAAAACTGGCTCATTGGGTTCAAAATGTAGCAGTTAGTAGCTGTATTGTACCTGAAGAACATTTAGAAGTGGAGTTTCCCAGAGGGTCTATCCTGTTTGATATCTTTATGAGTGGTGTTGAGGAGGAGATACAATGCCTCCTGCTCATTTTTTTTTCAGTGACAGAAAACTAGGAAATGGAACAGATAATGTTCAAGGGCAGATCTGCTGTTCAGATAGCTTTAGGCTAGTGTGATGGAACAACAGGAATTTAGTGAAATTCAACAAGGGCTAATGAAAAGCCCTGTACTTGGGAATGAACCTCCTACAGTAATATGAAGTGGGTCTGGCTCTCTGGAGGGGGAGAAGCTCTGCTTGGGGCCCTGGAGAACAAAGAACATGGCTGAACATGGGTCAGTCATGAACCCTGGCAAAAAAGTGGTCAACAGCACTCTGGGCTGTGGCAATGGGAGTCCAGGGTATGAAGTAAGTGTGATGGGCCCTTAATTTCCTGGATCTTCCTATAAGCCTTTCTTGTTGATGGGGGGGGACATTAGAATTTTTCCAGCCTTCTGGGTTGTCCCCTGATATTCATAACTTCTCAAAGATTATGGAGACCAGTCTCTCAATGACATCAGCCAGCTCTCCTAACCCCTCAAGGTGGATACTGTCGAGGTCCATCGAGTTGTAGGTGCTATTTTAACTGGATATTGGAAGGTGGGAGGAAAAACACTGTTAGGACTTCAAGCACTGGGACATGTTGTCCGGAGAGGTTGTGCAATGTCTTGGAAGATATTTGATACCAAATCAGATAATCCCTGAGCAACTGGTCAGAAAAAAAAAAGCAGACCCTGCTTTTAGCAGGACACTGGACTAGAGATCTCCTGACATTCTTCCAGCCTGAGTGATTCTGTGATACTAGTCCAGGTATCCTAAGTCCTGGATACAAAAGTCTTGTATTTCAAGCTTACCTGTCTTGCATACGGCAGGAAATCCCTAAAGCTATGATTACTAGTGTGTTTCCTCTTCCAGTTCTGTCCTGTAAATAAATCCTGTTACCAAATAAACCACAACCCCCCTCAAAAAAACAACCTAAAAATAATCTTAAAAATGAGTGGTGTAACTATAGTACTTGGGCTGCCATTTTGCTTCATGCTGCCAATATTGGGTCACTGTCTCCTTTTATTCCTATTGTCTGTCTGCACTTTAAGTGCCATCTCCCCAAATTTGTGACATACTGGGCAAACACGGTTCCTTTTCCGAGTGGTGGTGCTCTTAGGTGGTCCTATTTTAATATAAACCAAATAGCAGCTGAAATGAAACCTCTTCAGTACAGCTGGAATAAATTCCTAATGCAGGATAACAGTTTATGTGTTTGAATTAGATTAACAGGATCACAAGGGATGTTGACAAAGTGCAATGCTGAAAGAAATGTTTTATCATGTTACAAATAGTTACATGTGTATTAATTTGAAGTCCACTACAGTTCAGCCATTGTAAAGCTCCGTTTATGATATAAGATTTTTGAGGGAATTTATAAAGAAAGGCAAAGCTTCCTAACAATTTACAGCAGGCAACAAAAAGCATCTACTGTAAATCAGAGTTTTGTCTTTCAAATACTCAATCTTGCAGATACACTGCTCTTTTCTTCCAGGCTCTGAGAAGGATTCAGATGGAAAGTATGGAGAAGTCAGCACGGGGCCGATGAAGGTCACTTAAATTTCTGATACAAGGATTGCAATGCCTGGGCTCAGATCTGATCTCCCAGCTGTAGGAAGTATAATTGAAAGGCATTATTCCAGCTTTGGATATAGCCAAATATGCTGCAGGTGTGCTGGCAAATGTTGTGTCATCATAGCTGTGGAGTAGTGTTAAGAAAAGAAAGAAGAACAGTGGTAAAAATACAGTGTAAGAGTTGAGGAAATCACTGCTGCTGCACAAAACAAAACAGGTCACCCAAAACAGGTGTTGCAGCATATCTGTATGTATAAATATTTTGTTCACGTTTGCTTGTCACCATAAATTTATTTGTGGGTTCTTCTTACAAATATAAATTTTTCTCCTGTTAGATCTTTGCCATCTACTAGCAGATTTATCAGCTGTAGAGGTCAGCACATTATTTGGGTCAGAAATTATGGATGCAGAGTGGATTACTTTTATTGGTTTAATTTCCATATTTACATATCTGTGACCTATTTTTCTGAACAGATGTTGTAACATACCCCATATGGGCAAGTGATTTCAAATGGAAACCTCAGGTAACATATTTTTGACTTGCACCAAGACAGAAGCACCTGCTAAATCAACTAAACTAAAATAGATCCTGATACTTTTACATGGCCTTTACAACATTACCACTTCTAGTTCATGTTACCACCTCTAGTTCACCACCTATTTGGACAAGTTCATCAGGCAGAGTGGTTTGGAAAAAATTATGGACTTCTCCTGATGGTCAATATACCAAACTGTAAATAAATATGACACAGAAGGTACAGACTGGAAAAGGAAGTTCTATCTTGTGGAATACAGAATGATGTTATCTTAAAAATAAGAATATTTTTCTCTAAGTGACATATGTATTAGGCCAATGTTTACTTTTCTTTCTGTTCATTCAGGAATGGAACTTACACAAGTAAACCATAGTTGCTTCTTTACTTCCAACAAAGAGTATATATATATTTTATTTTTATTTTTTGCCCAAACTGTGTTTGAAATAGATGAGTTGCATATTTTGACCACTGCAGTGCAGAAATTAGCCAAAAACCTAATTAGACTTTGCTGAGATAAATCAGAACTACTTCTGAATTACCTCTGCTGTATTGCAGTCATTGTATTTACTGCACAGAAATGTGATGATCCCCTGTTCTGCTGTGTAACATTGCCCCATTGTGAAGCCCTGTTTCCTCCTCTATCAGTCTAGTGATTAACTTTTGCCTTGTGGCTGAATGTTGCTAAAGTGTTGTGTTTGGATACACAGCACTCAGAAGAAAAGGATTACTGGCAGAGGTATAAGTGAAGATAAATGAGCTTTCAAAGATATGAAATGCTATAAGTTGATACTGTTGAGTTGGTACTATTACTGGGACTAAGGGTTCTTTGGAAGTTAACTAAGAAGGACAGTTCAGCAAAATCTTCTTGTTTTCCCCTTTAGTTTAACTTAAGTTTTGTGAAGCTGATTGATCTACCAGAATAACATATACAGTCTTGTTTATACACCATTTGGTGTACTTTCTGTGTGTCTTCTCTGCCTAAAACATTTATAAAATCCAAACACTGAATTTCATTAAAATAATCATATGATATTGTCTGTAGTGATACTCCTTTTTGCACTTTTTTGTGAACTCCTTCGACTTTGGTTATTTTCTGTCTGAAAGAAAAAGCTTTTTTTTTTTTTGATTGGAAACCTATTATTTTGGATTTTCTGCTACACTACCTGTGTTGGAGTTCTAGGCTAGTGTGTTTTCCAAATCCTCCATTACATTTCACTCCATGGTAAGTCATCCCAAGGAGCTATGGTAGGCTGGATAATTTCAGGTCTTTCTAGGTCACCCTTGCTTTAAAGATAACTATTATTAGGTTAACAATATAGATAATGAAATTTTGAGATATATGGGTAGGATAAGATTACACCTTATGAAGAGATGAAGCCTGAAAGAACTCTGGGGTTTTAAGGAGGTTGGGAAAGAAAAGAACATTGTCTGTAATATACTGGCACGCCTCTGTACTAATACTGATAATTAAGACCTTGTATCTCACAATTAGTTGTTTGGTCAACAGAGTACTTTCATTTCTCTCTGAAAAATTGTTTATTCAAATATGTCTGAGGAATAGTGGCAGAACAGTGATAGTCAGACATCTGATGAGTTGGTCTGCGACAGACCGACAACATTTTTGGAGTGTTTTCTGCTAGAGACAAGACTTCTTGTTTAAAGTACAGATACTTTTTTATCGAACTTTATTCATATATACAAATCAATAACAGCTTCTGAAAACATATTTTTCATGCCTAGCCTTAGGACTAAGGTTCTTAAAATACCTTTTACTTTTCCCATAGAATAAAGTCTTCTCTTGTGTCCTGCTATATTACACCTTACTTCCACCTGCAACTGCCTTCCCTTTAGTGGGATTTCAGAACTTACAGAGAGAAGCTGGGATTTCTTGCCGGGCATGAACCTCTGCTCTCTCTTGCCTGCAGAGAAAATTAATGGTCAATCCTTTGTGGTTACTACTGGGGAATGGTTCTTAGGCTCCTTCTAAGAAGCTCTCACAAAACTCAGAGCTTAGGCCATGCAACAGTGTTTTTCTGTGACTATCAAAATTATTCTTTGTCAGAAATTTAAAAAGAAAGAAAAAAGAAGATAAGATAGATTAAGAAGAATTTTTCAATAAACTTTTAGTTATTAAGTAAGGATATTTACTGTGGAAATATTGTCAATAAGGTTACAACATCCCTTAATTATTGAGCCTATGACATTTCACTGTTTTATGCAGAGGTGTTTGTGTTGTCTGCATTTCATTTTCCCATTGTAGCTGCAGAAAATCTGAAAGTAAGCAAAAGTTAAAATGTAAATGCCATGGTCTTAGCTGTAATAATAAATGTTCCCCATGGTTTTACGATTACCCTTTACGAAATCTGTTGATGCATTTTGGCAAGCACAATATTAAAAGTTTGCTTGGCAAAAATCCCTTTAGCAGGACCTGACAGACAGTAAGGTCAATAAAGTTTTAATCAACAAAGGAGAAAATACGTTTCTTCCAGATGGGTGCCACAGAGCAATACTTGCATGAAATATTTATGATTCACTTTAGAATCTCAAAGTCTGCAACATAAGGAAAGGTTGGTGATCATTTCTAAAGTAGTAGAATGTGCTCATCCTTGGAATTTCTGAGCAGTAGACTGTTGTGAAAAAAATGCTAGCCTTATTACTGGAAGTATGCAATTTAGCATTTGACAGAGCACCAAGTTTGCTACTGAGCTTTCTTGTGTTCATAACGTACCATCACTTTATAAAAAATTCCAGTTAGTTATATTGTATGTGATGATCCTTCAGGTGTTTCTGTCTCTTTAAACTGTAGATTTTGTTTGGGTGATAAGCAACTATGTATTTGCTATTGATAAAGACATCATACTGTCACTAAGGTTTTGTTGTGCTAGAATTGTACAACCCACACAGTGATACTTTAACATGAAGAGGGTTTATTTATTTATTTGTTTGTTTGTTTGTTTGTTTGTTTCAAAATATGGGCTGGACTCTGTGCTTGGGCAACTGAAATAAATCTGTAATTAAGAGAATCATTTATATAGGGGAATTTTCTCCCTGAGTCCTAATCCTGATACCTCACCCAGTCCCAGATGAAGACCCGAGAAGGAGGAAACCCAGTCAAACTTTGACAAGATGGATGGATTCATGGTATCCCTTACATATTCCCAGCACAGTGCAGTAACTCTGCTTCCTAATGTGACTTAAGTGGTCTAGTCGCAGGAAATGGAGTGTTGGAATGGATTGCCTCGATTCTTTATTCCCAGCAGAGAATTAAGTGAAAACCTGCCCTTTCCAAACCAAAAAAGACCACTTTAGAAGAGTGACTGGCATATCAAGTCAACTTGGTATTTCTTAGTCTTTTTGTGATTTAGAATACAGCCAGTGGCCATGGCTGTATTCTAAATCACAAAAAGACTAAGAAATATCAAGTTGACTAGATATGCCAGTCACTCTTCTAAAGTGGTTAACCAAGGAAAGTCTAAATGTATTCTGCATTAATTTCTGCTATTATTTCAACAGTTGTTAATTAACAATTAATGCAGCCATTAATTAACACCTACAGCAAGCTTCTTAGCCACCATACTGAGAGTGTGAAAGCACTAAAACATGATTTGTGGTTTCGAGTTCATTATGAACTCTGAATAATTAATCTTGTTTTCAAGAAACTGGTGTTTTTCAGAGAGAAACTTAAATTACAGGTGTACAATGACTTGAATTATCAGCTACATTAACATATTTGAAACCCAAAATATATTGCCTTAACTCCGTGACATTAAAGGTGACTGAAATATTTAATCAGGCATCTCTAGTTGTTTTGCTATTATATTAATTCAGTGAGTTTAGGAATAACACTTGACTTTTTAAGAAAGTAGTGTCAATGAGTATGCATAATGTAAGAATTATACAGAATGACTACTTTTGGATCAAATTAATATTAAAATAATTAAAAATATACGAAGTTGTTAACTTTTCTCTTAACCTTCTTCTATCAATCCCAGCCTTAACCCTAACAATAACTGGACTAGATTTACAGTCTTAGAAGATCTCTAAATTTTCTATTCAGGTAATTTGAAATCAGTATTAGTTATGAAAAATTTTTGTTCTGAGTGGGAATGGATAAAATTTCTGCATCATTTTTATTAAACTCATAGTTAATTTTAAAATTTCTTGGCAGGTGTTGAGTATCTTGCATAAAATTCCTGTAATCTGTTGTGTTGCCATAAAAAGTTTTCCCTCTTTGAAAACTGAAAGGGAGTCCTTTACCCTTATCTTAATTTTAAAATTCAGAAAGGAGTGGTTTTGATTATGTGTTTCTCTTTGTTTTTCAAAATATTGAGATATAGATTTAATGTACTTTTAATGAGTGTGTTATTACTCTGTTATTCACTCTATAATTCTCTCTACTGTGATTGGCACTATCACTGTATCCTAGAATTGATTCAGAGCACATGTAAATACACCTGAGTATACTTAATTGCTCTTTTTCCTGTCAAGTCTTTAATTTTCTCACAGGCAGTTTTGGGTGATAGGTTTGGGGAAAGCCAGAATCTTAATCTTCTCCCTACCATGCATATTTATTGCTCTCTACTACTGGATGGTGTCCGCACAGTACATCAGTGTTCACACAGTACATCAGTGTTTTGCCAGAAGACAATAAAGAGTTCTTTGGAGCTCAGAATAAGTTTTGAAATCGGGCAGATCTTAGTTCTAACCATACCTAACTATTGGAACTGGGGCGTTTCTAGCATCTGTAATAAAACTGCACTGTGGCCACCAGAATCTGATATAATCGTATGTTCTGCAGCCTCAATTCCAGCACGACCTTATAAAGAAAATTTGTTGTTCAATACTTGTTACAGCTCTGCAATTCCCATGTCTACAACTTCTGTTCTTCCTAAAATGTGTTATTAGAGTCAGTTTCTTCGTTTGTAGGTTGGTCAACCCAGATAGTGCTGGTGGGTGTCACTAGTTGTCAAAGGAAGGAGCCAGCTGTGACTGTCTCTTAACAGAGCTAACTACTTGCTCTCTGTCTTCCAGTTGAGCTCGTTTCATGTTATTAAACTGCCTTGCATGGCTGTGGAGTCCTTTATGAATCAGTGCTCCCTATTGTAAAAGCTGTGGTTGCAAATCAAAGGTAAACATGGCAATGGACTCATTCATAGCACAGAGATTTAAAGAATTTGATTGTAGTAATGGAGACTTGCAGCATGCTTAAGCACCTGCAGCTTTCCTTCTCAGTGAGATCCATGGAATTGTATAACTCCAGTTCACATTTCTGCAATGATCTCACACTGAGCAGAGCAGATGTGTTTCACATCGCTCCATGAGATTTTTGCCCTTGCTATCCAGGTAGCTGCATTCCTCCCTGCAACTTTGGCTCAATGATAACTTAATTTATTAATACTATGAAAATATCATCTAACAGGGGAGGCTTGTCTCTGCTTGAGACTGAACCTTTACCAAAGTCAAAATCACACAGTAATAACGCATTTCACAAATGCTGACATTAATACAAAACTTAATTTTTTGTACATGTTCTTCAAGATTTCTTTCCCGGATAAAAGTGTCGTGGGTTGAGCAGACATTTCCACGTAAATTTAGTATCACTTGACATAGTTCCATATAAACATTAGTCTGATTATTTAGGATTTTACCTTAAAAGAAAATGAATTCTCTGGCATCAGTTTTTTCCTTGCTAATCTGCTGTCTTCCCTGGTGGTTTCTTTGTTTAAATTGCTTTTAAAAATTGGGAAGAAATAATTCTTCTACTTTCTAAAAGTATATTTAAGGGCCCCATTGTCATAAGCTGTTGAAAGGCTACTCTTGGCACTTGAAAGCAACCTTCTAAAAGCCTTGTTAAGTTCATTTCAACTAAACATTTTTCAAAGCTAATATTTCCTCTAACAAAAAATAAGGTCGATTCTTCTTTTCTGCTCCTAAATAACTGGTACTCTGTTGCCATATTGACATACAGAGGACTTGAGTTACCTGTCAAAGGTATTTACTTTTTTTTCCCTCAGGCGGTAGAACTACACCCCCATGATTCTTAATTCTTCTTTAGCTATTAGAGGAATATTTGATTGAAATCAGAACGAGGTAAGGAGTTATTTTCTATTATTTGGCATTTTGACACCTCAAGTTTTCAAAAAGTCTCACGGTGCTACCTCAGGAAAATATGAAGTATTATTAAACATACATAACACTAACTAAGAAATTGAAGGTTTAGAGGTGAGGAGTCTGCACTTTACCTGTGGAAAAGGAAAAAAACACCCAGAAAATAAAACAAAATAAACACAAAACCTCACATCATTCTTCTGCTGATAGCTTTCAATGTCTTTGAAATATTAAGCATCAATTAATTTTATTTTCTTACTTAGAATTTAATGCTTTGAACATTCAATTTTTATACTTTGATTTGAAATCTTTAATGTTTACTCAGTTGTAGGCTTTATTTATTTCCCCACTGATGCATTGCATGCAACAAGTTGTCTGGCCTCTACAGCTTTTCGACAAGCCATACTAAGAAACTTGACTCCTCTGGTATTAAGTTAAGGGAAAAAAAAAGTTTTGACAGGTTTAGATATGAAATGAATAGTGACTTTCCTCTGAAAATGTGTCAAATTAAAGCAGGTGGGGTGAAGAAAACAGCTACAGTATGTCAACTTTTACAGGCTTTGATTTATTTTTAATGATGCAGTGCACCTTAGGAAGTCTGAAGATGTGCTCATTCACAGCCCAGGTCTCATGGTGTGCTGTATTGTTCAGGTACTTCTTCTAAGTTGGGTCCAAGATGGGATCATGACCTAGAACTCCTGTAAATAGCAATTACTTCTTTGGAAATAGAATGATTAAAGTTTAGCTGAATGTCAGCAAACTATTCACTCGTCTCTGTTCCTCCCTTCTGCAACTTATTTACACTTTCTAACCACACATCCTTCTTTTTCTATTGCCAGCACTCTTCATCATTTATTTATTTATCTATCCATATATTTATCTATTTATTATTTATGATGGGTCACATGAAATAATGTGAAAGAATAAAGTTTTAGTAAATTGTTACATAAAATAATACATCATGTACAAATAATTTTAGGTTTGAATAAAAAAGCCTGAAATTTGGTGAAGAAAAAAATTAAACTAATTAATCAAAATTGTTTCAGGAAAAAAAAAAAGAAAAAGGGTCCAAAATGAATGAATCCAGAAAACAGGGATTTATCAACATTCAAAACCTTTCTCTCAAAATGAGAACACAGACAGTTCACTCAGGAAAATAATGAAATTCTTTTGGGAAAATGATTAAAGCAAATGTCCTTTGTCTCAGTTTCATAAAATTTCGGTACTAGAAATGTAAATTGGACAAGAAACTGGCTAAAAGCCAGATTACATTGATTACACCAGAGGGAGAGAATAAATAAGGAAAATATCCTTCAATATCACCACAAATAAAATGTTTTGATATTGATATTTTGACATTTTCATTAATGAACTCAGCATAAAAGTTGCTCAGCATAAAAGTTAGATATGATAAAAGTTAGAGATATTTGGTGCAATTTGCAGATGAAAAGCTAGGAGGCCTCAGTATTAGGAGCAAAGTATGTCACCTTGAAAATTACAGTTATGACTGAAGTAAAACAGCATTTCCAAACCCAGGACCATGTGCCTAAAGTATAATATAATATTTTGGTTATGAACTAACAGAGGAGGACCTAGTGTACTTATTGATATGTGATTGAGGAGTGATCAGAATATTCTCTTGAAAAGATCTCCCTGGAGCCAAGGTAGAGAAGCAAATCAGGCCATTTCTGGAATTCCTATACCCTCACATCTGATCCTCAGCCTGAGGATCCAGTTGCTGAGCTCTGGGAAAAATTTTGAAGGAAGTAAGATGCAAAGTAACCATATGTATGAATGTCAGGAGCATATGATGGAAGGATATGTTGGGGTACAAAGTGTAGTCTCAGATTGTTATGGGAATGGAGAAGTAAAGGGGATGTATATAAATCTGCATTTCAGATGGAATGCTAAGCAAACTGTGGGGAAGTACCTGAAACAGCAGACATCTAGATGGAGGAGGTAGAAAGAAAATGAATAAACCAGTGCAGGCAAATAAAGTCACAAAGTATGCAGCTCTTAATTGAAGACATTTTAGAGGAAAGCTTTAGAAATACTAAATGTGAAATGATTACTAGAAAAAAGCAACCTTTGTGGACTGAGGCACTGAATCTGGAAAACTAGTTTAATCTCTGTAGACTATTTATAGTGCTTAGAATCTTAAAAGAGGAACACGTGTTAAGACAACCAGTATTAGTGTGATATGATCCTGCTAGCCATTCTCTAGGTAGCCTTGTAAGGATTGTCATATTTTATTCAGAGTATTACAAGTCAATAGATATAAAACCTGATGTTTAAAAATATATGTTAGAACAGTTTTGATACCTTGAACAAGAATTTGTGATTTATGATGGATATGGCAGAAGAAACGTGACAAAATGCTGTGTACCTTTAGGACCAATGGATTTGCTCAAATAGGAAAACACCTTTATTTGCACACCCTGAATTTGTCTTGCATGCAAGACAAATTCAGGGTGTCCAAATAAAGGTCTTTTACCCATCTTTCAGCTATAATTCACAATAAGGCAGAAAATACATTGTTTGATCAAGTGAGCTGTTTAATTCTTCTTCAACATAAGCTACTGTTTTCAGCAATCACAACTTGGAATGAAGCTAAGAACACAGCAGGTATTACTTGGATGTTCACTGTGGTCTGAAGAATAAGAGCTGAGTCAGTGAAAAGGTACTGAAACCCACAACCCACACTACCTCTAATAAGGTTGGGAGTTTATTGTTTTCACTACAGGAAAAGGGTAATTTTAAATAACAAAGAAACTATTATTAGATTCTAGGAAGAAGAAGATGCTATTCATGAAATTAGTGAGTCAAGTCACCAGTGATTAAATCAGAAAAAAAAAGGGTTTTGCAGTTCTGAATTCTACCCCAAGCAAACGAGATGTTGGAGAGTACAGACAAGCAACTCAATAACAGAGATAAATTCTCTAAACGTTCTATGCTGGACGCTCACCTCTGCTGCCAAACTAATTCTGGTACCTGCTACTCCTAGGAATACACACTAGGGATTGAAGGGCTGTTTTTCATTCTTGCTGGCAAGTGACATACTTTTTCTATTAAGAGTGAATGGATAATACTGAAATCTCTAAAATACACTCATTCTGGATGGCTGGTTTGGGGTTTTCTTTCCTCTTCCTTTCTTTTCAACTTCATTCACTGATGTTTTAAAGGGAGGAGTGACTTGTCAGATGGACCTCTTGGTGAAGGGAGGAGTCAGCTTCAGAGTTGATGGAAAGAGCTCTCTGAGGGACAACATGGGATACTGAATGGTTCAGTTCACCTCAGAAGGTAACATAGGTATTTAAAACCAAACCTGTAAGCAAGGATCTGCCATGTAAGATCAGAGTGGGAGGTATAAACCTTCTGTAGTTCTATTCTGACAGACTTTCTAACTTAAACTTGTCTGGGGTAATTTTTGCAGATTTTTTTCCTCTTTGTATGGTTGTTTGTCTGTTTTGGGGTTTTTTTGTTTGTTTGTTTGGTTCTTATGTTTTTGGTTTTGGTTTTGTTTTTTTGGGTTTTTTTTTGTTTTTTTTTTTTAAGTTTAAAAGCATTTTAATGTTATTTTAAAAATTCAGAATTAAGAAAGCTTAGACAGATTTAGCTTAAAGTTTTAGCTGACTCAGGATCCCATTCACTTGGGTTAATAGCCTTTGATTAACACAATTTGCCTGGCAGCCAGCTCTGCTCAGCATGAATATCAGTCTTCACTGAAATGTTAGAGGGCAATTAATATGGTCACTGCAGCCCAGGTACAAAAGTGCACAGCAGCCTGATGCACCAAGGGCCTTCACAGCAGGAGACTGACACTGCAGGGGGATTGATTAAAATATTGTCTTGATAAGACTGAATTAGTGCCAAATTAGACTGATGACATAAAAAAAATGGAACAAGGCCTGTGTAAGTGACTTCCAGCTTCCACAGCTTGCTATATATGGGTTTTAATGGGGTAAAGGAGTTTGGTTTTGAAGTTGCAGATTTGTTTCTCAGATGAAGTGTCTGTGAATAAAAGTCACTTCCTATACAGAATGTTTGATTATATAAAAACAACTGTAATGTTGTACTGGGCCCCAGCCTGCCCTGCCACAAACAACCTTGCTTTTATTAAGGGATATCAAGCAAATATATTGAAAGATATCTAGATGCCTGTTTGCACTCAAATTCATTAAAGATCTAGTCAACTAATTTTGCATTTTAACTTTTTTTTTTCCCTAAGTGCCTAGGATTTTTGTCTTGTCTTTGAAAATTAATGATTCTTTTTCTGGATTACTTCTGAAAGTATCAGTATTCGAAATTCAAAAGAATCCATTCGAACAAAATAAAATAGAAAATCATAGAAATTGGTAGTTCCTTTTCATTTTGTACAGTAGTTTGACCAATGCTTAATTGTACAGACTGAGTATAGGATTAGAAACAATTCTATAGTTGCCTTTTGTTTTTCCCAGGGGGAAAAAAATTCAAAATTATTCTGACTTTTAAAAACAAATAAGTAGATCTCTAAATTTACCTGTGTATAATTGGAAAGCAGAATATTAACAAAATATTGCAAGCCCACTGACTCTATAAAAGGCCTTAGGAAATGCAAAAGTTTTATTTGATGCATTTTTATTTCCATAATTTTCATGAATTTTGGCTCTTTCCACTTTAAATTTATTTTGAAAATAATGAATTAAAATTTAGTCCTTTTTCTTTCAAAAAATTGTTCACCTGATAAATTTTGTTGTGCAATTGAATGTCTATTTTTAACATGTTCATGCTGAAATGTTCTTTCTCCCTTGGATTCACTGTTTGGTAATAATTTAGAATTATCTTGATCTTACTCACTGCAGCGGACTTTCAACAATGAAAAAAAGATAAACATTTATTAGATTATTATTCATAATTTTTTAAATAGTCATAATTTGTATCACTTTTTTTGGTTGTGTTATTAAACAATTTTGTTGATATTACTGACATGGCATTAGTTATCTCTTATCTCTTACTAGCATTAAAAAAAAGGTTATCTTGAAAATTTGTCTGCAGAAGGGAGAAGACTGCAACTCTAGCGATGATTAGAAGCCTATTGTATTTTACCATTGAGTCTCACTTATACAGGAAAGACAAAAATATTGTCTTTCCCTTTGTATTACTGTGCTTTAAAGCAATGTAGGAGCTTGATTTATTTTTCCACCATGTTGTACTGTCATCTTTAGGTGAGTAGTTTAGGATTTTGTTTCTCTGAAAAAAACTTTGAATTTCTTAGACAAGTGCACCAGCAACATCTCTTTGACTGAAGGGGAAAGTTTTTGAGACATATTTTTTAAAAAGGCCACTATATTTATTAGAAACTACATTTTATACTTTTAAATAGTAACAGAACATTATGAAGAACATTAAGAAGAACATTGTTCTTCTTAAATTTAATAATTTGGCTTTGAAATTGTCAATGAATGAGATTGTAACACACTGAAGAACTACAAAAGTATGTAGGCTAAAAGATATTGCTATACTGGGCACTGAAACACAGGCCAAAGAGACAATACTACTATTAAGGTCAGCAATTTCTCATAGAATTTTGTATCTATTAATTTCTGTCCTTGTTGGTAACCACAAGTCAATGTTTCTTGCTTTTGTGATCTTTACATGTTCTCTTTGTCTAACTCTACAAGAAACTGTGACGCTCAGGAGACAGATAGTTTAGTACCTGAACAATTAGGGCTAAAAGCCTAGTCCAACTATCAAAACATTAATCTGATAGAAATCCTCTGCTTTCTGTGGATTGCAATGTATTGCTACTTGTGTATGAAGGATGGACTGAGCTCTAAGGTGTATATATGTGAATAGTTTTTTTCTGGGTTTAGATAAAAAATCTCAAAAAGATAATGGAGTGGGTTTTATTGCCTTGAGTAGACTGTCATTTTCATATCATAAAATTTCTTGACCAGATTAGATTACTTCCATGTTTTGCCCTAAAACTAAGACATTTTAAATAATTTCCATCTATTCTCTCTCTCTCTTTTTTTTTTTCTGTAAAATATCTATTCATATCTATTCTATTCAGGAATAATATTTTCTTTCTGTCTTCTTCATCTTGTACCTTCCTTTTAAATTTCCTCAATAAATATTATCCCCACCTTCTTTTGTTCCCGTCTGTTATTTTTTATTTTACTTGATCTTTAAAACTATCTTGACATTATTGTTTTTTATGAAAAAACCCATGCTAAGATGATTCCTTGTAGAACATGTCTAATTCAATACCATGGATGACATTGTCTGAGTAAATTCAACGTCTTATATCAACAATTTTAATTTAAACAACAATGACACCTCTAAAAACTGTAGATAGAATTTAGTCACCTTCTGGGAAACCACGGAGGTCAGCTTAAAAGTGATACTGCTACTTCACACACAACATTGAGAAGGCTTCTTGAGTAGATATTCTTGTAATCATCATGACCAAGCTGAATAGAGTGGCTAATTTTGTACACTTCATTTAGATTTTAATTTGCAAAAGAAATAAATAGGCAACTTTTTTTTAGCATTAACCAATGCGTATTCTTCTGATCACTGTTATCACTCAGAATTCCTGAGGTAATCTCTGTGGGGTTTTTATAAACGTTTGTTTTAATTTTTTGCTCTTCCTTCTCATTTCTGCAAAGCCAACATTTGTTTCCTCTGTGCTTGCCTGCAATGTATTTTTTGATATGGTACTTCATTTTGCCAGCCAACAACATATGTACCTGCAGCACAAGTTGTTTGCAAACACTGACCAACAAGTCTCAGAAATATGGATGTTTTATTCAGCCAAGAATGTGTAACACTGTACCCATATTGTAAGCAATAACTGAACTGTTGACATCTGTGCTTCAATTTGTCATCATTTGTCCACTGTCACTTTGAGTTCTTGGGGTGACTAAAGTAACAAATGAGTTATCTCTTCTCAACCTGATTTTACTCCTTAGGGAAGAACTTGTCCTTTAGCCCCATTTCAAGCATCTTGATCTGGTGCCAAGCTAAGGCTTATGTACTCAGTTTTGCTCTTGGCAGATTCATTTTGCTCTTTTGTTCAATAGCTAATACAGATATATGTAACTAAATTTTGACTGATGTGTCTGAGATGCATTTTTCACTGAATCCTATAAATTCTTTCCATTGATGTTCTGTTGGACACTTTATTCTGAATGAAAGAAATTATTCCCACAGCAGAAGAAAAAGTTAAAATGAAGAGCAAAATCATGAATCAGTTTTGTCAGGTAGTCAGTAGAACTGTTCATCTGTAAGAAAGGATGACCCCTCTCCAGCTGCTTTTGGAAAGGCGTGGCCCTTGGCAGAACTTCATAGCACCAAGTCTGGCTGATACTCTTTGGATCTAAGAAAAATTGGTTTTCTAGCTCATGCTGCATCCAGCTTGGAGATGAAAGAACAGGCTCATATCCTTCCAAGACTACCATGCTTGGAGTATTCAGGAGACCAGGGATGTCTGCAGTGCCTGAGGACAAGTAAATTATTTACACATCTTTAAAAGGAGAAAAAGCAAGACAGAGGAATGCAGGCTGGACAATTTGGATCCTGAAAAAAAACCCCATAGAATAAGTTTTGAAATATATTTCTAGGCGTGCGGAAGAGAAGGCAGCTGCTGGAAATAACCAGCATGTGTTTACAAAGAGCAAATCATACCTGACAAACCTGACTGTCTTCTAAATGTCCTTGCATCCATCTTAGGACATCATGGTCTGGAGAGATGGGCAATTGGTAAAAAGCTAGTTGAACAGTCAGCACCAAAGGGACATGGTTAATGGGCCATGTTTTGCCTAGAGGTCTATAGAAGGGGAGGACTGTAAAGGTCTGTCCTGAGTCTGTCCTTCTTAATGCTTTTATCCTTTAACACATGACCTGGAGAGGTAATGGAGCACACACTTATCATGTGATAATATCAGATGATACTAAAGTGGGGAAACACTCCATGACAAGATATCATCCAGAGGGACTAGGCTAGAAAAATGGACCAACAGGGACTTTGTGAAAGTGAGCAAGGGCCATCTGCTGCTCCTGGGACAGAGAAGCCCCTAAAATGGCACTGGCTAAGGAAGGTTGAGGCTGGGCAAACCCTGTGGAAAAAACCCCGAGGTTTGCTGGGTGCTGAGATAAGCCTCAGTCATCACAGGTAGCCCACAACTTTGGCTTGAAAGAGAAAAGAGCATGGCCAGGTGACAAAGGCAGTGATTATCTCCCTCCCCTTAGCACTCATGCACCTGCAGCATTGTCTGCACCACAGGGAGAGCATGAGGGACAGGGGTTGCTGCAGCCTGGAAGAGGGAACATCTGACAGCAAGCCAACACTGAGTGTGGGGAAGTTATCAACGGGGTGGAGCCAGGCTCTGCACAGCTCAGAGTGATGACAAAATGTGAGGCTACTTGAAAAAGTTGAAATGAGGGGCTCAGGCTGCATATGAGGAAGAACTGTTTCTCTGCAAGGACAGCCCAGCAGTGAGACATGCTGACTAGAAGGACTGTGCAGTCCCTCTCCTTGGAGGTCTGACTGGACTAAGCTCAGAGTAACCAGGTCTGAGCTCAGAAATGGCTCTGCTGGTCTTCAATTCAGTTCTCATACCCCAGCTGCCCATGGTTGTATGCAATTACACCAGCAACATATGTAATTCATTGCTACTCATTATCTTAGTCACAAACTAGAACAGATCCTTATTATCATGTTTGTAGGAACATTTTGTCTTGACTACTTACAAATATCCTATTTCTCAATAGTGTGAGCATTTCAGCAGCCTGAACCACTTGGGGAGACCTTGCTCACTCCATCCAGGATGTCAGTCAATACATTTAAGCTGACAAATCATATGAGACAGAGTAGGAGCTGCCTTGGGGAATTTCAAGATCAGGACAAAATTCCCATCTGGAGGGATCCTGTAACCATATCAGTCAAATACTTGATACTGAAGGTTCAATCAATCACCTTTCTTCCAACTGCTCTCAAACCCGCCCTGTGTTTCATCTGTGCAGTTCCCAGATTTCCTGAGGACTTAATGACTTGAGTGAACACACTGGGTGCTGATATATACTTAAGCATTATATATTATAAGAATTTGTATGCTTATAATTTAAGCTTGATTACTCTTGCCACACCGACTATATAAAGATATAAATTGGATGGGACACTAAGGATACAGTGCTACACAAAAGAGGACTGTTTTGCCCTGAAAATTTGTTTTCTGTTATGTTGTGGAGGCTGCAGATTTTGAAGCGAGGTGAGTGGGTTGTCTTTCCACTCCTCTCCTTTCTGATAACAGCATATAAATAGGAAATGGTGTCCCAGCTTCACCGTTACATTTGCATGCTTTGCTAAATGAGCTTGTAACAATTTCTATTTTATGGTACGAAAGTACTTAGCATCCTTTTTGAAAGAACAAATGTTCTTTCAACTGATTTCAAAGATGTACCACATCATTGCTCAAGCCCCCACATTTCCTTCTGAAAAAAGACAGAGATTATCATTTTAAAAGAGCTAATTAGACAGAAAGACTGCAGCATAAATAATGATGGTTTGGGTTTGAGATCATAAACTTTCCCCATATTTTGATGTTATATCTCTTTAGCTGCAATATACCAAATGATGGTCTACTCTAGCTTTTGATTATTGTACTTCCACAGAAACACCCATCTGGATGTATTTCTTTAGGTTTTTTAATCTTACATATTCCATGTAGTAGATGCATACTAATTTTGCCAGAAGTAGGCCTGCTTTAATGCTATAAAATTTATGTAAAGTTTAATTTAAAGCTTCACAGGTAAATATTTTAATTAGATTTTTATAATACTTTTATGATTTGTTCTAATATCTTTATACATGAAACACCAACTTAACTCAAAAGCCCTCTCCTAACTGTAAGTGGCTCTGCACCTTTAAAAGTGCAGCTATGTCCCTAGAACTATTTTCCATTTTCCTTTCATGCAATATGTGCATTCTGCTTTTGGTAGCTTTTAGATGTTCAGCACTAAGCATATGTTTGAAGAAAAGTTGTACAAGACTATAAGGAAAAGAAGCCTACACTACAGTTTTACAAATCCTTGCTGGTTCTCTTTCTTTTTGATCTACACCATCCCTCCAATACCACAGATTGCATGTTCATATTCTTCACAAAGCACAATGGTAAGCTAATTTCTGCTGCTTCATTTGCATTTTTTACAATTTTCCTTTCCTTTCTTCTTTTTGAAATGTAGGTCAAGAACTCATCACATAATTCTATCTTGAGGACTTTTTGTCTGTTCTCAAACATATTTTGGCATTTTTGTTAACTGTTTTGCCTCTAAATTCACTACTCAATTCAGGTTTTTATATGCATGTAATACATATGCTGCTTTTGCTGCTTTTCTGCCGTAATTTCTAACTTGTCATTGTGGCAGGTTGTTTGATTCACTAACATTACATATAATACCTGGAAAATCTTGGGATATCTAGAGCCTAGATAGTGACTTAAGACTTTGAAGCAGAATTACAGGATAAATAGGTATTTATTGGTCATGACTGCTCCCTCTCTGGGTGCACAAAATATTTACACAACTGATTTCTGTTGTACTGTGTTTTTTTTCCCCTCACTTGGAATTTTGGAGCAATCACAGTGGTTCTACCAATTTATATTTTCCTGAAAGCTATGTCACAAATGATATTGGTTTTATGTATATTTGGAAGGCTTGTTTAATTATTCCAGACCAAATTCTGTAACTTGTGTAAAAGAACATTTACTACTTAGGTAATTTTGCTTACTCAGAAAAAGGTGATGTCAATAAACAAGGAAAATGCAGGACTTAAATCCACTAGCCCTTATTGCATAGATGAGCATATGCATTTTCTTTTCCGTGCTCACAGATGATCTGGGATGCTTGATGAAATAGTTTTACTCTGGTCTTAATCTCTAGAGGTAAGATATGAAATAAAAAATCAACTTTTTAGAATGGTTTTAGGGGATGGTGGGGGTTCTTCCTTTTCCATTCCCATGACGAATGTATGGAGCACAGAAGAGAGCAAGTTCTGGCATATTGTGGATTTCAGAGACTGCTTCTGTCAGAGTATCTCTTGTCAGACAGTTCCCCAGGACTGTACTAATATTAGTTCAAAGAAACTAGCTTTATTGTCTTGACTTAATGGGATGATGGGAAAATGTTTGAAAAGAAGAAAGCAGTAATAGAACAAAGGCAAACTGGCAGTGAGAGGGAGTCTATGAAAACAATGAGCACTCCAAACCTAGATATAATTAACTAAATGCTCTCTTTGTGAAAATGTACGCTTTCAGTCCCACAAATTTATTTTGATTTTTTTGCAGGTGAGTCAAGTATGCAGTCTATGCATAATTCATGGAGAAGAATATCCATGTTCCTTTTTTTGTGTCTGATTATTCAAGGTGTTTCGTGGCCCTCTGGACATAGAGGTACCAGCTGCCATAAACTATGTGAGCTCATAATCAAAAGAGCTGAGAAATTAAAAGGTTGTGTGAGATGTAAGGCACAGTGCTCTGAGGAAATACCTCCCCTCTGTTACTCTATGCATGCCTGAACTCTTGGGATGTCAGGGAAATTTTTATAATGAAAGGTGAACACAGTTTAAGTCTATGCCACTTACAAATTTTTTTTTTTCATTACAACAATTTAATTTTTTAAAATTTAGAAGTGTCAAAAAGAAACTATTCATTATCAAACAGGACTCCCCTAACCAACCACCCACTTCATAAATATATGAAACTAAGTTAAAAAGGTATTTTTTTAAAACAGACTAACTTACTGTTATGGCCAGAACCATTCAGGATAGCACAGAGTTCATATCCTACTAAGAGTAGATCATTCTGGCTGCCTTTTGTTGGAGAGAAATAACTTGAATTTCAGACACCTTGGTAGAAAATCTTAACACATAAACCCAAATGCCTTGCAGCCACACAAATTCATTCCTGATCAATCAGGGTAGGGCAAAGGAAGCTGAGGAAGGACGCCCTATGAGGGCTAGGAAAATTTGATGAGACTTTTTTTTATTATTATTTTTTGGTTTGCACTTGGGAAGTGGAGCAATCTTTGCATGAGGTTTTCCCTCAGTGGAGCTAGAGGAGTTGAATGCTATGAGGACCACAGTGGAGATGAAAAGTGATGAATTCAGGTAATTGAAGCCAAGTTAATAGCAGACAGATAGATGAACCCAGTGCTGGGGAGTAACCGACAGTGCAAGATCTTCTCTGTTACTTATGTTTTTCCCTGCTTTAATATGATCTTTCAGAATTGCCATACTGATTACTGTTCTCTCTTACTGTCTCTGGAGATAAGTTTATTTCTGGCATATCTTTACAGGAAAATTATTTCCTCAGGTCCAATAGATAGATTTCAACTTTGATATTCCATTAGCATTAGATTCCCTGTGGTGAAAGGGAGGAGGGTTTAGCTTTTATCTCTTCTGCTGTTAGAATTCCTTTCTTTCCCAAAATAATATGTCCAGCACACACACACAAAAAAAATAATGCCATAGAATATATGCCATGTTACTGAGATACCTCTTAGTTGTTCTATAAACTTTCAAGTCCTAAAATATAATAATAGATCTATCAATCTATGCTTATACTATTTCAACAAAACTTTTTTGACACTTCTACTTTAGCCTTGTTCTTGCTAAATTTATTCACCAATATTTATGTATTCAAAAACACTTACCACCCAGATCTTATACATGTGCAGGCAGATGAAAATGATTCTTGAGTTTTTATCTCTTGTTTTTTCACAGTTTAAGCATAGGATTGGAAATCCTCTAAAGCAGCTACGCTTGTTCTACTCCTGGCATACTTTAAGTCATTTAATTTAAAACATATTTTTAATAGTAAAAATCCTGGCCATCAGCCTGTGATTAAATTGTGACTGTCCCGTGGATCCAAGAATAACATAAAATTATTAACTTTGGCATTTGACTAAAATTGCAAGTAATCCTAGCGCTTTGTGTTGCATTTTACAGTTAGGAAAGTCAGGAAAAGTAGTGACTTGCCAAAATAATTGTGTCAGAGGATAAAAGCTAGTCTCAAGCTTGAGCTGGTAAGGTATAGTGAATTATTTAATTAAATTATGCTGTAGGAGTACTCATGGTCTGAAAAAAAAAAGAGTTGTAATTTTGAGTCCCTCTGAAGTTTTAGATGTCCAGTGTAAAAATGATGCTCCTCCAATGGAGGGTGCAATATATTTACAGTACACAAAGCCTTATAATGAGTTAATAAGAACCCAGGATTGTATGTCCAGTATTGTGTCAAATAATTGCTTTATTGTTGGCCAACTATATCTTCTTTGGACTTCATGGAGCTGAAAGACTTAATAACTGTAACAAACCTTAACTCGACAGCTATATACAAAATGTTATTGCTACTACTGTTTATATTTCAAAAAAGCTGCTTTCTGTGTTCGAAGTTCCTGGAATGTACTTTAGGGAATGAGATTTGTGTGAACCAATCTTCCATAACTGTGTGACTTCTTGAAGACATACACTTCAGGTCACTGCCTTTAATTTCTCTTAACAGACCATGTTCAAATACTCCATGCCATTATAAGGATGTATTAAATGCAGTGTACAAAATCTTGGTGGAATCTTTACCTTGAGGTCTGGGGAGGGGGAATTCAAACACTCCTTTGTTAAGCAAAAATTTAATTTTTATAGAACGTGGTCTTTACTCTTGAAAATTTTGAAAAGCTAAGGATCAACAAAGATATTTTACTTCATGTTGTAGTCACAGGAAAGCTACTCAGATAAGCCATTTGCAACCTGGGTTTGCATGCACTTGATGTCTTTCTTCGTGCATGTCTCAAAAATCTGACTGGATTTTAACAGTGGATAGTGGACATAAACTCTCTCTGTATGTATGCATGATGTTACTAGCCATCTGACTTAGCACCAGTAACTAACTAAATTTTCAAAGCAAGAAGAAATATATTCCTTTAATCAGAGTTTAATCTCATGAGAGTAACTTTCTCATTATTGAAACAACAGTAGTCTTTTAGTTGCACACTTCAGTGATTCTGAGAATAGAAAACAGTTCATGGCCAAGCTGGAGGTGAGCAAAGTAAAACCCTTAAAGAGTTTATGTGAGAGCATTTGAAAAATAGTGTATCTAGCTATTTCTACTCTGCCAGTTATATCACTACTTAGATGATAATAATCACTGTGGTAATCAGTATTAATTATCCCAAGTACTGCCAAGTTAGGAAACTCTTGGTGTTATTGCAAAGAAAGATGAAACATGAAAACAAATTTGAAAAGAAGAAAGGTCCTCAGAACCTAGGTTTTTTTTTTCTTCCTTCAGCTCTTTTTCTACTTCTCACATGTATAAGTCACTGATTAGAAAGTCTCATTAATGGGAGACTCCTGCTCAGTAAATCTTTCTGTATTGCATAGAGGCTTGCAAAACATCCATATCAGATAAAAGCTTGCTTGTTTTTTTCAAAATATCTTAATCTGTTTTATCTGTATGATATAAAGTCCTGCTCATAGTAAGCAAAAATTACTTCAACTTTTAAGATTGAAACAATATTTATGTTTAAGAATTGTGAAGTCAAAACATAGCCACGACAAACCTTTAGGCAAAGCTACCTCCAAAATCTTCGAAAAGAGGAAGATAAGTGGCCTGTGACTAAAAGGCAGTTCTGCTGCTCTATCTAGAGGTAGAATTTGATGGAAAACTCTGAGTGTTCTTGGATTCTTCAAGAATGTTCTGGCCCTGCGCAGTACTTTTCCCTGTGTTTAGCCACTGTTTCAGGAATAGATTGTCCCTCTGCAAGTTGGTTGAAGACGTAAATAATCAAAAAGAGCAACCCTGAAAACTAATTGCAACTTCCTGCAAAACTCCTCCTTCTCTTTTGCAGATTTTTGCAGATTTTTGGTATAGATCTACTTTAATGTCATATTTTAGGTCACTATTTGTCCTAACCCCATGACAGTGACATGTTGGTGCCACTCAGGTCTTCAGATCATTTCTCAGCAGATTCTGAGCAGCTGCTACAGGACTTTTCCCCACTCCAAAGCTGAGAATTCATGTGATGGTTGCAGAGTTTTTTTCAAAAAAAAACAACAGAGAAAGGCTGTGGCATGGGATGAAAAAGACACATTTGTGAAAATGTCTCCTCTGGCAGCATTTGCCTCTCAGTCTCTCTGCTCTCCAGCTCAGGGTTCTTCATCACTCCTACTACGGATGTTGATGTCTTATTCTAGGGAGCAGATGCACTGCACAGACCTCTGCTCCCAAGTCCTTCATGCAGCACACATGCCTGGGAAAGGAGCCAGCACAATACAGCAGATACAGAAGCTCGGCATCTATAGAGGACAGGAGGATGGTGAAAGCAATAGGTATTGCTATAAAGAGGATATTATACACATCTATAAGGGGTCTCATATGCTCAGATTTTAGGCAAGATCCAGCCAAAATTTGCCAGTAAATTTTGCCTCAATTTCTAACTCTATCAACTAAGTTTGCATTTATTACTCAAAAACCTAACACCAAACAAACAAAAAAAAGCCCAAATCAAAACACCCAACCTGCAAAGCTTCATATTTAAAAACCCAAGGGAAATAAGGAGCAGCAGACAGTGTACGACACCAGAGGGAATATTTTTGTCATAGATGAAATCACTCTTCCATTTGACTGCTAGACTAAATCCCTTTCATCTGGGACAAGGGTTCCTGCAGTGACAAAAACTAAAGTCCAGATATTGTGTTTTATGCCTAGTGGTTTGAAAATCAAAATAAATTAGTATATAAATTATTTTTAGCATCCTCTTTTGTTCTTTACAGGGCTAATACAAATGGCTTTTCTTTTTAAAAGGAGTGATGGGGTATCTTTTCTTTTTCTTTCTTATTTTCTAGCTATATTTGTGTATTATAAAAGCTGCTCCACAGCTAATATTCCTCAAACAAGTATCTAAAAGTATAAAGGAGAAACAGCCATTGAAGTGACTTAATGTGCTATAGTCATATAAAAAATGGCAGGTTTTAAATCTGAGAAATGCATAAATTCTTCTTTCTAGTTCAGTATTTTGTTGTCTGACTTAGTTCTGAGTGTTTATTTCTGAAGCATAATTATTGTTCTGAAGGTTTTTTTTTGCTCTCCATTTTGTTCTGAAACAGTAATTATCACTTCAGGGAGGATGGTGAGAAATGCACCACTCCTTCTCAATAATAATTCTCACCCACTGCAAACTACACTAAGCAGTTTGTATCAACTATTAAAAATTTAAAAGAGACACATTTCTAGCTCAGTGGTTTCTATTTTGGAAACTTCTTACCTTTGTACTCTAATAATGCTCCTCTTGATTCATTTTATAAGATTAGCTTCATTTTATGAACTTTGACTTCCAGCTAATAAAGCAAGAATTTTTTTAGGGGCTCCTTTGACTCCAAGTCAATTTGATTTCACATCCTCTGGGAATTTTAAAGCATACTAGTTTTTAGAATATATTTTAAAAGTCAGAAGTGATATGATCTGTGGTCTGGAATCTCTGCTCATAGGTTTTCAGAAAAACTCCTCTGGAATAATGCATGGAGGAAGGGTTCTCCACTAATCTGCAAATTCTCCACTAAAGTACCCTGCTCTGCAATAAACTGTTGGACTAATTGAAGAATAAAATCCATAATTAATAATTTTTATTTTACTAAGTTTCTTTTTATAATCCCTTTCACAGCTACATAGTGGTCAACTCTAAGCTTATATTGTACAGAGTACAGAGGCAAATCCCATCCTAGGATAATGATTCTGCGTTAGTAAGAAACTACTTACTCCACGTAAGAATCAATTCTATAATTGCATTAAAATGCAGGTAAAGAGAAACCAGAAAACAAAGCAAAAAAAATTGCATGTTCTTGTTATATTTCCCATATGTTAAGCTGATGTGTCATCGCACTGCTCAACACAGAGCTGGATGTCTGTGAGCATGTTTTTGTAGCTGCCAGGTTTAGGGTATTAACTCTTTAGGTGCGGCAGAAATAAGATGCACAGCTACATGATCATCTCTCATGACAGGAAAGAGAGACACAAGTTTATTCAGAAACACACTGGTTTTTATAACATGACTTGCAACTCCAAGGGCAGAAAAAGATGATGGGTTCAGAGAGTAGACACCTCGTTCCCAGGGTCTGGTAATGCACACAACAGGTGTTCTATCTAGTTATTAATTCCTCTCTATTTTGACCAAGTTATCATCCTGGGAGACATTTTCCCTGGCCTTCAGCTGGACCAGCTTATCAGCCTGGGAACAGAGCTGAGAAGCTCCGGCCTGGAATATTTTTCAGGCTATAATTTCTTACTTTCTCAATATGTGTATCCCACATGTTTTACACTTTGGGAGAAAAGGGATTCGTTCTGGAATTGCAGCTAATCACTACTAATTAATTTTTCAATTTTTGTTTCTATCTGATGATAGTTCTGCAAAATTCTCTGTCGTGGGTGTAGAACCATGAGGATAATATTTATTTCCTGAAAATTAACTCAAGGTAACAGGCAAAGGTCCCATGTATTTTCCCGCCTGGTTGACATCTATCAAGGAACAATACAAGCGTGTAACCACACACGAAGATGAGCTGGATTTCCCTTGGAAGGCTCTTCAATGCAATATGCTAGCTGTGAAATCCCTACAGATGTACAGATCTCTCTTCTTCCTATATAAATCTTTTAGTCATCACTGTGAACCCTTAGAATGGAGTTTTGTATTATTGGGCTAAGCACTAGGACACCAAAGAATTCAGTATGAGGCCATACCACTGAGGCACAAAAGTAAAATATTTGATTCTAGTTTTTCTTTAAGTCTGTGTTATTCAATATGTACTCTTTGCTCAATACTTTTTAGTGCTTTAACTCCTCTAGGCTTCTGTGTTCCTCCCTGCACTTGATTACCAATGCTTGAGTTTCTTAGAGAAGAAACCTGTCTCCATGTAAATAATTCACCAAATCATTTATGAGCCAAATTTTCTATGCAACATCTTAAATAATCACTTAAATAGGGTAGTGGTTTATATAGATGGCTGGATAATTTGCCTTTTTAGCTATCATTTTATTGATTTCTTTCTTAAAAAGTAACATAGATAGACATAACTTGATGTGTTAGAGCAATTTTGGCTAAAAAATGGAAACAGAAGTAGTTTGAAATGAAGTGGTAATTCGATGCACAAGTTTTATACATATTTAAATAATTTTAATATGATTAGAAATCTCAGCTTTATTATAAAAAATAATATAACTGCTTACCCCACAAGCATTTGCTTTTTAATTATTCATGCATCCTCTCTCTTTGCTCTTTTCTATTTGTGTGGGAATTTTGGATTTTCTTACACTCAGAATAGCTTTCTGGATTCCTGTAGCATATATTATGCATTAGCTGAAAATGTTGCTTCTGTGGCTAGTCACAGTCCCTTAAAAATAAGTTAAACTACTCCTAAGACTCAAGATAAGCAGTCTGGATGTGAATAGTCAGAAATGTTTGGGCTGCTTTGATTTTGGTTAGAACCATCTGCATTTTGAAATTCTGAGTACTGAAGCTGTTGATACAGCAAAGTTTGGCTTGTGCCAGTTTTATTATTGCTTTTTGCTGCATTGCCATCTCTAAGATGGGGAGAAACTCCTCTTAACATTCTGTCCAGTATGACTGAAGGAGTAGTCTGAATACTTCAGGTGTTTATCAGTTTCTTTACTGTGATAAATAACCTGTTGTGTTCTAAAAACACTTGCAAGTGAAATCACTTTCAGCTCTTGCATGTACCATGTCATATCAAAGGATTTAAAAGAAAGAGGTGCAACATTTATAGATGTTTTAAAGATTTAAAATTATATTTAATTTTGATCCCTAGTAAGTCTTATTAGTATATTTTTCTCCTTTATTTTTAATCTTACCCATAACAGGCAAGTTTCTATTCCTGCAGAGAAAGGAAATCTATACCTAAGAAGTAAAATTATGCTTGAAGGAAACATAACTGGAAACGCAACATTCTGGTCCATGCAAACAACATAAAAAAGCTCTGAATTCTGTGGTTAGTGCAGTATAAATAAGAAGCTAAAAAAAATAAAATAAAATAAAATAAAAATTAAAGAAAAAAAGAAGAGTATTTAGAAGTGTATCTTAAAAAAACTGGAGACTGGAGACACTACAATGCAGTTTTTGGTTGTAAGGTAAGGACTAAGAAATCCATAACTCTCATTCCAGGCTTACTCTAGCACTTTGCCATTGTATTTACGTTTATTTAAGGGCAAGAAAAATCAATGTTTCTAGCAAAGCATATATGTTTTTATACCTACACCTTCATGCCTAAACAGGAAGGTATTTTTGGTTGTAGAAGGAGAGAAAGGAAGGCATAAGAAAAATACTTTTTAACAAGATCTTTCAATGCTTAGAAACTAAATATAGATCAAACTTTGATTTTATTACATTGTCTGCAAGTCATCCAGCATAGTAAAATTAGTGTTTGAATATATATATCTGTGTGTGTGTGTGTCTAAATATTTTTTTAATGCAGCATAAATAAGGGATAAATACAGAAAAGACGATAGTTACAATTTGATCTTTCATGCACGAAAATGTTTATAACAACTTTCTATTCAAAGATTTTTCATTTTAGGAAAGAAATTTAATTTCTACCTCAGCATTTCATTATTTCATAGTTGTTTTTGCATATCTAGTAATTACAGTATTAGAAAAATCCTCATTTGAGAACAGATTATTATTTTTCTTTTGTTTCAACCCCTTAAATATTTCAGCAAATCATATGTCACTATAAATATATATCCTATATGTCACTTCCCATTTTAAGAAGATTTATTTGAGTTTGAGTACAATCACTTTATCCTCAGTGGTAGGCTGCTCACAAAAACTTCTGCATGGATTATTGGTTCCTGAAGAAGGCTGAAACAAAAGTGGCCCTTAGCTAATTGGGGCTAAATACATCATGTAAAAACAGCATCACATTCTCATATCTGAGCACACAGCAGATATTCCCTAGATGGCCTATGGAAACCATTCTGCGGGGATGGGAAAAACGTAACAGACACTGATGCAGATCTAAGTCATTTAGTTACATAAAACATGAATATGACATAATGTTGCTGATTGATAAAAGAGACAGGAGCAGGAGAGTTTATTTTTCAAATATTGCTTTCATGATATATTGGGTAATTGGATCTGTAAACTCTCCACTCTGTCTACCTAGACATTCTTGTCTTTATTTCCCCATAGATATGTACCAACGTCTCTTTAGAGTGCCATAAAATGGCTCCAAGCTACAGGCAAGGTCCAGGGAGTTCCAAGGGTGTCCTGCAATAGCAGGAGTTCAGGCTGCCATGGGACTTGAAAATCCTCATAGACAAACTCACTTTTGATTTCCCAGTTCTATGTGCAATTTTTTGGGGTTTTATGATACTGGAAGAAGTAGACTCTTTCTCCTTTTTTAGGGGAGAGAAAAAGAGGATGGGAAAGGGACAAAGACAATTCTTTACTGTTTACTGCATGGAAAACTGCAAGTTGTTTTATGATTTTAGCTAGTATATCTGAATAGGAAGCTGCAGAAAATTTGGACCTTTTTTTTAGATTCCATAATATATTCTGAACAAACCTAAAAATTAATAACTAGGTAGACAGAGATATATATTCTTTTTCCCCCAGTCGTGAATTACTGAGAGAGAGAAATCCAAGGCCTGAGACATTCTAAAATTGAGCCTCATTGAGAAACTCACTCATGGTTTGCAATAGTGTCACTACATGAGAAGATTTTCTCTGCAGAAGGTCTGTGCTTTTCCCTTCTTTATAACATCCCGGACTTCTGTGAATTCACTATAGCTCTGCTGAAGCCATATGCTGAGTGCTTGGCAAATTAATAGATTGTATGAGCTTTTATAAAGATTATCCACAGTAGTGGTGGGAGCCTCCCAAGATACTTCTCCATCTCTATCATGATGGTCATTGCCTACCATCTTGACACTATGAGTTGTGTTATGGTTGTTGAGCTTCTGGAAACAATATTTTCAATTTTAAAAGATTAGAGAAAAAGGGATCTTAAACTCCATTGACTATTCACTGAGTGCTATATGGTTGTTGTTGTATGTTACCCCATAATGACTAAGGGAATAAATAGGATGTAACTACCAAATCCATATAAACTTTTTCAACCAACATCTACATGTTGACTGTCCTTGATTCATTACAGCAATGCAATAATTAGTCTTCTTACAGCAAAAGGGGAAAAAAAAACATGCTGGTTACCTCAGCTGCCATGTATCAAGTGACAAACCATCTGATAAACAGGTCATTGAGAGCTTTTATATGCCCAGTGTTTTCATGACACAAGCTAGCTTGACAACACTGACTCAATAATTTAATCTTGCCATTTTATGAGGTAGTTTCTAAAATAACAAATTGCTAGAGCTTAGTAAGTTACTGAGCTCTCTTTCCTTAAGATATCTGTGGGTTTGAAACAATCTCCTACTTCCTCATCCCTCAGCAGTGACAGACTGCATTCATTAAAGCCTGCCACTCTGTGAAAATGTGCATGATTTTTGCTTTACCTATTATATAGTAGAAGCTATTAACATAATCCTACCTTTCAAAATCCATAAGCATATAGCAAAAAGAATTATTCTGTTATAGAGTCTATTAACACCACATTACCTAGTTCCTGTTAGGGCTCTTTGTGACTTTTCTTGAATACTTGTAAGCAGTCTGACTTCAGCTTTGAGCAAAAAGATTTGATGCTGTGAAATGATGATACTTGTAGAAACTGCTAGAGGAAAATTGCAAGGACAGCTCAGCTGTGGGAAGGAACAAGGCTGTGTTCTTAACAGGCAAGGATTTTCCAACACATGCTTGAAGCTTTTGTGCTCTGCTCAGTAACTATTTCCACTGTGTTGCTGTGCTGCTCTTGGTTAAAGCACCCCTTCTCTTAGTTAAAATTGAATATGTAGAAAATATGAACAATACTTAGCTAAAGGCCACAGGCTAACTTCTTTCTCATGTATTCTGGAAGTCTATTTCTTCCACTTTGAAAGAGGGGACAAAAATGATAAATGTTGGATTTATTATTTTCATAATTCAGAAATTCCCGAAATATTCACTTTGAATATCAGTTGAGGAAAGATCACAACATTTCATCCAGCATGAAGAATTGGAAGCAGGCTGAAACAGAGGTTGTCACTAAGTCTTCATTCCAGCATATCCTCCCACCTGCAATTGTGAGCTGTGGCAGTAACCAAAGTGCCTAGAGCAGCCTATGTGCACCATTGGAACAACTGAAGCACGTAACCTCCTTGGCATGCAGCTTAAAAGGACTGCCACTTTACATTGATACTGATGCGACCCAGCCCATTTTAGCTGGAGAAACTGATGTCCTCCTTCTTCAATCCCTGTTGCCAACCTGTGAAAAACCTCAAAATTCAAAGGGAACAGACTATATAAGTGAGAGCTCATGGCAGTTTTTGTTTTGCTTGAAGATGTCACGGTAGTTTGGCAAGGTTTTTATTCAGGTTTAGAAGAAATTGTTAGAAAACATGATTAGTAGAATATGAAAAATGTCTCATACAATGGCAATTTTCCAAGTAAGATAAATTCGTCAATGCTGTTTTCTAGCTATTTTTCTTATTTTAAAAAACTTCCTTGGAAGCAGGAAAGTTGCAGCTTAACCAAAGAAAAATTTCCTAAGTGGTCAGGAGATATGATTTTTAAATTTTTTTTTATTCTACAAGGAAAAGCCTGCTGGAAAGCAGATCATGTATGATCTGATGGGGTTTATTTTCTCATTTGAACAGTCCTTTCTAGATTCTTTACATACTATCAGAGATTTCTGGAAGATATTTTGGTTATTCAGACTTGAAGCTGTGTTAGTAAGAGATGACTATAAAGGACCAAGAAGGCTAAGTAAAGAAACCTGGGCAGTAAATTCTAACTGCAAAAAAATCTTAACCATGAAGATTTGGATTTGACTAGACTGGCCTAAGGTCACTGTCAGCAGGACCTCTAATAAGCAAGTTTGCTCCAGAAGAAGCCAGAAAACTATGGATTAATATTTATGCTTACCCAGCACCAGCCATTAAAAGAAAGAAATGAGCCTTACACTCTGCAAACATGGTGAGCCTTCACCACAAATTGAAATGGATACTAAATGGAGTTTGCAGAGCTTATTATTTATTTAGTACTGGAGGTGTTCATGGTACATTACAGACATGTAAGAAGACAAGGTCTTTGCCCTAAGGAGCCTGCAATCTAAGTTAGATAGCAACAGATAATAAATATAGACTCTGTAGTGAATGAGAGAAAAGAAAAGACAGGATCACAGATTAAAAAAAAAAAAAAAAGGATAGTGCCTTCAGGAGAATACTATTTATAGAGGATTTTTTTTTTTTTTTTGGTCAGGGCTATGAGTGCATGTTGGAATCTTTCACAGATTTCTTGCCAGTTTATTAGGTCATTTTTTTACCTTATTATTTTAGGCTTTTAAGATATCCAGATATGAGTATCAAATAACTAATAATGCCAGAATGCAGTAGAGTAAATTTATTTTACTGGTGTATACATATTCAGGGCCAGAAATACAAGACAAAATTTGAAGCCACTTAGGAGGAAAACAAAAATCTTTTAATCATGTACCTAAATTCCTTTTCTCCCCTTGAAAATACAAAAATATCAGATTATTTTTCTGTTTGAGTTATTTCATAAATTCTTTAAGCTACTGAGTGTTTTGGGTCTTACTTGCAATGAGATTCCTCTCCCTAACACCATTTTGGTTATCTGGAATTTTTTGTGTGTAACTTTTTAAAAGTAGAAAAGAAAATGAAATGTAAATTTCTATTGGCTTGTGGAACAGACTAGATCACTATTAATCAAATTTGTTACTAAAAATTAAGAATGGCTGTTAAGGGAAAGCATGTGAAAAGCATGCAGACCTATTCAGGAAAACAATCACCACAATTTTTCAGGTTTCAAAGATATTGCAAGAATCCATGATGCATTTCAATTGTTAATTGCATTTTAATTTTTGTATGCTGCAATAGGTCATTAACCAATATTTTTCCATGAAATTTTTATGATGACTATCCTCCAATCTGCAGGTCCAGGAGTCAACCATGGAAATGCTGGAAAAGCTGTGTTTATAGGCATAGAATTAAAGGATCTAGGCCAAAGACATATGGTTTGACTTCTGGAATAATTAAAGCTCTAAAATTAATCTTTGCCTGAAATAAATTATAGTACTTAAAAAAAATCTCCCCCAAATTACTCACCTTTCACTCTTAATTTTCAAATTTTTAGAGATAGAAATACTCCAACAGTAGCTTTAGCGATTCTTTTTGATGATAAATTTCCCACAATTTGGTTAAATTACTTCTTGCTTTAAATTCCATCTCATTTCAAATGTGATTTTCTTTTAGTTTCAACTTCCAGTGTAAACTGAAGGATTTGCAAAACCTTTAAAAGAAAATTTATCTGATGCATTTAGCAAATGCATTTCAAGACATATACAGGAATTTTCTCTACTGAACAGATTCACAGTCATGAAATAGGTAAGTGGGCAAAGTTGCTATATTCTGTGATGTCAAATTATAGCAGTAAATACTAAATCTGACTGCAAAACCTTGCAGGCAAGGCTCAGTCTCTTGAATCATCAGACAAAGAGAATGCAAAGCAAGGCACATGAGATAGCAGGGGAGAAAAGTACCAGGCCTTCACACATAAATACAGACCTGAAAGAGATCTTGAAGTGA
This sequence comes from Rhabdornis inornatus, assembly GCA_013397075.1. Taxonomy (NCBI): domain Eukaryota; kingdom Metazoa; phylum Chordata; class Aves; order Passeriformes; family Rhabdornithidae; genus Rhabdornis; species Rhabdornis inornatus. The sequence goes on along the minus strand of VWZS01005398.1, from coordinate 330,366 downwards.
CCAGGAAAATCCTCTGGAAACATTTATTCAGTTTGACAAGTAAAAGAGACAAAACTGATGTCAAATTTTCAGAAGAGATTGTGAACAAAATGTAATTATTATGCCACTGTATCTATCATGTTTCACATCTTGAAACTGTACAATTTCTGTTACCATTCTCAAAAGGATATAGCAGATAGAGGAAAGGGAAAAGAGTGATTCATTTCATAAAACAGCAAGTGTCTTTCTTAAAAGCAGAGGTTACAAAGCTCAGCACTCTTTATTCTGTAAAAAGGTGGTAAAGGTCTTTAAAACATGGATGTCACACCAAACTTGGATAAAGTAACAGACACACTTCTCAGAGCAAGTGGCAGCCAATAGTTTGAAGCATTAAGTTTAGAACAAGCTTACTGTTCAACTTTCCCAGAGGCTTGTGCACTATAGGGAATATGATATACCCACTGAATAGGCTGCTCTCTGGCCCAGGTGTTATAAGGCTATTTTTGAGATAGTACCTTTGTCTGAATCAATTCTTTCTGCCGTGTCACCACAGGACCACGGATATCATGTCCATGGTAAAGTCCACCCCTCAAGCATGAGTCTGTCTATATGTTTCATCTCTTCCCTGATGACCTGAGATGTCATGAGCCCACCAAGACAGAAACAATTCACCCTTGTGCAGCCAGTCTTTAATTTCCTCTTTTAATTTCTGGAGATCCTTGGTCAGTCTTTCCACAGACAAGAGGCAGGCTGGTATCACGGTGGAAATAATTTCTTCACACAGCTGGAGTTTGGTCCCTACAAACATCTGCCCTGACTCTAAACATGGGGTAGACTGTACAGAGGAGAAAGAGCAAGCATATCAACTAGAACATGCTTTCTTTAACATCCAAAGTGAATTCAAAATTGTCAAAAGCTGTTGTAGCAGACCTAAAGAAGGACAAGTGGGTGAAAGGCTAGGAGAAATTATCCTGTCATGTTCCCCCCACAGCCTGGGTATGAATGAATCCCCAGATTACACAACCAAGGCCAGGAATGGGGAACAACACTCAATATACTTTCCAAACAACCCTCATTGCCCTTGATTTTATCATGTCATAAACTGATATCACATGGTACATCAACAAAGCAATTCTAATTCAGTGTGTACAAGGCTAGGTACTACATCCACAGGAACTGATCGAGCATAATCTTTAGCAGAGGGGGAAGCAGAGAGAGAAAGGGAGTTTATTTTTTCATGGCATTTGGGGAGTGAGGCATTTGCAATCACTACAGTATGGTTTGGGCTGACTACAACACAGAGGAACATGGCAGTAGGAAGGGGAAGGAAGAACTTACTGCTGTAACAGGAATAAATCCTGTTAATAAATCCTCAATCCAATTTTGCTTTACTGAGGTCATATCACCTGCTGCTGAAAGTTCTGCCCACACTAGGTAATGAGGGTGAAAATAATATATTTATTGTGGAAGAGTGCTACAGTCTGTTTTGAATGCATATGTGTATATCTATAGATAGATAGATAGATAGATAGATAAACATACATGCAATCTATACACACACACACACACACACACATACACACAANACACACACACACACACACACAAAAATATATATATATATAATTGACTTTTTGTTTCTATGAGGCGTGCTTTCATCTCATAGTTTTCCTGTGAGTGGAGGCTGGATCTGGATTTTTTCCAAGGTAGAAAATATAGAAACCCAACTTTAGAAGTTATACCTCCTCAGTCTGATGCTGGTAAACTATACAAAAGGGATTTGGTGATGTCTTTAAGCTGCCCTACATGGACAAAGTGACACACCAGGTAAAATTGATTTGGTTTGTATTCGAAGGCATGTTTTTTGGAAATCAAGGTCAAGGTCAAAAGTTCCTCTTTTTCTTTGGGAAGAGAGCAGAATAAGTCAATTTGGAAAATGTTGCAGAGGGATTGCCAGCAGGATTTAATACAGTGTCAAAATGAAGGGATAAGAGCAGAAGAAAAAAAATGACTCATGCTTACTGTCTTATCTGACATACCCTACAATCGCAATCTGCTCTAAGGGGTGTGCACTTCCTCCTGATAAATTCTCTTTCAAACGGCAAATCCTAACATCTGATTACAGGTTAGGTCTAAAGTAATTAACTTAATTGAAGCAACCCACAGGCAGAAATACAGAGCTGATGTTCATGGGATTCTTTCATATTTCTGACATGATTTGGGATGAGAATTGCTCCCTGTAGCAGGAACCGTTACACAGGACTCTCTAAGGTAATATAACTCCAAACAATCCCAGATGCATCCAGAAGTATGCTGTGCTATAAGTAAAACTTTTTCCTAGCCTTTGTTTCCTTGTATCTGCCTGCTATATCTTTTTTGTTTATACCAGCTGTGGAAAATTCACTCATTTTGGAGTGGGAGGTGTTACTGGTGTGTGAATAAAGCACAAGCATTTGTACATCTTCCATCTTGCACACCTAAGTTGATAGTTGCAAAAACATATGAAAACACAAGACACTATTGTTGTACCAGTTTAGTTGAGGAGAGATGTGTGTGAGACTAGATGTACACTATTTCTGTTCCCTAACACTTCTGTTTGTCCAACACAGCATGATCAGTGCTACGCTACTTCAAGTGGGGATTATTTCCTGGCAGGCAGAGTCCACCTCTCTTCATCTTCCTTCCCCCCAGTTTTGTGCTTCCCAGCCTTGTAAACTCTCCAAGGTAGCTTGCACCATACCATGTCAATTATGACTAAAACTGGGAGGGGAATCCTGTGACTAATAAGCTTTTGGTTGTGGAATCATCAAGTGGTCCTACATAAGATTTAGATTGTGTATAAAGATGGTTTTGATAAGTAAAGTACACTAAATCTTGTCCCTAGTGAAGCTATGGTCTCTCCCCCAATACTGCAATCTGTAATTTAATGTATGGTTGGCATGCTTCTTGGGGCAATATGCAAGACTGCAAAATGCAGTATTATATTATTTTAATATAATACAAAACAATATAAATGTTGCAATCTGGCATTTCATGTTGTTTACAATTATCAACCTCATTTAATTTGCATAATAAAAGCATGCCAAATGGCTTTGAAGTAGCAGTGCTTTCAGTACAAAAGTCTAGATAGTATGTTTTTAATAAAAATTAAATTATGGAATCAGTTTTTAGGGATAGTTATTGATACACTTGCATTACACAAGGTTATACATAATTATTTTCTTATATTTATCAATTCACTGTTGATTTGTGAGAAGAATTGCTTAATTTTGAGAGGAAAATCAGGAAACTATTTTATTGAACTACCAGTTCTGCATTTTATTATTATTTTTTGTTATTCTTACATATTTATATCATCTGATAAATAGAGAGAAATTGGATCCTTAGACTTGCCATTCTGACAAAATTTATTGCTCCAAGTGTTTTGGTATTTCTCAGTCATTGACACGGGCCAAAATAAAAAGATTTTTACAGTACAAACTTAGTTATTGAATATTGTGGAAAATCTTTTGACTTTTTAATTTGTTCTTTTTGTTTGTTTGTTTGTTTGATTTTGGTTTTCTTTCACCTAGGTTTTTGGGTTTTCTTTTGGGGGTGGTGGAAGGGTTTTCTTTGTTTGATTTGGTACATGCTTTGAAACATTTATACTCCTCTAAATTGCATACGTTCACCTATTTTCTGCACTGTGGTGTGGAAGAGGGCAGGTCTTGGTGGTCTGTTCTTCAGTGAATTATGGAACCAGAAGAAGGACCTTGGTAGCTTTATTTCAGCTTGTGGATAAAGTTGCAGAGATCTTGTTTGGTTGACAGTTTTTGTTTGTTTGTTTGTTATGGAGCTTTTTGTTTGCTTGGTTTTTGTTGTTTTTTCGTTTTATTTAACTTAGGATATTCACTATGTTGAGCAAAAGCATTTTAAACAAATTTTGCCAAGGGTGAGAGTCTTTCATTTAAGCTTATCAATATGATTGCTTTCATTAACCTTGTCACTTGGCTTCATTTCATTAACCTCACTCATATCATTACAAAAGAACAGTGATCTGGAGGACATTATTACTCCATATATTCCTCTTTTCATTGTTCTTCCCACTATAATTTTTAAGGGCAATTTTATTCTAAGGAAGTCCACTTGTCTACTAAAGCACTGCTGCATTTCTTGGAACAGAAAAAAGGAACCACTGATATTTTTTCCTGTAAATGGACCTCATTACACCGGCTCTGTGAATACTTTTGAGACATGTTTGCTGCTGTGTAATTTCTACTGTGCAGTTAAAATTTTTAATGCTGAAATTATTATCCCTAAAAAATCACTGTGGGCTAACAGGTCCAGACTTTATTGCACTATTGTGTATGCAAATTTCGTCTTTGTTTTATAGCAGGCATTATGCCTATTGTCTGAAAAAAAAAATTCACAGAAAACCTCACAAAAAACCTAAAAAATTCATCCCAAAAAACTATTAAAAATAAGGCTTCAAATAAGCATCTTAGGTTATTTCAATAAGAGAAGATTGGCAGGAAATTATATCTTACAATATCTTTCTGCTGCTTAAGGTATGTTGTTGCTCAGCAACAGCATCTATTTGGACCATGGAATTAGACAGTAAATTAAAGGATTCAAAGGTATTAAACTGTTTTTTCCATACCAATAAGTGACTAATCTTTAAGAGTACTCCAAAGGATGCTGTCTGCAAGTGCTCCTTCAAAAGTTGATAATTGAACCACAGCAACAAACTTTGCAGTAAAATATAAGAGAAAGATAATTCTGGTGATTAGTCTCTGAATCTTGTCTTATTGTGGCAGACCTGACTGACAAAAGACACAAGTGTAGTGCTTCATACTGTCTTGTAAAATGTTTTGGCAATATTCCTGTAAATAAGGGTTACTATGCCTCATCTTAATCTTTTTAGAAATTAATGCACTATTAATAGCATAATAATAGTTATGGAGACTGTGAAAAATTATTTTGTATTTCAAGGATTATGAATTGAATAGTTTCAATAGTACTTACTGATATCTGCCACCTTAAAAAAAAACCCTGGCAAAGTAAACAAGTGGTTATTGATAAATTAATTTGCAGGAATATTCAGAATATTAAGTGTTACTATTAATTCTGCTTCCTATGCACAACAACATTAAGCACATACAAGATTGAAAATATGACTCACACCCCAGAAGACTTGCAATATCAGCACATTTCAGGACTGGAGAAATTGGATGAAAAATAAAAATATCTTTGGCATTTATTTTTCAGTGATCCATCACTGAGTTCTGAAAGCTGAAATAACACTAAAATAACACAATGTGAGCACCCTTCCATGCCTTTATTTGCATAGCTGCAATATTTGGATGTCTGCTCATTCAAAAAATTCCCCAAAATGTGAAATATCTGGTTAAGATTTGTCTGTGAGTATTGCCTAAAGGTGTACCTCTCATATTTCAGAGTTCAATAAAAAGTTCAGTAAAGTTTTTTTTTCCTTCTATTTTTTAAGAACAGAATGCATTTTATTTCAAACCTAGGGAAGGATTATTGTTTAATATCTTAATTGGTTTTTGTGGTCAGAGGAGGAGTGACTCATGTTTCATTTTACTAGAATTACTTGTAGAGTTGCTGGTGGAGAGAATAGATGCATGACATTTGAGACAGATTGTCATCACTGGAAATCTAGTAACTTTTGATCATCTATACAGCTGAACTTTTATGTGAATATCTAAAATAAACCTTCCCTTTCCTATTAATATCTTTAGCATGGATGAGTTTTTTTAGCCTAAGTTGCTGGTATAAAAACAGCCTTAAAAACAGTATTGACCATTATATAAAAGCTGTGAAAGCTGTAGTAATCATGATAAGATGTGGATAATTCTGAAAGAAATAATTTTTCTTTTTTGGATTAAAAAAAAAGTCTATGTAGTCATAGGAAACGCTTCAAACTTTAAAATTACTTCCAAAGGGTTTTTAGCAGCTAATACTTCAGATAGTTGTGCTCCATTATGCAGGCTCCAGTAATATGTAGTAAGGTGACAACCAGTATTTCTTAAAGATAGTGTCATAATTTGGTACATACAACACAAATTAAATAGAAAAAAAAAACAAAACAAAACAAAACAAAACAAAACAAAAAAAACCCCAAACAAACAAAACCAATAATAATTTTGGATTTTAAATTACATACTAAAGAGGTTTTTGTTATGAATACCAACCATCAGGGGCTTGTGAAAAATATAGTCTGTCATACTATCTTGATATTGGGTTTTTAGGTGATTATTCTGCTTGACAAAAGTAATATTGATGAATTAGTCTTAGACATGTATGAGCAATTGACCTTGTGCTACAATGTATTTTGCTTAAGGAAGCTGATTGGTTCCAAATCAATCTGGCTCATAATCAGTGGATTAAAGGCTGGCTAACTGACAGGTCATAAACCAAAAATGCTTATAGTATATTAAGACAGTGGATTGTTCCTGAGATCGTGCAGATAAAGCCTTCTGTCACTATACTATAAAATGTTCTTATTAGTTATGCTAAGATTCCAAAAAAACCCCAAGAAACATGTATGTAAAAGATGTGGTAGTAATTAATCTGATCATTTTTATTAGTGAAGAGGACTGTAGGCAAGCAATTAACAGTTACAATTGCTGAGACAACCCATGTCTGAGAGAACAAAAAATGGAGGCCATTAATAGCAGAGAAGGCTGTTCTGGGACACAGTGGCTCTATGGCGTTCTCAGCACCCATGGCTAATGAGCACCATTCTAGCCTGTGGCTAACAAAAAAAACCCTACAGATTTACAGATTTGTGAAGGCTTGGTACTTTTCTCCCCTGCTATCTCAGGTACAGATTTACAGGTATCCATGACATAGGGACCCACCACCTCCCTTGTGTATTTGGAGAGAGCATTATGCATGTGTTTAGAACACAGATTCTAATGTAAAGTGTGGAAAAGTTCAAAGGGTCTGAGGAAAATACATCAGTTCAGAAGAACAATAATCACGATTTCAAACCTATATAGCCCATGGACAGTGCTGTGGAGTACATCAGTGCAGTCCTCTTACAGCAGCACCATCAAGTTTAACCTCTTTGTGGCCTTAAAACCACTAAAGTGAATGTTGCTTATTAAGATTTCTACCTGTATTTAAAACATACTGAGTTTTATTGAATGCAATTTTTATTGTAATAAGTAGATATTTAAGTATGCATTTTTAAGAAGTGTTCACCAGATGCAGCTGAAACCCTTTTTGTTTTTTTGTTTTTTTGGAAAGGAACTTACATGAAACAATGTTTGTTGAAACTCAGCCGCTGTGTGAAGTAGGCCCCTTCTGAACTTCTTCTTCACCCTTAGTTTCTACTGAAGACACATTGATAAGGTCTCTTCAAAAATATTTTTTATCGTCTCTGTATTCAACTTTGCTCTGAGATGATATTTTGATTTAAAAAAATAAGTTTACTATGTTTTACTAGTTATAAACTACATCCTTGCTAATGCAGCCAGACGTTTTATCTCTTAATTTCCGAGTAGACGTTAAAACCTAAATAATTTCTTATAGGGTATTGCTTGCAATCAACACATTAGACTTGACATAATGGCTATTACTATGGAACATTAGGGAGAGGATTAAATGAGGAGTGATGGCATTACAGTAATTTTCTTGGATCAGGAAACAACAAATTTGTTCAACAGTGTCTTCGCTTGTAATTTCCTTGGAGCATAAGCACACTTACTTTACTTGCTCTACTTGCATAGCACATGTTAAAACCTTCTTGGTTCTCCACTGAAGTCTAAACACATTTTAATTTTTCTAGATTGTAGAGTTTAGTTTGCATAGAACATGTCAGTGTCACTTTGAGAGACTTATTTTCAGCACTCATTTTATTTTGACTAGACCAAGGAAAAACTACAATATAGTTTAGAAATAAACAGCTTTTTTTCTCTTGAAATAGTCATAAAACAATCTTAGAGTTCTCTTGAAACATCCTCTAGATCTTAGTGTCGGGAAACCCATTTGTTTCCCTGAGGTTTAAAAGTAAAAATGAACCCAAACGTTTTCTCTGCAGATCCAGGCTGTATCTCTTCCCATTTGAGCAGACAGCAGAGAGACAGTTTTGCCTTGATTTGGTAGATATCATTTCAGGTTTTGACCTTTTGATAGTTCCTAGTGGTCATGACCACCATGGAACCCATAAAATAATATCTTTGTGCTAGACAAAATTTATATTTATATTTTACATGTATTTATATATATATATATATTTGAGCTTATT
>VWZS01005398.1:147626-322123 GCA_013397075.1 Rhabdornis inornatus | reverse complement strand
TATATATATTTGAGCTTATTGTAGATAGCAGTAACAGTCATGAGAGAAACTATTCAATAAAGGGTGGAGCTAAATACGAACATGAGTAATGCTGACATATTGTGGAAGAATATCTTCAATTTCATTTCAAAGCATCCTGTGCTTTTTCTGAAGACAGCCTATGGAGCTCAGAAGGTTAATTTCTGAATCCATTCGTTGAAAGAGAAAGGGCACTGTTACTTCTTTTCATATTTGATACTGTTTTAAGAAGTCTTTAACATTTTTTTAACACTGTTGCTGTAACCAGACAGAAGACCTACCGAGATACCACCGCACTATGTGTTTATACACACAGGTCCGAATATATGCAAGCAAACCTTCTAGTATCACAGTTTTGATGTTACGAGAGTAAGTTAATCCTGTGCAACAAATTCTTTGTCACGTGTCTGTTGATTAAAATAACCACTAGTAAACTTAACCCATCACTCCTTATTTAAGCAAGATACAGAGCTAGGGAGCCAGTACGGCATGAAAGTGACACTTTGGGTTTTAAAGGTTGATGTATTCATTGTAGTGCTGTCCTACATAGGCAACAGAGTAAATTAATCTCAGGTGTAACTCAGATAGGATGACACTGGAGGTAAAATCTGGCCTGTTGTATCGAACTGGCTGACCTATTGTCTTCAGCAGTCTACAGTCTTTCTTCTATAAAATGTCTCTTAGTACAGATTGAATTTGGAAAGGTGACTTTCTTTGGCAAAGTGCTTTGGAGCTTTTAAATTGCATTGTTCTGCAACAGTGAGAATTCAGTCTATTAATTTAACCTCCATTTTCATATAACCAATCTTTTTGAAATGATTTCTGTAAGCATCATAATTAAGCATCCCCTGAGTAATTTGTATGCTCAAGTGCATGTTTGCAAAGTGTTTGCCTTTTTGCTCTATTTCTTAGACTGGTGGTATGTGATTGACAGACGTGTCTGAATACTTCAGATGGTGTCTGCTGACTGAGCAGTTTCAGTGTTCATTTTTTTAATGGAAAAGTGAGTGAAAAGTTAGCACTGGCTATCACTGTGCATGAACGCCACATTCCACTTGCAAAAAGGCATTTTCATGGCTACCTGCCATCCCTAGATACTTTTTCAGAAAAGCTGTTTTTGCTGATTTAACTCCCTTCACTAAATATCTGTTGACGCAGTGCTTTATAGCAGATGGCAACAATGAAGATTTTCCAATACGAGTTTTTACCACTGGTTACAGGAATATATTGAATTTTAGAATCAATGCTTTATGAAATTCTCTTTTACCTAATTGTGCGTGTATGTGCCTCTATGCATGGTATGAGGTCAGATCACAGTTGTAAATATTGGCTGAAAGCAGAAGAATCTCTCTCTTTCATTTCTTAGTGGTTGGAGCAAAATGTGAAGACTGTGCTTCCACTACTGAACTACCTGCTTTCTACTTTTTTTTTTCTGCTGCACCAAAAAGAGTTGTTACATTGCAAACCAGTAAATATAGCAAAGTGCAACATAAGCACAAACTACTAAGTGTTATTCTCAATTGGTTCTTTTATCTCTGGTTGTCTAATAGTAACATATTTCATCTTTTAATTATTAACCTTTTAAATATTGATCATACCATGTAGTCCTGTGGTAAATATACATCCATCTTGTGTAAAATTTATTTTTTCTTTCTGTTTCCCAGCCTTTCTGAAATTGAAAACAACAACAACAAAAAAAGAGCTGGTGTGATATTTCTTTCAACTGCATCTGTCCTTAAAGACACATGCTACTTCCTACCCTTTCCCTATCCCTACTTTTACTGTCCAGACTTCCGTCAGTAGCTTCAGCTGAGAGGTTCTGAAGGTTGTTATCAAATGATATCCGGCTAAAGCATCCAGACAGCCACACTGGAAGCATTCATACATATAAACATACAGATATAAACCTTCAAATTTTCAGTGCATAAGTATCTGTCAGTTAGCTTTGGACTAGTCACTCCCACCAAGAGGTTGCTGCAGCCCAGGCTGGCAGGGTGGCAGCTGCAGCACCCAGACTCCCCAGCAGCAGCTGCAGAGGAGAGCTCTGAGCTGCCCCAGTTGCACCCTGAGCAGCTGGTGAACCTTACTCTGAGTAGGGGTAAATCCAATAGCTTTATCAGGATGAAACACAAATTTAACTTGCATCCATTAGCTACTGTTTCAACATATTAACACTAAAAGAATGGAGGCTCTTCACTGAATGAAATTAGCCACTGGAAGACCGCTGCTGGTACCTTGCTTGAATCTTCTGGGAGCAGCATCTCTGTGCAGCCCTTTAACTTTCCTTTGAAGTAAAGTTCAGGTGTACAGTTTGCTTTAAGCTAGCCAGAAGACTGCACATACACATGTGCTCGTTTATTAGAAGACTCGTAAAGTCCTTTGGAATTAAAGTACTGCATAAGTGATTTCTTAAAGGTATTTACTGACTTCAAGGAATTAAAGTACTGCATAAGCGATTTCTTAAAGGTATTTACTGACTTTAAGGATCTCTCTTCAGAGGTGGTGCGTCCTTTGATGTCATGAATAACTGCTAGTGTGGTTGTTTATACCATAAGTGACCACAAGTGAAGAATCTGAAGATGAAATTTCCTTTTCAGTGAAGCACTTTAATATTTTTGTATGTGCCAGTAGTTACTTGAAAGCCAATTTCATGGCAGAAGGTGAAAGAGACTATAGTAAAAATCAATTAGGATCACGGCCTAGAGATCTTCCTTCTGCCTCCAGGTTACTGACACTTTTTACATTTGCTCTTCAGCTATCATGAAATGGTTAATCATTAAATGGATAGGTATAATTTTTAGTTTACTAATAAATCAGGAGAAAAATTGAGTATGCCTTTTCTGAAAGCAAGAACAAGGACAGTGATAAATCTATAATGCACTGATCTTTTACACTTAGTTCCTCAATCAGGATTTGGTTTCATATGACTTTTTGAACTCCATTACACTCAGCTTGTACCTGTTTACAAAATGTAAAATTCATTGCAAAATCTTCCTTAGTAGGGTAGATATTAGCTGGATACCACATTAAAACTGGTTTTCATGCTCAAGTTATCCAGGGAAGAAAAGAGAAGAGCTATTTATCTCTTTATACACATGAAATAGAAGTAAACACTTGTAGAGTTTAAGTACAGATCTGAACTTTCGCTCAGTGGGAATAAAGACCATCAGTATTTAAAATGAAGGTTTCAAGTCAGTCTAAATGGAGTTGTGTACAGATGGGTCTAAACCAGGGGGTCTCATTCTCTTATGATTAAGCTACATGAAACATGAAGTTTGAAAAGCAGTAACTGTGTGATGAAAGAGACTCAAGGGATGCATAGAATGATCCTTTGGGTTCTGCTTGAATTATGACTTTGACTGACTATGATCATATCTCTTTTTCCCTCTGACAGAAGTCCTTCCTCATTCATTTTACAAAATTTCCCTGCTACTCACTTGGAAGGAAGCTGTAAGAATCTTATCACAGTTCGAAACTTGGCCAAGTGCTTTATTTCCTGTAAATCCTGTTCTGATATCAGGATGCATTAATTTTCTTTTGGTCTTTGTTATCATATTGATCATGGTTGTATCTTAGTGATCCACAAAACTCAATAATTACCCTCACAGAAGTGCAGTCTGCTGGGAAAAAAAGAGAGATAAAAGACTAATAATTCTTTTCTAAGGTGGATAAACCCTGATTTTTCTGCATACAAACTATAGTTAGATGGACATGGTTTCATCTGTGAGTAGAACTGAAGGAAACCTGCTGCCCATTTCAAAGAAAACACTGATATTTGAAAAATTACTGTTCCAGTTTAGAATGGAATATAGTTATTTATTTAAAGAGAAATAAAAATCTTGCTTCCAAGGAAAATTTGCATTAGTAAAACATTCTAGAAAATTGTCCTGTTGGATTTTCCCAATGTTAAAGGGATCAGCCACCTGCCCCAACTCAGAGAAACTCCTTGAATTGCCTTGCATCCAGACACTCGAGTTGGAGAGCCAGTTGTTGGAGCCCCTGCTGCAGCTGTGGATCCTGGGTTCTCCAGTCTGGCTTGGGCAGTAGAGCCCTGACCTCTCCATGCCCCAGTTCTGCCTTCAGTCAGCCACCACCCTCCCCTCAGGAGCCAGCATCTCCCCAGTTATTCAGGCTTGAAGCTTGCTGAAATATTACTCAGGTCTTGCCCAGCCTTTTCTCTAGGGTTTCTCTTTCCTAGAAAGCAAGACATTGAGGAGTTGGGGAAAGGAGGTCCAGACCTCCAGCTCTTGGTGTCTCCAGCTCTTGATCCCCATATTTAGATGTAACTTGAGGGTTTTTTACCAGGTTCCACTGTCTCTGGAGGTGGACATAATGGTGGGCTTAACCCTGAAAATTTCCATGTACAGGGAAGTTTTCTGGAAATTACAGTTCTCAGACAACCCATAAAATGATATGACAGAAATATTCCAGTATAATACTAATTTCCTTTACAGAATAAATTTGGTGGAAATTTAGACAAATATTTTAGCAGTTCAGATATCAATATTTTCACAGCCTTCATTAAGATGTCTCTTATTATCTGAGGCCAGAGGTAGTGATATTTAATATTACTTCAAAGTGTGGACCTTCCAGCTGTGATTGAAATTTCTGCTGCGAAAAGGAAGAAACAGCTGCACCTTCCCAGTTCTGCAGGAGGCAAATGCAATGGGACCACTAGTGGTGTAGACTGATGGGCACTTCTCACAGCTGCAAACTGTTTTTCAAGTACAAGAGATCAAATTTGGTGTCTGTGGAGGGGAACAATCACCTCTGAAGGGCTCTTATAAAATATTTAATTACCCTTAGTTTTTATCTGCAGCTTTAATTTCCTATAAAATACATACTATAGCTACTTACCTGCCAAATATTGAGATGCCTCTAGCTTTGTGTTTTATATTAAGTTTTTATTTCCATCAATTTGTATTTTAGATTGCAAATCAAGAACCTTTCAAGATAGCTTTGATTAATTTCAGGCACAACTTGGCTTCATTTATTTTTTATGTTTTGATGGTAATTTACCATGGCATAAAATTGTTTTGCATTAAACTACACTCATGAATCAAGAGTCTTTTCCATTAACAAGATCCATTTAAAGAATAAGCCCACCTACAAATCAAGTATTTTGTGTCAGTTTCTGTAATTATTGTTTGGAAAAAACTGGTACAATGGCACCGTGAATTATTTCAGTGCATAGATGATTTAGACAAATAGAACAGAAATATTAATGTAACTGGTACTGTGCTACATTACCTGGCAGAGGTCATGGTTTAAGGTCTGTTACTCTCTTGAGTGGAAAAGGAGCCCTTCAATTTATGCTGTTTGGATGGCAACAATTCTCTATTTTTTAAAGAGACTTCTCATTAGGAACTTATTCAGGGCTACCTTAGCTCTCTAGCTGGGAAGCAGGGTAATATCTAATGACTGGGGCCCCTAAGTGTTTTAACACAAATCTATTTTGTAAATTATATATAATTTTCTTTCTTTATTTATTACTATTTCTTAGATATGTATGTATATGTTTACATGTGTATGTAGATAAAATGTTCAGAAAATAATTTCCTTGTTCATAAAGTTGTTTAGAAAGGCTGGCATATTAAAAGGAGATCAGGTAGCATCCATGGAGTTTATGACAACTCTAGATAATATATTTGTAGCACATTTGCTCTGACCAGCCTTGTTGAACTTATTTCAGTTGATTTCAATGTTGACAATATTTTTGCACTATATTCAATAGTTGTGCATTATTGACAGGAGTTCACTATGTCACATAATTATAAATAACAAAATCACCACATTACTTCTCTTGTAATTTTAAAAATTTGTTTCTGTCTTGTCTTTGTCCCCATAATTTCAGGAGAGGTAGTTAATGCAGCAGGATGGATGGGTCAAAATCAGATTATACATTTTTGGCTTTCATCAAACACTTGAAAATGAGTAGGTGAGGCATTGGAAATACTAATTTTATTCCTCTCCTCACAAACTTTGCAGTTTTTTACTATCCATCTTTCAAATTGCTCTAATATATTAATGACTATGCTTATGAAACATTTAAAATTTGATTGTTCAAAGCATATATGGCAAAATTCTGACAACAGAATACCTTCTGCCATAATAATAATAAATACAATACTCCTTATTCTAAAAGTAAATAGCTAATATTAAACAGGCATATTTTAGATGTTATGGTGAAATGTAATAAGTCTTGCTGTAGTTGACATGGTTTCAGTGGCTGATGGTTAAGTCCATTTGTTTTCAGAATGTTAATATTTTTGGATTTCATTATCAATTCTCACCACTTAAGACTTAACTAGAGCTGCCTGGTGTCCTCAGAATTGTCTGAGGCAATCGATATCTCTTGCTCTTTACAATTAGTTTAATTCTCAGGAGTGAGGCAGAAGGCAGACTTTTCCTCAATGCAAGTGAATTGATCCCTCCTTATACCTGCAGACTGACATCAAAGCCCTGAGAAATGAGAACAAGCCCATTTATCTCAGTAGGTGTTAACTCACATGCCCCGAAAAGATTGCTTTACATCAACTTTCTCAACGTGCCTTAACATTTCAGTGTAGTTGAAGTATATAAGGCCATAAGTGCTGGTTAACTGCTGGTAGTATCATGGAGGACTAGCTTGGGCCACAGAAGGTGTGGGATCAGATTGTTTCATCTCAGAATCCAACCTAAGCTACCATTTCCGTTGGATACTTTAGGAGAGTGGGAGCAAGCATCATTCTGTGCATTACTCAGTTCCTTTTAAAGCTCTTATGTGGAAGAAGAGTGAGAAGTGTTTTCTCTTTTCTTGGCTTCACTTCAGTTCTTGTGTGGCTTCTGATGTTTTTATTCTTGGAGTGAATGCCCAGGCCTTAAAATGTGTTATTTTCTGGCCTAGTTAGAATTGTGTCCTAATCACTAGATCAGAACTCCCAAGACTGAGGAACATGGAGGCCACACGACATGGCTGTTGCTCAAGTTGATTTTTTTAAATTTCTTGTCATGACACTTTGGAGCAACCTGATCTGAGACCTGTCAGTCAGCACATGCAATAGCATCAGAAGCCAGTCCTCAAAGGCCAGCATCAATGTGAGAAACTGATTCTGATTTTAGGGCTCCTGCTGTCTGTGACACAGTCAAAACAGAAATTGAAACGATTGAAAAGAATAATTGACGTTTTTATTTCATTAAATTTGAAAAAAAAAGATGCTTCTTCTTTTACTGTATGTGAACATGTGAATACAGACAAATTTCCTTTCAAAGAGGCACTTTCAAAAAGCAATTCAAGACATGAAAATTCGTAACAAAATTTGTAAACTCACCCTTATCTTTAAGTCTTTGTGGAATTAAAGACCTCCCTTGTGCATATATGTGTCTTTCCTATGAGCTCCTGGAGAAGGTCTCAGATTGATGTCTCTGCAAAGCATGCTTAATGCTGAGGGATGAAATTTGCTTTTTTTTTTTTTTTAAGTTGGCCTCTTTGATGGCTATAATCATTTCCTCTTAGGAGGAGCACATTGGTTTACTATATATCTCAACTGGGCAACACTTCCTGCTCTCAGAGGATTAATTGGAGGTCTCCTACCACTTTAAGTGGTTAATAAAACATGTATCTGACAAACAAATCAATTCACCTGATTCCCCCTGCCTAGGTAAAAGCTGTTAAGCGCAAATTCTAAAAATTTGAGAAAACACAAAAAACAAGCAATCTCTCTGCCACTTCACTGTAAAACAAGATTCCTGAAATGTCTGACAATTAGCTATAATGGATGTTCTGCCAAGGCCTGATACAGAGCTGTGGGTATTTTTTCCCCGATGATGTTTAACTGCAGCTAAATATGCCAAGTTGACATTTGCCTGCAATTACCATGGAGCCATATTGAGATCTTCACTCTCTGAAGAGATTTTGAATGACTACAGCATCTTCTAGGATAACATCTTGTTTTCATTAATCTTTGTAGTGACTTTTGCTGCTGGCAACCCCCGACTTAAACACAGCTTCTCTCTCACTTTGGGAATTTGCATAACTTTTCCTGTTAAATATTTTTTTTTTAAATTACAAAAAACTATATCCATATAAAGAAACTCCTGAATGGAATATCAAACATGAAGCATAAATAAATAATAAGGACAATTTAAGGTCCTCGCAGAGTAGGCCCTTCAAAGTTTTTATGCTGTGTCCTTTGTTGCAGTGTGACTTTACGAACTGTATCTAAATATTAGGTAATATAAACCACCTGAAAATTCTAAGTCTGTGCATATTTTGACGATACTTGAACTCGAGACTGAAATCATTCTCTCAAATTATGAGAATGATGTGGAGAGAAAGACACACAGGAATGTTATCTTTTCTATCCAGGCATGCTCAGTGTTTTCAAATATGGAAAATACCTTTTAATTTAGTGGAAAATTAAACTATTTTTGTGACAAGTTTGTTGTTTAGCCCTTTTAATGTCTGACAATAGCTGTTCATTCTGAAAGCACAATTAATAATACTGAGGAAAATATTAACACTGGATTTGTGTTTAAAAAAAAAAAGTGCTGGACTTCCCTAACAGATGAGTGCCTATAGTACTTGTCCATTACTTTAAAATTGCCTTTGAAAGGGGGAATAAAGGACAACCATTTCTAATCAAGAATATTAATCAGAAATCTATCAAGCCTCCTAACAAACAGCAGACAAAGACATGATCTCGGTAATAGGAAGATACCTACTTGAGTAGGCAGGAGATGACACTTTTAGAAAGGAAGGAAAACACAGTGTATTTATACCATCTGTGTTATATAGTGCAGGAACAATTTTAGGAAGGATACATCTATTCTGCAGTCGCATTTGCTGATTTGGGGATACTAATTACTTCCTTCCCCTTGTCCTGATTCATTAACATAATCAAGAAAAGCTGATTCATAGATTTCTACTTAAGAGAAAACTCAGGCTTAGGAAAAGCAGCCTGTTATGCTGTAGAATTTCCTGGGTTAAATGCTATAGATTACACATGATTTTTATTTCTCATTTTACTATTTGTAGAAGTATGCTCTACCTTGCTTCAGGAAGTTGTAGATAATATATTAAGATAGTGAACTGCTCAGGTGGTGACATAGAAACTGTAGAAGTAACAGAGAGACACTCCTCACTTCTGAGCAGCAGTTTCAACACAGCCATCACACACTGAGACATTGACTTCTTTACTAATAAGTTGTGACAAAGCCCTGCTCTGGCCAGATCCTTGAATTGGAACTGTCTGCACCATTTCCCTAAAGTGATATTACCAAAATCTCTAATGACTTTCCAATTACTAAAAAACAATCTTATTACAGCACAGCAACATAGAAACTTTTGAAATGGCGAGAAGTCAGATTTGCTGTCTAAAACATTAAAAGGTCTGACAAAAAAAAATCAACAACCCCTAATTCTTGCATTTTTCTAGGTTGACTTTCTAATTACTTTCTTTTTCTTTTTTTTAATTCTGTGCCATAAAATTGGTTATGTTGTAGTCTTATCATACTGTCTCTGTCTTAGTGGTACTTTACATATCTCTTTGTCCATAAAATCCTTCTTCTGCAATCCAGAAGTTTTTCCCAGCTGGTCATTCTCAGTGGCTTCCAGGGAGAGCTCCATCTTTGATTCATTTAGCTATGCAGTTTTCATTGCTTTAGAACAAAACAGTGAGCAGACAGCCCCCCTCACTGATGATAAGCACCTTTTAAAACAAAATATACAGTGAGCTGTAATGGAGCCCACCATGGATACTATGCCTGTCAGAGAAGCTTTCATGGTGTTTATAATTTTATCTTGAATGTTGAGTCAGCTGCCAATAGCGGCATCAAACTTCTTATTAGTGGGGTTGGATGCAGGTGCACAGAAAAACTTCTGGAGTTACACATGGCCTGGAATGGATCTATTGCATGGGGCAATGCAAATTTAGTGTATGTAGAGCATATTTGTTAAGTATTCAATCTGAAAACATTAGACTTTTTCTTTTTTTATTCAACTAACAGAAAAAGATATTTTATGATCTAGTCATCCTGTGTTTAGGTAGAGGTTGGCTCTTCTGGAAAAGATTTTGTATGGCATTATATTCTACTGAAATGTGTTTAAGATTTTGAGGCTTCTGGTGTTATATAAGTGGATCAAGAAAGACTGGCATGTGAAATATGAGTTGAAATATGAGGATGGAAGAAAGGAGGCATTGAAAAGCAAAGTGAGCTGTCTAGAGTGGCACATGAGATGGAAGACAACAGGTAGAATAAGAATCAATATCTTAAGTTATACACAATGAAGTTGTTTCAGGAGAAAAGTCCACCTGGGTCTTATCACAAGCCTAGCTATTTCAGACACCAGCATGTTGTGTTTACTACTTTAATCCCAAAGAAACATGAAATTTTAAAAATTCTAGTATTGGTACAGTTTATCCTTTTACAGGCATGCCTTTGCTGGTGAAATCATCCAATTGGTCTATATAATTTCAACGGCCAAATGGGTGGGGATCTTGTAGATACACCCCCACTGTTGTGTCCAGTTAAAGGCCTTTATATTAGTCTACCTGATGAATATCTTGGATAATGGCTTTTGGGGATAGAATTGTCTAGGCATTGTTTATCAGTCATAATGGGCTCTAGAACACTGTGTGCAGTCCACAGAAAGAGATATAATTGAAGTGGAGGAATACAGAAAGAAAAGTCTTCTTGTTTATGTGCTTTCATGGCAAGGGAAATAGAGGGGAGGTTTATGTGGTGTGGGGTGCCCTTTGTTGGCCTTTTTTCAAAGCAGAGATGGTTCAGTGGGCCTGACCCAAAGCCTCTCAGAAGCATAGACAGAATGCAATATTTTTGGGTCCCAAAAATGAGGGCTGGTTCTTAGATGTGGCAGAAAAGACAGTGAGAAATGTAGGGAAAACAGACAAAACTAAGATCGAGATCTATTGGGAGGATCCTGCAGAGCAGGCTTTCTCTCTTGATTGTACAGAGAAGGGATAGAATTCTGTCTTACATTTCCCTGCCCTTTCTTATCCACACTATGTGAGGGCAGCAGTGGGAATCTATTTTTATTTTCTTTTTTTTCTGTATTTAAGCAACTTTAATCTGAATGTAGCACAGCAGAAGTTTTAAAATGATTGTGTGTCATAAACATACTATGTTTTATGTGTTATATATAAACAAAGATGTATACATATGCTGATTCTGAATTCTGCCTCCCTCGCAGACTTTTTAAGTTTTAATTTAGTGTGTGAAACAATGTTGTGATAAATACATTCTCTGTAGATAAATATCAGCTGAAGAAGGAGCAGGTCCCTAACCCAGGATCACAGTTGGCCTTCCTCAATTTATGCAACTAATTCTTCACTCTCTCTTTGCTCTAAAGAGAATGCTGAACATGAAAAAAGAACTTTGGCGTATGTATTAGGCACTTGATTCATTATCATATTCTAAATGGGGAGTGAGACGAATGTAGGAGACCTGGACTCACCCTCTGCTCTGTCCTCCCTACTGCTCTGCATTTACTGTATTGAAGGAGCACATCATTGGGAAGGTGCATCATTAGGCGGTGTTGTTCTACATGTATTTAAAAAGGTATTTGGATACCCCACCAATTTAAAAACCCCTCATGTATCAATACACAACTTTAGATTTCAAATACCTCCTCAGTCTTTCAAATTTAAATGCAGAATGAATAAAATAAAACAGCTAAAGATAATTTATTGCCTGAATTTCTTTTCAGACACAGGCAACCATAACATGATCTCGGGTAGTGGAAAACCTACACAGTTTTATCTCTCTTTATTCCATTCATTCAGGACATAAAATCTGCATAACTGAAAATAATTTTTTTAATCTTTTGAGTGTGCAGTGTATTGTATTATATTCAGCATGTTGGTAGTCCTGGAATTTGATGGGAATGCATCCAAAAATCCACTATAAATTAAAATAATAAAAATGGGAAAATTTCATACTTTTCAAACAAACTGCAATTGCAAAACATAACTACACCACCATTTTATTATGCAATTTTATAGAACCTGTAGTATTTCCTTGTGCGGGATGACTTTTTGATTCGAGACCACGCATGGTGGGCTGTTGGTAAAATCTTCGTTGAAGGATGGGTGCAGTTCTGGGACTTCAGTGGGGAAGAAGTGCAGGGCTCAGGCTGCCCAGGGCTGCTGGCTCCCCAGCTGCCAATCTCAGCGGGGACACCAAGAACAAAATCAACCTCTCACCCCTAGAGGTCTCCCCAGGTCAGAATTAAGAAACAACGGCAGAATAATGTGTAAAACTTTGTATCTGACGTTAACTATTTTTATGTGTTTATGTGAGAAATATATCATTAGCCACTTTCAGATAGTTTATGTAAACAAACCTTTTCCAAAGATACTAGTTTAAGCTTAATTATATGCTCGTTTTTATAACCATGACCATCATCTGCGGTAAGTTTTTCAGAAAATGTTACATTTTAAACTTCTCAGAATTCTTGCCTTTCCGTGGAAACATAATTAATTGTTCTTTATCTGTTGAGGCTTTGTTTTCAGTGAATCATTAGGATCACCCACTTCAAATCTAAATGTGAATGAAGCATGTTTCAATTTCCTTTCCTGTCAAAGGTACATATAGACTGATAGCTCATTAAAATTAAACAAAAATGCCACTGAGAACCTTAAAATTCATATTTTATTTCTTTTCAGTGGGTGTGAAGAATGTTAAGTATCTACATTGCATCAGAAATTAAATGACGAGAAAAATGTTTAACTCTGGAAAGGGCTCATTTGTTGTCATCAGTGTTGGAATGTGAAGGTAACAGAAAATCTGTCACCATTTCAAAACAGTAGGAGAGACAAAATTTATATTTGTTACTAGAAAGATCAATATTTTGGTGGTACATTGCAGAAGAATAAAGTATAAGAATAGTGGTAGAATGTTAAAAGCAACCAGTAATACTGATGTCTGTTTACTTTTCCCTGTCTAATTAAGTCCAAACAGCTGTCAGAAACATATCAGTAAAGTCTATGGTTAAATTTGAAGTTTTTCTTTCATGTTCTGCATGGTTCTCCAGATTGCAGCAGGATTAAATATATGGTTCTGCTCAATTAGGTGGGACCCCTCATCTAGCTAATTTATTTGATTGAATTTTCTTCATGTGTAGTATAAATGGTCATGGCTGAAGATGTAAAAGAAGACCCATACCTTGAATTTCTCAAGGTTTATAAAAACACACTGGGAGAGGAGAGACTCTCCGTGTTTGTGAACTTTGGTATTTTAGCCCTACTTTCTAATCAATAGCTTAATAGAAGCTACTGCAGCCTTGAGATCCCAAAGTGAGAGTTGGCATTTAACTAATCTAATCAGTTGAGAACATTTATATCCATGGAGTCAGAGCTATTACACTTACTGAAAAACAGAATATAGAGTTGGAGCTAGGGACACATCCATCATCAAGAGCTCTGTCTGAAGCAGGGCTTTGGATCTCACAAATGCGTTATTGCTTTACATGGTAAACTTTATTGCTAAATAAAGACAAGTTTATTATATCATGGATTTTACTTACCAAGTGTTCTTCATAAGGTAAAGGAATGATATTTTTGGGGGAGGGGAGAGAGCCTTTTATTTAGTTTCAGAGTTTTCTTGACAAAGAAGAAAGTACATCATTATTATTGTCTGAAACACTACTGGGGTTTAGGGGCTCATAGGCAAAGTGTCACTTCCCACACTTTTCCCTGATTAATTTTGATTTTATGCAGTGTGCAGAAAAAGGTTATCTTTTATTTTATTTCACTCAGCTCCCTTTCCTCTCAGGGTGGAGGGGGCCAGACAGACTGGGAAAAGAAGTAAACAAGTTGGGGTTTAGCCAGCCTTCTTTCCCAATGACTTGAAGAGTTCAGAGGAAAAGTACAAGACTTCATTTACTAATACATAAAATGAATGCACAAATATTTTGGATTTTAATCTGGCTCTAGAAAGAGCAATTTAAGGATCTCAGCATTAATCTTCTGTTAACATTGTACTGAAAGAAACACTTTTGTATGTTCCACAGTACACCTTTCTACTTATTACTTTCTGGGGAGGAAGGGACAGACAAAACTTTATCTAGGCCATGTGTGTGTGTGTGTGTGTGTGTGTGTGTGTGTGAGTGTGTGAGTGTTTGTTTTGGTAGTGCCTTTGTGTTTGTTTGGATTTTTGGTGGGTATTTTTAGGTTAGTCATAGATAAATCCTGGAAGGCATCAGGTTGTCTCACCTATCATTAATCCAATAGTATTAATTCTTTATTTTTGTGTTCCTCACTCTATAATTTACCATGCTAAAGATGTAAAAGTATTTTAGAACCTTGTTGTCTAGACATCACTGTGAGGCTCACCATACTTCCCTCTTTCAGCTAAACTCATGGGGAAAAATATTAAAATCATCATCATCAACAACAATAAAAGAGTATGAGCACTAAAACAAACAAGAAATTTTTTTGGCCAAATTATATCTATTTTGCAGATGTACATAAGATGTGCCCACTTATGAAATGTTCTAGTTTGCTTAGGTGAAACAGGCTTGATTTCTGAGCAAGCAGAGTTTTAAGCTATACATAAGAAAGAGAAGGGCACAAGTTTTAAATATTGCTAATATGTAAAACAAACAGTTCTTCTGACAAATTCTCAAAACTTTCTTTTTATTTGTGTGAATTTCATGTCCACTTGCTGATAACATTTTTTATTGCAAAAAATAAATATGTATAAAGATTCATAGACACAGATCCTTCTAAGTCAAAATCAAATAGCATTTTACATGCTGGCATTGTATTTTGTTGCTCCGAGGCAATAATTACACCACTGTTCCTTGCTACTTAGGAAAATATTATAATCTGAGAATTAACAGACTACATGTTGATTATAATTTCCTGGTTAGTAATGCCCATGCTGGTAAGAAGAATGCAAATATAATAAGATTCTCCTTCTCCAGTTGCAGCATACCAATTGGAGGCCTCATTTTCCAATTCTCAGTGATAGATTTAGACTTCTTTTCCCTTTTGTGTCCTGTTGAGAACAGGACACAGGCTTTGTCTCATTTATAAGCTTTCTCATTCAGCGCTACTTTATTTGCAGGGATTTTTGGTTAATATTCTTTACTTGTGGTCCACAATGTTAAAGGAGTCAACAGATAGCATCAAGTGAGGAAACCTGCTAGCTTAGCCAGTTCTAAGAGGCAGGTAAGGTTTTGATTGCCAGCAGCAAAGCCTTATCTTTACCAGCTATTCTCCTACAGCGTTTTATGTCAGTGAGTGCATATGTGCAAGTCTTAACTAATCTTTTTCCCTGATCTCTCCAAAATTTTTGTGTCATGTGAATGACCCAGTCTTCTTTCAACATGTCCTGGAAGATTTATCAGAAAATGTCTTGTCCTTGTTAGCTTTGCCAACATTATTCTGTTTACTGCTGCTTTCTGGGGTTATGTGTCACCCAAAAGGACTAACAGGGATTTTCAAAAGGTTTCTTTATGTTGTTACTGTGTTTGTATAAAGTATATTTTTTATAAAGAAGAAGACTTTATATTCATCTTGCTAGAATAGTCATTGAAAATGAATAAACAAAAATTCATTTTCCTATGTAATCATAGCTACTGAATGTTTCTATAGCACATTCCTGTTCATGGGCCATTTAACCCATTAGAATCTTTCTTCATTTTCTTGATCATGTGAGGTGATGTTTGTTAGTTCCTTTTTTATTTTTTTTCACATTATAATTAAGTTGTTCTGGTTTCATTTTTTTTTCTTTTTTAATTTTGTAATATAAAGTTCAGTTGATTCGTTTAAGGAAACTTCAATGCCTCTGTTAGACGTTGGGAACTCATTTTGATTAATTGATTACTCCAAATGGTTAATTTTTCACTTGAAATAGTCTATGTTATTTATTAGCCTTTGATCATTAGATGATCTCACAGTCCCCAAACCAAATTTATCCTGTAAATTCTGGTATGTGTTAAGAACCACGCAGAGTTTAGAGACATGATTTATCTTTTCTACAGCAATTATTCAAAAATGCTGCAACCTGTTGGCTTTTTCTCCACAGACCCAAGCCATGTATTGATTTTAGCTGCTTCTTCCTGTGTGACTGTATGATCTTGAGTCTGATGCCTGAAAAATTTCCATTACTTCTTGCTGTTATATCTACTGAAAACATGTTTAATAGGAATTATATTAACAACTAAGTAATGCAATTTGTTAGAGGAAAAGTATGCCAAAACCAACCAACAAGACAATTTTTTAAAGTGCAAGCCACTTCTAGATTTAAGCTTGAAATCTGTTTGCCAATCATCTTAGGGCTGGAGGGCACCAGTATAGATTTCCTACTGCTGGTGCTAAAGCATGGCACTTGCCTAACATGAAACCATTTATTTAAGCTTATATAAAGCACACCTGGAACACCATCCATTGCTCTGGAGTCTTTGCACACCTATGTGAAGTGAAAAGCAGAAAGAAGGCAGAGGGGCCGAAAAATGCTGGGTGAGTTCCAAGGATCCCCTCCTCCAAGCTCAGGAGCAAGGAACCCCAACAAGGAAGTAATTGAGCAAAAATGCCAGGAGACCTCTAGGAATAGATAAGAAGCTGCTGAGAAAACTCAAGAACAAAAAAGTTTTCAGGAGGTGGAAGTGAGGACAAGTGCCCTGGGAGGAGTACTCAAAGTATATGGGAAGATAAGGACAAGGTTAGGGAAGACAAGGCCCATTTAGAACTGAACATTGCCAGGGATATTAATGCTAAAAAGAAGGGTGTTTTAATAGAAATGTTGATAGCAGAAGAAAGACTAGGCATATGTGGGCCCTCTCCAGAAGGAAAAAGGACACCTGGCTATCCTGGACAAAGAAAAGGCTAAGGTTCTGAGCAACATCTATGTCTCAGTCTTGACAGACCTAAATGGGGAGCCAGTGAAAACCTCATGAGGTTCAACAAAGCAAAGTGCAAGGTCCTACACCTGGGTCATGGAAATCCCAGACACACCCACAGGCTGGGCAGAGAAGTGATTGAAAACATCCCTCCAGACCAAGATTTGGGGGTGGTGGTTGATGAGAAACTCACCATGAGCCAGCAGCATGTGCTCACAAGCCAGAAAGCCAATGGAATCCTGGGCTGCATGGAAAGCAGCACAGGCAGCAGCTCGAAGGAGGAGATTGTCTCCCTCTGCTCTGTGCTGGTGAGACCCACCTGGAGTACTGGGTACACTCCTGGTGCCTCCAACATAAGAAGAACATGGAACGACTGGAACAGGTCCAGAGCAGGGCCATGAAGGTGACAAGATCCCTGCAGCACTTCCCACATGAAGACAGGCTGAAAAAGCTGGGGCTGCTCAGCCTGGAGGGAGGATATGTGGAGACCTCATAACAGCCTCCAGTGTGTGAAGTGGGTCTACAGGGAAGCCAGAGAAGGACACCTCATCAGGAACTTTGGTGATAGGTTAAGGAGCAATGGGTACAAACTGAAAGAGGGCAAATGTAGGTTAGATGTGTGGAAGAAATTCTTTACTGTGAGAGTGATGGAACACAGGAAAAGCTTGCCCAGGGAGATTGTGAGTGCCTCAAACCCAACAGTGTTCAAAGCCAGTTTAGATGATGGCTTGAGTGTCCTGGTCTAGTGGGACGTGACCCTGTGCACAGCAGTGGGGGCTGGAACTAAATGATCACTGTGGTCCATTCCCACCCTATTCATTCTATGATTCCAAAACTAAAGGCTGTGACAGGGCAGCGCAATGAAATGAGGAAGAAAGAAAAGAGGAAATGGCCCCAGCTCTATAACAGCACTTTAATGTCAGGAAAAGGAGGGAACACACAGTCCATGTCTGTGTCCCAGTTGCTACTGCAGGGACACTTGTGTGCTGTGGGACTGCAGCAGGTGTTTGTGCTGGTGGTTGGGGCATGGAGCTTGTAGCACCCTGCTCTTCAAGGGGGCTTCATCCTGTGTGCCATGACAAAAATTGCACCTACTCCTAATAGACTTTTTGAGAATGTGGACAATTTTTTCCTTGGGAGAGGGATAATAAAAATCATGAAATTGGGCATTCAAAGTCTTTTTATAAATATTTACAAAGTTTCACTGAAAAGGAATTAAGAAACAGCAAAAAATAGTGTAGTTAGGGGAAATATTGTGATGGTGCTTTTCTGTGGTGGGGTAAAGAACGCTGTCAGTAACCTGAAAATATGAAAATATATGTGTATTTTGAAACCCCTAGAAGAGAGGGTATAACAATAACTATACCAGAATGATACCTGAACTATGCCAGAATAGTTTGATACATTTATGACTAGTTTTGATGAATAAATGAAGTCAAAATGACATTTTCTTCCTTTCGTATTAGGATTTCAAAACCAAAAAGAAGCGAAAAAAAAGAAAAAATATAAATGTGTTGCAGGAAAGTACAACTCATTTGTAGTTCTTATCCACTGCTTCTTTGAAAGGAATGGCCTAAGAATTATGTTTAACCCAAAAGTGAAAGCTACTGTATTTTATATCCCTTTCAGTGATAAGGACATCAGTCTATGAGCAGATGCCCATCATGCTTTGCCTTTTGCTATAAATATTTATCACTTAAATGTTGCCTGTATAATTTAAAAGGCCAGTATAAAAGACAGCAAGGCAGCAAATAAGTGTGCACAGCTTCAGCCAGAAGGTTAGTAAATAACATCATCTTCATATTACAGATGTGAAAACTGAGATGTTACAATCTTTCTCGAGTTGTTGACAGATTAAGGGAAGACACTGGAGCTAAAGCTGTTAATTTATATATATTTATCCAGGAAACACACATTAAAATATCATCAGATTTTACAAAGTAGGGATTTAATCTCCCTCCTGTTTCAAATGTTGGGCTGCAGTGCAGTCAGGGATGCATGGTGTGAAGGAGCTGCATATGTCTGTCACAAAGTGACTGGGATGATCCATATGTAAAAATACATTTATTCTGGAGTTTCTCCCCACATGACAATGCTTTTTATGAAATTTAACGTTTAGTGGGGAGAACTGCTTCCTGACAGCTGTGATGGTCGATAGATTGGGAAGGCTGTTTGCTGTTGGGGGCTTTGTCTCTGTTTGGGTTTTGTTTGTTTGTAGTGAAATAGGACTGCTGAACTGAAATTCTTAGCTTCTTGGAGATCTTTATTCCATATTTAGAATTATTTTGACAAGCTGCTTCTTATTTAATTTATTTATCATGAAGAAATAATGAAAAACAGTTAGCAGTCACCCTTCCTTATTTCATCTTTTTTATTTTGCCTTGCTAGTTTAAGTGTCATTTCAAAATGATGTATAATAAAAAAGGCTGCTATAGTTGATGGATGAATTTTTTTGCCACTGAAAAATAATGAAATTCCTTTTTACCTTAAAAATTGCTGTAAAATGTATAAATAATGAAATTTATTTAATTGAGAGATAATTAATATGTTCTTATTGTTCACCCTTACATGCATTTCTAATAATGCACAAATTTATAGTGTGGAAATTCTACTCTCATCTTCTAATTTTTTTCTTTTCTCTCCTTATTTGACTAGATTCTTTTGACTGAAAGACGGTCTCTTCGACAACAAATTATGAAAACTTTAATAAAGAGGAAAGGTATTTAGATATTTAAATGTATAAATCTCACTGATCTGACATCCATTGTCTCATTTTGTTAGTGACATCGCGTTTGCTTGTTTGGAATTTCATATTTCCAAACAGAAGAGAATGTAGGAGTTCTAATTCAAAGCATCAATCACAGAGAATGAACATAACCTAATGTCACTGCTGAATCAGGCCATCAATTTATTGCTTTGTAAAAGCAATCAGCAAGCTATCAAGCAATAAAGTGTATGGGAAAAGTGCTTCTTTTGAGATAGCACAGCCATTGACAATGATATACTGATGGAGAATAGCAACTATTTTACAGTGTAGTGTGCCTATTACTTGTTAAAAGCTCTGAACAGTTCAACAGATGTGAAATATGTTTCTTATTATTATGGATCAATCCAGTTTGTTTAATAGCCTTGTATGGCACTTAGATTCACTGTCTTATTTAATGGGGTTATATTTGCACTCTCTGGATCTTTTGTTTTAGTTGAAGGTAAGACTTCAGTTTTCCACTCGGTTTTCCAAGAAACAATGCACACTCAGACAGTGTTTTTTTTTAATTTGCTTATTATGGCAAGTGCTACAGAGCAAACTGCAGAGCCATTCAAACCCTTTTACTGTACCAAAATAACAAATATTTTACACTGTGCTAGAAATATGTAATAGAGTTTTTCATAGATGCCTAAAATGCATGCCTTTAGCGATTTTGTTGTTGGTTTTGGTTTCTATTGTTGTGGTGTTTTTTTTTTCTTCTTTACTCCCATGTCCCCTCTCCCATGTTTTCTTGTGATAAAAAAGGGAGCTAGAAGGAGTAGGATAGAGTAGCCAGCTCACCTGATTTGTGCTGATGAGGTATATATGTTATATTAGTATCGTGAATTTTGCAACTGTTATCTGCTCTAGACAGGAGGTCTAAAACTAACAATCTCATCTGTGTCATCGATGCTGGGAAAAGCTGATGTGGCCTCAGGGACAATGAACTGATAGAAATAAAGCATTAAAAGTCTTTGCTGCTCTTGATGTCTCCTAAAGGATTCCTGTGGTAGCTGGTACCACACAGTTAAATTTACTAGCCTGCTACCAGAAGTTTTGATGAGCTTTCCAGCAGAATTTTTAATCACTTAACCTTTCCAATTGCATTAAGATGAGCTGTCAGGGGTCTACTTTCTTAATGCTTAATAAAAACGTCCTTTGTCTCCACACTTTCTTTACCTTTTAAACTCCAATAAATTCCTAGAACTCTTTTGTTGCCTGGGGAATTTTTAACCCCATGTTCAGACTATACTATATTTGCCTAAATGTGCAATTAAAAAAAAAAGGGACTGTGGATTAACACACTATTCTGTGCTATCTTTTCATATGATTTTGGCATTTCTAGATTCAAAAAAAAATCACAATTACATATAAATCAAGGATTTTCCAGAATATTCATTAAATATATGAGTTTACTGTCCTTTTTTATTCAACTCAGTTCTCAGTTGAATATACTCAGTGTATATTCAACTTCCATTTACGAAACATGAATTAAATAAACATCACAAAGTTACTTTGAGGATAAACAGTGTGCTTATTAAATGAATAAAAGAATGAAAACTGAAGAATTAATGTGGTAACTGCCTCTTATGGTAGTGTAGTGATGGGTGACAGACTAGGAGTAGGAATCACCAATCTTCATGCTAAGCCCTTTTCCTCAGTTGCAAACAGTTTTTAAACACACTCTTTATCATTTAAGCTCTTTTTTATGGTACGTGAGATGTCATGGCCAACAGTTTTAACATATTATTCTGTCTCTCTCAAGAAGCTCCTGAAATTTTCCACTGAAATGTGCTCTGTTCAAATTGTTATTTTTTTTCTTATTTAAATAAATTTGCATAATACCATATATCTATCCTGGAGAAAGTACAATCAAATATATACATTTCAATTTTGCTGCTTTAAGCGATGGTTGTCTTTGATTTCCATGCAATGTCACTCATCATGTTTTTGCCATTTTTGCAAGAAATTTGATGTCTTATACAAAAGACTTTCTTCATGGCTGTTGCCCACATCTGTAATCCCTCAGAATGGAATCTCCTATTTTGTGTTTCTTTACTATCTTGTAAAGAAACTGCCAATGAACACAAGAGTAGAAAACACTTCTATTGTTACAAAAGCAGTGAAAATTAAATTTCCTACATCCTTCTCTTATACATGTGAAATTAAATGACATTATACTACTTGAACATCTACTTTACAAAACTCTGATCAAGATGCTGAAAATAATAGCCAAAAACTAGACAATTTTAAAAGCAAGGTATTTCTCTTTTCTTACCCAATTTAATTGAAATTTAATTTTTGAAATTTTAATTGAAATTTTAATTTTTCAATTTAATTGAAAGTACATCTTTCTCCCACCATAGAGTTCTCTGTAATTCCCTTTTTCTTAGGAAGAACTTACTCCTGACACATAAAGAAATGAATCATTTCATGAGTGACTATGAACTGGCAAAAAGGAAATTTTAGAAAATCATTCTCATTTAATAGGTTCTTTGTTTTTACAATACTTCCAGTTTGTATTAAAATTTCTAATTGTTAGATAGGAACAAAATTAAGATAAATGACAAGTAGCTTCAAAGAGCTTCAACACAGGACACTTTGTGGTCTTGAATAGATGAGTCTGGTTTTGAAAATAGGCATTTTTAAAAGTTATTGCTCCATTCAGTCATGACTTTCTGGAATTAAATGGTTCTCTTAAGAAGTACACTGGCTGAAATAAGTGCATTAAATACTGTGGCTTAATGTCATTAAACCTCCTGCAATGAAGGGGAAATTATATAGGAAATTCTTTAAGAAAAATGTTTCAATATTCTCTTTCTAAACCTCTCAATAGAATTATGAGATGTGATTCTTTGACCCTCCATAGACTTGGCATTCAATTAAATTTTATTCCATTTGTTAAAAAAAAAATACCCGAAAATTTTAATTGGCCTCTACGGAATATCAATAATTTTGTTCCTCTTATGTTTAACTGCAACATTTATGTTTCTGCTTGATGGCACAAGGTCAGATAAATTCACACTGAACATCTTTTTAGCTACTTATGTGTTCAAAAATCTTATTAAATCTCAAGCATTCTCTTAATATAGTGTTGTTTGAAACTTCCATAATGAACATATTTTACAGAGTAGACTAAGGAGATTTTTGAGAAATAAAGAGGGACATGTTGTTTATCTCTAGTGTTATCTTTTTAAAATATTAATTTTCCAGGTTTTTTTATCTATTTTTGAGAGTATTAAATGACATACAAAAGTCATTCTGCTTCAAGATTAACAATGCCCACAAAAAGGTCTAACATGAGGGTTTAGTACCAATGGTAATTTAATATTTGTGTACATTTAATCTGTAGATACGTACTACTTGCCTTTTCATCTTTACTAAACACTACAATTTAACAGGGTATGTATTTTTAGTGTCAATATTTGGGACTTTTTGCTTTTTTCATATTTTATTTTCCATAAGCCGCACTAAAAGAAAAGCAGCGAGCATAGAAGTGTTTCATCATTCTGATGAAGACATCTAGGCCACTTTTAACTTATGGATTTGTTTAAAAAATGCTCTTACTTAACACCTCCACTTTCTCAAGAAGAAGCCAGGAGATTTTGAACAATTGCCCAAAAATTTTTTTTGCTTGTTACACTTTTGTATTAAGGGTCAAGACTGTAGCTTCTCTTCTTGTGTGCTCAATTCATAATTGTTGTAGAAATCTTAATCATCTCTTTATTAAAATTAAATAAAGAGTATTTTAGCTTGGAATATTACTACAATTTGGAAATCTCTTTTTAAAGAGGGATTAACTTCCTGTAATCATGGACACTCCTCAGCAAATACTTGATACTATATTTACTTTGTATCTTTTTGAAAACTCCTCTGTGGAACAAAGAAAAGTAGATTTGCTTGCTTCAAAATGCACTATTATTATTGCACCTGATATCCCCTGCAACTGGAACAAGAAAAAAGAAAACTTTAAATAACTATTTTCTGCTCTGAAAAAAAATATCATTTCAAGAAGAAACTTGAAACAAAAAAAGCTCAGAACCATGCTCTATGTACTTTTAGCACAGAGAGAGACTGTGTAATATTTAAGTTGCTGAAGAATCACTTGCTGATACAGCATCTTGGCAGAGAAAAAAATTACCATATTTTTATATTTTTTCTCAACTTTTAAAAGATTCACATGGTATATTTTGCTGCACCAAAACAGGCCAAGCACTGCACATATCAAGTATATGAACTGGTAATTTTTGTAATGTTTTATAGAACTTGTGGCTGGATCACAGTGAAACTTTCTTTATGCCTCTCTGTTTGTGCTTTGCTTACTCTTTTCCCACGACTGAACTTTCTGAGATGTTATTGTCCGTTAGATTCTTATACCTTTCACATGTACTTCCATACAGAATTTTTCAGATTTCTGGACAAATACACCTTTTTGAAGATAATTTATATTTGAAGTACACTGCTGTATAACAGCAGACTGAAGTGATTTAGAAATATGTAATATGATGCCACAGCTGTCACAGCTCTAAACAGCTTCTATGCCTCATAATAAATGACTACTATATTTAAAGTCAAAATAATTATATGCCTGAGAAAATGGCCTGTGGTAAACAAACTTCTATGACACATAGAGAAAAGCAGATGTCTAGTTAGAAAATTAAAATTTCATACTACCTAGTATGCTAGATAGTCACAAATCTGCCTTCACCACTTTGCCACAAAATTATAATGCACTTACCTTAAGATCTTTTCTCACAGACTTGGGCGTCAATTCATTTTTCCTAGGGAGGTTCATGTGTGGTGAAAACGATTTTCCACCTTTTCCTTAATCATTTGTAATTACAATCCACTTGTGAACAAAATGTCTGCATCTCCTATCTGTATTTTACTAAATCGTGTATATGATGTAGATGACATTAAAAATATGGTAAAATGTGTGGTAGTTGCTTCTAGATTGTTGTTTAAGGTTCATTTTTCTTAAGAGCACCTTTGTAATAGGGTATTAGAAGTGATTGGCTTTTCTTCCGCCACATTTTTTTTCCTGAGTAAGTCACTTTGCTCAAAATAACTGCTTTTAAACAACTAAATAACCAGTTATTAAATTGGGACTGACAGAGGCAGGTAAACCAAGACTAGATCTATTTGTGAGTTTGCTTCATTTGCTAGAGGTCTAATTATAATTGAAGATAGACACAGCTTTAGTAGTTACAGGTGTTTGTAGCATTTCAAAGGTAATTACTCCTTTTAAAAAAATGTCCATGAGTGAAATTTGTGTTACTGCAAGGTCTGTCTTAATTAATGTATCTACTTTATTCTATGAGGATTTCTTCTCTGTCCACGAGATTGAAGACCAACATCTGCTTAAACAATTTGCTCAAGAGAGAAGACAAGCAGTCACTCAAAGTTATTCTGAGAACAGCTGAAGTTTAGCAAAGAGAATATACAAATGTTGCTAGAAGAAAACTTTGTGGGGGGGTTGTAGGTTTTTTTTTTTATTATTGTTTGGGGGTTTTGTTTGTTTTGGTTTTATTTGTTGGGGTTTTTCACAAAATGCAATTACAAAGAATCTAAGAAAGTCATGTTGGAGATGGCTTTTGGTGTTTAGAGCAGGAATATTACCTTCTTGAAACGGGGTCTATATTGACCTGACCCTTACAGAACTCTGAGATGCAGATTTTATTATTTGGTGGAAGCCAGATTCTTTTGGTAGATAGTTTTTGCTTCCTCTTAGTTGTGTTTTGTGCAGAACTTCTCGTTCTCACAAGACACCACAGAGTCGTGGAGATCTGTTCTTCTACTGAGTGCCATTAATTGAGGGTGTAGGAACCAACAACTCTGTATTATACACAACTGCACTAGCTGATTTTAAAAACTCTGAAGAGGTGTGTTAGAGCTTTTATAAGAGATTCGTAAAATAGCACCTTTTCCACTTGCTCAAAATGTCAAAATAATCACAGGCTGATAGAGTGATGGAGTTTAAAATTACTTTTAATTTTCTAAATAATTTTTGTTTGAAATTAGTTTTAGTTTAAGTTCTCTTGTGAGTGTGGTAGAGCAATGCTCCGATGGTAGTCAGACCCAATGATGTAGAACTCCAATGCAAGGATGAGAGGCTGGACCTTGACATGGGAAAAGCTAAACTGATGTTTAGCCATTGGGATGGCCAGTTGAATCATGATTCCCACTTGACTTGATGGTTCTGTTCCTATTCCAGGCCAATTCCCATTAGAAATGGCTCTTAAATTCACAGTGCTCATCAAATTAATTAGAATTCAAAAGATTCACAATATTATGGCTTTTGTTCGTAATATCTAAATTCAAATCAACAGCGACCCTAGTGAGGCTTGACTATATAACAAATTGCATGTGATCCATCTTCCCCCATTTCCCAGCTCTCGTCAGAAAAAATACTAGACATTTAATATATATTTTTATGAATATTACTATATTATAGTAACACCAAATCTTGCATTCCTTCAGTGAGTGAAGTATTTCCTTGTTTTTTGACCATCCATTCCCTCATCAGATGGGGAAGCTCTCAATCTTTCTTTTTATAATCACAGACAAATACAGGCTTTGTCAGTTTTATTCAGGAAATGAAAGTGGTTGTATTTGCTGAACCAGTGATATTTATCTTACATCAATGAAACACATTCAAAACTTCCTGTACCATTAGTTTTGAAGCTTTGTGTATAGACAGAGAAATCTTTATACACAATAGAACTCTATTTTAGAGCTTTCAACAGTAAACATTAACAGTAGACGATATTTGTACTTTTAACCTCTACCCCACAGAGAATGCCTAAGAGTACTCTTAAGTCATGATCATGCTAAAAGTATTTTAAATAAATAAATAACACACAGAAAAAAAGAATAAAGAAAGTGTTTAAACCTTATTTTTACTTAATGTCTTGGGTAAAGGAAGACACCGCTTTTTTCTAGGTTATTGTAGGAGACATCCATCAGGACCCTGTAGAAACCACAGAATTGCTGGGAATTAGGGGCTAAAAGTCTTCTCTTCATAGGCCCTTGTGTACTTTGCGACTGTCTGCAGTAGCACAGGTAAGATGTGTTATGATATTATGAAACACATAATTGTGATGTAAGATTAGACAATGATCATTAAAGTGTACGGCATTGTTACAACTGCTTGTATCTACATGATCTTCATGGTTCCTTTATTTTTGTTGGTTGTTTTGTTTTTTTTTTAATTCTGTATCCCCACAGCATTGAAAATGTTCACTGCACAGTCATAGGACAAACATCAATCGAACATCCCTCATGAATATATTTTGTCATTATATTCTGAGTTACATACTGGCAATCTAAATCTAACTAACTAAAAGTCGTGTTTCATTACTAGCTGGTATTGTAAGAAAGGATATTACATCAATTTCATCACCACCTTAGTTTTCAGGAGACCAAACTCGTATTTTCTTGTTGCTCAAACCTTTGAGACTGTCATCCTAACTTCAACCTGCTCTTGAACACTGCACAGGTTCTCCTAGAAAGGCTGCTGTCATGTTGTATGCTGCTCTCCATTCTTTCCCCACTGTAAGACTGTGTGTTTACTATAGTGGGCTTTTTTTTTATATTCCTGTCCCATGCATGTTCTGTGTATTGACATTACCTTATCGATAGTTCACGTAGGACCTAATTAATGAATCACTGAACTTTTGGTCTCTATTAAACTCTAAATAACTGAACACTTTAAAGAAGTCTGTAGTGCAGCACTGTGTAAAATGAAATGAAATTCAACAATGTAGATTTCTTCATGCTGCCTTTTTTACCTAAAGGATTCCTTTTTATGGTCAGTCACTCTCCAACAAATTGCAAGCCTAGAGAAGGAGAACTCCCTGCACTAGATTTTTAGATGCCAACATAGTTTACTTTGATGACTGTTTCTCTTCTCTGGGCTCTTGTGTTGAAATTGCTCACTGTGAAAAGCATCTCAGTCACTGACTGCAAGAGAACAATAGTATTTCATGGCCTTTTTGTCAATGATCTCCCTTTCAGGGGAATCAGATCTATAAGTACTGCTCTGGTATTTTGATATTCAACTCCAAAATTACACCTTTTTTTTTTTTTCTCTTGACTTGGCTATAACTGGGCTTTGGCAGAGTGCGTTAAAAATTATTTTTAGACATGTAGAACTTATTAGAGGAACAATGACAAAGATAAATCTGATTCTGTTTTGTAGGAGCTAACACAAAGCACAAACCTAAGAGTAAATATATTCAAGAGACCATATTCCTTCCTTTCTCATATTGAGGTCATCTGGCATCTGTGACTGCCCTTCTTCAGAGACCCTTTATAGTCTGAATTCTGGTAGTGTGCACTCTGGGATGCAGAACAAACAGTATATTTACTTTGTAACAGCATTTGATATAAACAACTCATTTCTGAGTTAGTATCTTGAGCATATTAGATACTTGGTATCTTGAGCATATTATAATATACTCCAGAGGAAGTGTTTTAAAATTTGCTGTCTGCAGTGAAATATTCTCAAAACTGTAGAAGTAAAAGACACTGACTGGAATTTCTAGTGAGCCGTTAACTTCCTCATTTACTCAGTTCTGCCTAAAACTGGAAGAGATCTTGAGGATTATAAGTTTTTTTGCTAATGTAAGATTCTACATCACATAATGGAAATATCCTGTCCTAAGAATGATGTCTTATGATCAATTTCCCTCAAAAAACATTGAAATTTGCTAGTGCTGCTGGAAACCTCAGAATCTAAATTATGTTAAGGATAAAGTTGGTCAAAATTTGCAATTCACATAATAATTTCAAAATATTACTAGAATTCTGTTTTGTGTTATTAACTACCTTATATTTTCAAAACTCAGGAAGGCAGAAATATTTTTTAGCTACTTGCAGATTTAGATGAATTTTAAGGAATGCATTACATAACTGTATCTTTTTTGTCACAATTTCCCCACTATATTTCAATCTTCACTTTTTTATATTATTTCTCTCCCTTCTGGGTTGCATGCCCTTTGGTGCTTTTCTCCTTTTACAGTACAACACCTCCATGGAACTTTCTTTGGCCAGGTTAATTCAGATCTGGTCTAGAGATGCTCACACTTAAAATCTTGCAGTGTGGTTTTCCCCTCCTTCATCTTTGGCGGAGGTGTTTGTAGATTTTACATTTCTCTTTTGACCCTCATTAATAGCAGTACTCACATCCAATGATCTGCTGCAGCCCTCAGCACCTATTACTATAATCCTTACTGTTATATCCTTATAACCTTACTGTTCAGACTATGATAGATTTGAGCACTTTAACTTGAAAGCTAACCTGAGTTTGACTGAACATGGGACAATTGCTCTGTTTGTTGTAGCTTCTGTCACACTAAATATCTGCTCTGGTAAGTTTTCCAGTGCTATCACTTATGGAAGCTGTGAGTGATGGAAAATGCTGTCATGTTCATGACACTGCATCCTCTTGAAAGGGTATCCCAGTGCAGTTCAGACAAAACTAGTATCAGTGGAATAAAAATTCTTGGTGTAGTGTAAAACAGTCATGTCAATCATTGGCATAAGGATGTTTGTATTTCATATCTGACACTTCCATGTCTTTCTTCAAGATAGAGGGAAAATGAATCAAAATTGCATCTAAACATAAGCAAGTTAAGGACTTACACATATATTTGAGAAATTAATAACTCATTAGTCAGAAAATAGCTTAAATCCCCCAGAATTTCACACTTTGTCAATACTTTTAGCAAGAGGAAAACAATCATAACTGTGTTCTAGTTAAAATTATTTTCGATTGCTTTGTTGATATCTTCTGAATGACAGAAAAGTTTGCAAGCACTACTACTTTAATAACAGAATTCAAATTAGTTGTCAGAAACTGTAAACAAATGTATAATTACATAGTTTGTTCTACTGTTAATTTCATTCAATTTGCTCTTCATAGGTTTAATCGTTTAATGCTTTTAAACCTTATTTAACCTTATTATAACTGGAGGAATTTCCTCTTCTCTAATAAAGTAAATGAAGAATGAAGATGGAAATAGTCATCTAAAGTTATCTGATCAGGTTGTCTGAGTGTCGAAATGGAGATATTTTATGGAGTTTTCTCCCTGTGTCAAGTAGAAGACCTTTTTAATTAAATTGGAATATTTCTTTAATAATCAAAAGATAGCTGTCCACCATTCTGATATTGTATTGCCATCACTCTCAAGAAAATAAATAGTAAGTGAGTATTCAAATTTTTCAGATAGAGGAAATTTATTTGTAAATTAAACTATGTGGAACATGTCCTGTGCTAAGGTAGCTGTGACACTGGTGTTAGGTGATCTGCTTCCTCATAAAAAGTGCGACTTATTAATAAGTAATCATTAAGGTAATAACATTTTAACTGTCTGTGGTATGGCCTATGTTTCAGGGTATTTTTTTACATACTAATTCAAATTTCTTCTGGTGCTATGACAATGTGAGAGAAAAGGGTCTGCTCGAGAATAGCATAGCTGTAATCCTGTAGAGTTAAACCTGGAGAATTGAATGCTTTGATTTTATTGATCTCACTGATAAACTTTGCATGCATCTCTTTTGTTGTTCTGATGAAGATATTTGTATTATTAGTGCCTCTATCTCTAGCTCACAAAACAAATCTCTATGGATTCTCTTTTCCCCTGCCGTGTATTGTTAATTGTTGAAATAATGTCTGTATTCTGACAAAAAAAACCATGCATAGTTGTAGCTCAGGATTTTTGCTATGCTGCAAGGGTTTTTTTAATGGAAGAAAAAAGTCCATATAAGGCAAAATGCAGCCTTACACATGCAACTTAGCATTATGTGTTATTGAACCCTTCTCATATGAGGGTTCTTCTTTCTATAAGGCAGATCATCTGTAATGCAGTTTGTTCGGCTGAAAGCATGAAGGATGTTATACATGGTAAATTAGGGGACAGAAAGTCTTTGCTTCAGACTGTTTTGGTGCCAACTTCTTAAATTGGTGTTGGGTAGCCTCTCTGACATGCTGTGTGCTCCTTACTGTAACTGTTTGAATGGAATAAGATCTGCAGTTTTGCCATCCTATAGTTGGTACAACTTCACTTTTACCTAAGCAAGATGTAACTTTTCAGAGAAAAAATAATTAGGACTAAATAAATATCTTTGGATGAGACAGTACTGAAATTGAAAGGGCAGTGTTTCTCCCTGTAATTCCCTGTCTGTTTCAACTTAATATTTGTTTTAACATTGCTATTAGGCTTCTTTAGGAAGTCAATTAGTTTTAAAATTGCAACCCTTTTCACTGTCTCGTCGAGCCCCATGACACCAAAGAAGAGTATTGCAGTATGAGATATAACATGAAGTTACTAGACTAGTATTGTCCTTTAGGAAAGAAAGACCTTAGAGGATGTTTGAAAAGGAAAGTGGTAGCTGAATAGCAATGTCCCCAAAGCAAATACTTTAAACAGGAACTGCAGCATAAAAGATCTCCTCTGTTAAGGGCCATCTAAAGCAAACGTACTGTCTAGAAATAATTCAGCCTGCCTATATTGATGACATATTTTCTAAAAAAATTTCATTTTTTATGGTTTGCATACCAACAGAAAATAGCACCTAAAGTAACTTAAATATTTTATACCATTTGAGAAACTCAATGAGTATCTTTTTCATATTGTCCTTAAATTTTATTTCTAGTTTTTATATGTTAATATTTGTTATGTCTGTCCTAAACCACACTTTTTGAGGTGATATTGTCTCTGTTTTGGACATGTATATTTAAGAAAGAAAACATTAAGCCATATTTTCAAGATAATATAATTAATTAGAAGCACACTCATGTGGGAAAAACAACAACAACAACAACAACAACAAAATAAAATAAATCCTTCAAACAAAGTAAATTAACTCTCTGTCCAGAATGTTCTTCATTCTGTTACATTGAACCTAATCTCCACCAGAGTTTGCCACTTGGAGTCAAATCCATTAAATTGGTGAGAAGGCCAAATGTGTAAGCAGAAAATGTCACAGAAATTTTCAATACATGCTACATGGGTCCATCTAAGTCAGTTCTTTCTCTCAACTGTTTTGAGAAGAATTAAGAGCTTGGATAGCACACAAATCAGGCACCTTAAGTAAGAGATTTTTTTTGTGAAAGTACAAGTCTGTGTCTCAAGTATGAATAATGGCCATTTTGCTACACACTGCTCTCTTCAGGGCAATTTGCTTTCTATCTAGTGCTTGTAGGCCACTGTGAGGAGAGCAAATGGGATTTTTTTAGCAACTCTTTATTCTGTCAGCTTCTTTCATGCTATCTCTAAAGTTACAGACATTTATTTCTTTCTATAGGAAGAGTTTCACAGAGTAATTTATGGAGAACCTGTTGTCAAAAACAATTAATAGTGGGGGTTCTTCTGCCTGCGGAAATATGCATTTAATTGCTAAAATGTATAGTGTGGTCCTTTATAATAATGTAATATAATCACTTTGGCTCTGAAATTTAGGAAGATTTTGGGGGTAAGGAAAGATGTGTAGGGTATGTGTGAGGAGGATTAATGAAATAACACT
The DNA here is from genome assembly GCA_013397075.1 of Rhabdornis inornatus. NCBI lineage: Eukaryota > Metazoa > Chordata > Aves > Passeriformes > Rhabdornithidae > Rhabdornis > Rhabdornis inornatus. The sequence goes on along the minus strand of VWZS01005398.1, from coordinate 289,985 downwards.
TTAGATTTATTTGTATAAAAAAATTACAAAAGTACTAGAAGGTTTGTTGATATCATATATTACCTTGTTGTATTCATGTGATTTCATGTGACAATGCACAATGTAATTAATCATGTAGTTAGTAAGCGAAGCAGTTGCCAAAGGAAACAATGTCCCTCTAAAGATGTATAAATGTAAAAGGATGGCTGACACCTATTACAGATTTGAATATCTTGTTTTTCTTCCTTTTTCTAGCTAATGTTGAACACTGGTTATGCACAAATGAGCAATTTTCCCTGCTATTTTTGAAAAGAAGCAGATAGTTAATAATAGGTCTTGGGATCAGGATGCATCTGTAGAGACAGCAAAGTTTCAAAAGAATTGATACACAACCATTATTAAGGAGAATAAAAGAAAAATGAAAGCCATTTTTGCATGATCACTCTGTTTATGTATTATAAGAATAGAACATAGATTCAATGTTGATAAACTAACACGAATGGTGGCAAAACCAGACATCTCAGTGAAGTGAAAGGAATTACAACAGCCCAGTGCATCTCAGTATATTTTCTGGATGTGAAAATTAGTGGACCATTATCCATCAAAAGATAATCAGTTTCAATGGTAGGAAAATAATGTATTTGGTTCTATTTATGTTATTTAGAGAGCTCATGAGCCAGCATTACCTAGGAAGGGCATGGAACACATCTCTCATTCTCTGTTAGAGTATATGTAAAAATCTAGTGCTAGACTCATCTTTATCATGTACTGAGTGCAACTTGTAGGCAGAAGCATTATCCATCTGAAGTGTGCTTCTTCACATAAGCAGGACATCTGCCTTCACCTGGAAGTGGGTAGTTTTCAAACAGTAAAAATGTTATAACTATCCTCTGTTTTCACATTGGAGCAACTGCATGATATGCTCTTGTATAAGAATAATTAAATACTGGCACAGTTGCTTTTTTTTCTCAGATGTTTGTGCATTTGCTTTATTATTCCTTGTATTTAATATTGTACTTAACTTTGTAGTTTCATTGTTCCTAGTTTGCCTGTTGTGAGTCCTCTTCATGTCAGGTAGTATAATTAATTGGAAGGACTGAATCTGATGAATCAGGTAACTGATTTTACAGATCTTTAAACTGGCAAAGTATGGTTTTCACAGCACCACAGTTCTATCTAACATTTAAGATGATGTTTCAAGTTGCCTTATAAGCTCTTTTTACTAATCCTGTACTTTGACTCACATCCCTGTGAATCAGGTGTCTTAACAGAAGTGTATGTAGTAAGGACAGCAAATTCAGCTAAGGGAGGAATTTAAGAAGTGATTTTGCTACTTTTTTTTCTTTTTTTTTATAGCCTCTTTTGCTAAATGAGCAAAGTGGGAATACCCTACTAAAGAGCATAAAGAGGCATATTTAGTCTATTATAGATGTGGCTTCATTACTGCATACTCACTGGACCTGATTTTGTTAACCAAACTGCATAAGTTGCACTGCAAGTGTTTTTTTCTGAAACAGGCTGATTCACTGACTTCAGTCAAGCTATCCTGGACTCCTGCTGGTGTTGGTGGTTTCTGAGTGGCAAAGAAATCTCAAAGAGCAGGCACGCAGAGGATGCTGTGTGTTAACCCCTGTTGGCAGCTGAGCACCACACAGCCAGTCATTCGCTCCGCCCACTAGTGGGATGGGGAGCAGAATGCGCCCTCTAAATTTGCAAGTTAAGGATAGTTCAATAAGGAATTTAAAAAAAAAAAAAAGAAAAAGAAAGAAAACAAAATAAAATAAGTGCAGAGACATCACATCACTACCTCCCACAAGCTGACTGCTGCCTAGCCAATCTCCAAGCAGTTGTTATCTAACCAAACTTTTATCCTCAGGTTAATTGTTGAGCATGATGTTATATGACATGGAATATCCCTTTGGTCAGTTTGGTTCAGTTGTCCTGGTTCTGTCTCCTCTCAAATTACACATCCTCAATGTGCTTGCTTCTAGGACAGTAGGAAAAAATCTTGATACTGTATAAGTGCTGTTCAACAATAGTCAAAACATTCATGTGTTATCAACATCGTTTTAGTCACAAATCCAAAACACATCACTATACAGGGTGCCATGAAGGAAATTAACTCCATCCCAGCAAGAGCCAGTACTGGCAAGAACATGAAATGTTGTTTGCAATTCCAAATCTCTGTGCTTAGTGGAATGCTAATTAAGTTGGTGATCCACAGAGAAATCAAAAAAGACTCAGCCTTTATGCAGCAGCTAAATAGAGATGATTATTTTTCACTCTGTGAATGATATTTCGCTCTTGCTCATTTTAAATAAAGGGTTTTTTTGGGCCTGCTTTTCCTTCTCCCCTGTCCCTTTTCCAGGATTTCCTTTCTAGTCTTTGCATAATTGTCTTCCATTTTTTGATCTGAACCAAAGCTTACTACTTATTCCTAACCTCTCTAATGAAACTAAGCTGTTGAAATGACCCTAATGAGCTGCTTTTTCTATTACTGGTCTTCTAAGATTCAATTACCTTAGTTTGTGTCTTTATGCAATATTTTTTTCAATCAGTGTTTCAGACTACTTATTTCAACCACTACATTAGAAGTTCTCTTATACTTTTGAAGAAACTATGAGAAAGGAGTTATATATTTCATATATTGTAATATTATTCATAGTAAATAATTCCTGATTGTGATATCTTCATTAAAAGTACATATTTTAGGTTAATCTATAAATGCTATCTATGTGAGGTTTTTTCGTACTCCAGAGTTTTCATCAAAGTTTTTATTTCTGTCTTTTTTTAAACACTACTTACTTACCTATAAATATTTTATAAACACTATCTTTTATGAATTTGTGAAATAGATGGATTTTTATCCATTTATGTATGCATAGAATTTGTGAATCCTTTCAAAATGATTCAGAATTACTTTTGGATGAGTTTGTATTTTGTGATTTTAGGTTCTAAGATTTTATGAGCTTCTACAGATAGAAATTAAAGCTGTTTTACATTAAAAAAAACTAGAAGGCATTATTTATTCTGATGCATATATTTGACCTTCAATGAGGAGCTGTTCAAGAACAAACTATAACCAGATCTGGAATGCAGGCCATTTTAATTTGAGTTTCTTTTAGTCCATGTTAAGGGGACAAAATAAAAAATATTTCATTAGCCTAGAATAGGTTTTTAAATATGGCAATTTCTCAATATGACCAGAACTTAACCTCTAGATATAGATTGCAGTGTGAGGAGTTCAGATTTCAAACAGATTTAACTCTTCTGTTCACCATGTGTACACTCTGAAAGGGCATTGAACAGGCTGATGGCATTCTCATGTTGTCCTGAGCATCCATAGGCAGAAACAATGACTCTAAGTGCTGGTATAGCAAAGCAGTAGCAGGATGAAATTCTAAACCGTAAAGATTTTATGGTATCTGCAAACCTCAAACTCCTTCCTTTCCCTCTAACTCTCTTAAATTGGGCATTAATAATTTTGAATCCAATCTGCCTTGGATGACTGACCTACACAGCCCATTGTGTCAGAATGGGTATTTTTGCTCCAGTGAAGTAGCTCATACTTTTTTTTAGATGAACATGAAATGTTACTGATGACTAAGCAGGAATTCTTCAGGACTAAAGTTGTGATGGATGTTTGAGTTCTGCTTCTGCACTCTTTCAGTCCAGAGTTGAGGTGGGATTTTGGCTTACAAGAAAGATGGGGACAAATTTTTAGCAGAGCCCATTGTGATAGGACAAAGAGTAATGGTTTTAAGCTAAAAGAGTGGGGATTTAGGTTAGGTGTAATGAAGAAATTCTTTCATGTGGGGGTGGTACTGGCATAGGTTGCCCAGAGATGTGGCAGTTGCTCTATCCCCATAAACATTCAGTGTCAGGTTGGATGGGGCTGTGAGCAACACGATCTCATTGAAAATATCCCTGCTCATTTCAGGAGGCCTGGACTAGATGACCTTTCAAGGTCCCTTCCAGCCATACTGATCTATGACTGTCTGATTCTATGATTGTATATGCCTACTGTTGGGTGAGATGCAGAAAATTTGGAACTAAGCAGTTCCCTGCCAAGCGTGCTGGCTGCCATGAGCCAGGAAAAAAGGAATGAAAGAAAAGAGCATAATAAAAAAAAAAAAAAGAGGAAATCTATTTATTTATTTTAGGAGTCAAGTCTTCCAGACGTATCATACTTCCTCAGAAATTTCATACATCAGTGAAAAATAAGTTATTATGCTCTTCTGCTCAAGAAAATAATTTGGAGCATAATTCACAGTTGTGTAAGACAATTACTGAGATCGATTGCATACTGTAGATGTCTTGCTATAGTTTGCCCTAGTCTTTCTTACTGAGCTGATTCCAAGTAAATATGCTTAGCTGAAAGATACATGCAATACAGAAAGATTCATCTCATTATTATCAGCTTCATTCCTGATTTAATTTAACCACAATAATGATATATATCTTGAACCTGCACACTAAAATTGTCTGTCATGAAAGAGAGAGTGGGCTGAAAGAGAAGTCATAGTTGTGTCAGTGAGAAGATAAAAAACATAATGGCACTGTTGGTGGATTTTATTTAATCAGTGTGAGGAGAGGGAATAGAGAGTTATACAAGCCCTGGTTAGTGCTGACAAGAAAAGGGAAGGAGAACGAATGGATCATCCAGCCAGAAAGCATAAAGAAGATTAATGCGAGGATGAGTTTTCAGAAAGAAAATTTCATAAAATCATAGGATGGTTTGTGTTGGAAGGCAGCTTAAAAAACATTTCATTCCAAACCTCCTGCCATGGTCAGGGACACCTTCCACTGCACCAGGTTGCTCAGATCTCCATCCAGCCTTGTCTTGAACACTTTCAGGGTTGGGGCATCCACTGCTTCTCTGGGTGGTCCAATGTCTCACCACCATCACAGTAAAGAATTTCTCCCTAATATCTAATCTAAACCTACTCTCTTTAGTTGAAGTCATTACCCCTTATCCTATCACTGCATGACCTTGTAAAAAGTCCCCCTCCAGCTGTCTTGTAGACTTCCTTCAGATACTGGAAGGCTGCTGTATGGTCTCCCCAGAGCCTACTGCTCTCCAGGCTGAGCAAACCCAACTCTCTCAGCCTGTCTTCACGGGAGAGGAGCTCCAGCCCTCTGATCAACTTTATGTCCTCCTCTGGACCCTCTCCCACCAATCCATGTCCTTCTTATGCTGGGGGCCCCAGAGCTGGATGCAGGTGAAGAGTGGAGTAGAGAGGCAGAATCACCTCCTTCATCCTGTCTAGACACATTTCTTCTTATGCAGCCTAGGACACAGTTGACTTTTTGGGCTGCAAGAGCACATTGCCACCTCATGTTGAACTTCTTGTCAACCACAGATGTCTCTACTCGTGTGCAGTACTTTGCACTTTGATTGAGCTTCATAAGGTTCATGCAGGTCCATGTCTCAAGCCTGTTAAGGTCCCTCTGGATGGCACCCCTTCCCTCTGGTGTGTCAGCTGCACTTAACAGCTTGGTGTCATTGGCAAATTTGCTGAGGATACATTCAATCCTACCATCCCTGTCACTGACAAAGACTTCAAACAGTGCCACTCCCAATACTGAAACCTGGAGTACACCACTTGTCTTGAGTGAGGGGGGTGCATTCCCCTGAACTGAATTTGGACTGCAGGCAGGGAAAGAGAGATTGCTGTGTCAGGAGGCCCTGCTCTTTCTTTGGTGCATTTACTGTGACACTTTTACCCCCTTTTCTTTTCCGCCTTTGGATTTCTGACATAAGATGGGATCGAAAAAGGTCCCTGAAATGGAATTTGGCAAAGATGAGACCTCAACAGGAAAGTTTGGGGAACCAGAGATGACCTGTGTCTGCAGAGAAACAGAGAGTGAGTGTGTACTGGAAAAGCAGTAGAGTGGATTTGGTGATGGGAGGGAGGGGCAAATATTTTAATACTTTAAAATTATTTCAAACTTATGTTTCAGTGGCCATTTCAGTATTTGGTGGTGTACAATAATGTTAATAACAGCTAATTCCTGTCTACTTATCAGTAATTAGTTGGGTGCTATGAGCCCTCCATTCCTTCCAGAATAGAAAAGAAATTAGAACAGTGCTGAATGTTCTCACATACTAAGTATGCTGGAATTTTGGAAATTATTCAGAAAAAACAAAACAGAAAAAAGATCAAAAGTAAAAGCAGGCTAATAAGGCAGAGGAATCTCACAAATATATGTAAGAGTTGTTCAGAATCTTGAATTTCCCCACAAAAAATTCCAGCAACATAAAATAAATATTTCAGCCAAAGCAAAACCAGGAAGCATTGAGATCAAACAACGGATTTTAAGCAATAGATTCCTCTTATCAGAGAACTTGCAGTCTGTTTCTTCTGTTCAGACTCCACTGACTTGAATTTCAACTGTCACATACATCAACATATTGTTGTGGCAATGATGTAGATCAGAAATGATCATGGACCTCTGAACAGATTTAGATAATGTCTGCATTCAATAAAATAATGAAATTTCAAGGAGAAATATCAAACTCATGTAGATATTAATTTGATTGCATATATACATTACTATTATACAGTATCATATACAGCATATTAGCTACAACATTTTAAATAAATAAATAAATAAATGTTCCCCATATATATAACAAATACATAAACTGTATTATGCACAGCATTAATAGCTAGAACACTAAGTTTATTTCTTTAGCTGGTTATGATTTTGTAGTAATATTTATTTCATGTTCAAGATAATTACTTGTGGGATCTTCAAACCATGTGTAATGAAGAATTTTAAAAAATTTTGTAAATGAGTCTTCAAAGTAGTTATCAGCATATGTTGTGTCAGCAAACATTCTAATTTTCTTTCAAAGCATTTGGGTTGCTAGATATTTAAAAAAGGGAATAATGTTACATATACAGAAAGTGAACAGTTCTCCTCTACTTTACACTCTTTGTCTGGACATTATAATTTGTATGTCTAACATTGCATTACTGATATTTGAGATGAAGGAAACTATTATGCAGCAAAATAAGAACAAATCGTAAAATTGTTTTAATTCAGACAGGTTCTAAATTATGCAATTTCATCTGCATCATAGGAAACTTCCTTGCTACGTTCATATGCAAAGTATTTAATGTTTTTCTATGTAAGCTTACAGTCAGTTAGCATTGTCTCAATGGATTATAAATTGCATGTATTATTTAACAAGGTCCAGTATGAAATGTTTACTGAAATGTATATGTGGAAGATGTTGTTATGCTCAGTCAAATTAGATTTGAATGCTTGTGTTGATTCATGCAAATAGTATGATAGTAATTGTGTCCTTTTAAAAAAAATAGACTATATTTTCAAGGAATTACTCTTCACACTGGAATGTCTTTCCTAATCTAAAGTCTGTTTGCAATGACATATTTGCATCCTTATTAGAACTGTAGCTAGGAAAAACTGTTTTAATTTATTGTGATTAACAAAAAAAGCCTCAATTGTTACTACGAAAATGATGAATTGGTCTGGAAATAAAAAGAAATGTGTTTTATAAATTAAATTGATCAGTGCAGAACTTTAATTAGTTGTTATATATATTGCTTCAAGATGGCAGAGTGATGAAAAGCTTTGTTCTGACCAAAGTATGATGTTTAAATAGAGTATTTAGAAGACTCTCTTTCTCATCTTAATTCAACTTTGGACATTCCCTTTGAATACATCACTTACATCAAAACCATTAAATTATTCTTGATTGCAGTCTCATTTTTTTATCATTATTGAAATAATTGAGATTTTTTTCCACTATATTTAATTTACTTTTTTTTGAACCAAACTTGCCTGATAACTAGGCTGTGGGAAAAAATCAGTGATGTTATTGAAATAAAGTGCTACTATTTAGCTGATTTCTTCTGACTCACTTATGGAGCAATAGGCTTTTTACTCAACTAGATTTAGTGATGCTGAAGATGAAAAGTGTGATTACCATTTGAATGTATCATTAAAACTGTAAATAAATCAGATGCATGAATTTTGACAGCAGTGGGCAGTAGAAGAATCCATCTTGGGGTTTTGTGACTGTGTAGGGAAAGCAATAACTAATTGCTGATTAGAAAATAAAGAACTGTACTTAACTGTACTGGGATCTCAATTATATGGTTCAGGGAAGCAAAGGATGAGGCATTCTTCCCCAAAATGCTCATGCTCAGTTCTAATAGCTGTAATCATCTTTCCCTACATTAATACTTCTCTGCTCTGTGACTGTTCAGAACTCAAATTGCCTTTTGCCCTACTCTAAACTCTACGTGATGGCACTGAGCTTTCATCGGTGAGACCAAACAGGACCAATGAGAAGAAAACCAGGGCTCCAGATGTTACTTTTTATATAACTTTGATCATTAAGGTAATGTATTTTTGACAACACAATGCAGTGAGTAATTATCTTTACCTGAGGTGTCTTGTTTTACCTTAAGACTCCTGCCAACCAATTTTAAAAGAGTAAGTTTTATGATGCCCCTGTATATTTACCTGTACACAAAGACACTTTTACAGTTCAAGTATGCGAAAATAGATAAACTATCAATTAAATTATCTCCCTTATTTTTTTCTGAAAAAAAACCCAAAATAAAACAGCATAACTTCTGCTACTATGACTCAGAATCAATATGCATTTTCTTCAAATTTCTGGTTTATTCCAGAGGGATCAATGGTCTCAGGAGGAGTTAGTGTTAATTATCCACTCATTTCACTTTAATGTTGCTGAACTTAACTGGTGATGTGTTTAAAAGTTTTGTATGTTCACCTGATTTATTTTATACATAAATTATGCGCGCTACATCTAGGATTAAGGTGGAACAGGATTCCTTACTACATGACCACTAGTCCTTAGTAATTTTATCTATTTTATTTTTATTATGGGAAGATAGAGATATTTTGTGGCTATTCTGGGGTGGCAACTATTTAATTGAGACTACATTATGCTACAACACTTAGCAACTGTATGTCATTGTTCTAGCTGGACTATTAAATGGAAAAATGTGTCCTCACTAGTGAATATCCTCGCATATGTGGGTATTAATTTAAAAACAATCCATACTGAAGAACATAAATTTCCCTTTCATTACATTAGAAACCATACTAGATGAATGTTGAAGGTCTGCAGAGTGTTTGGGTAGCATGTGCAGGTGTAAGATGCATGTTGAGGAGTGTGTTTTGACAGACCAGATTTACCAATCCTATTACCATCTACTATAGGAGACTCTCTTTGTCCTCAGTTCATTTATAAACAGGTTATTGTAGTCCTAAACACAGAACTAAATCTCTCTATTAAGAGAGTATTTTATGAATATGTATTGCCTTTGCAACTACTGTGCACAGTGTCTATTTTGTAGCAGTACTTTTTAAAAGGTCTTGTAATTCCACACACAGGATGTTTTACAACAGCAACATCCACTAGGCATTTGAAAATTTCCGTGTTAATTTTCATGTCAAAAATGTTAGAAGCAATTATATGGTCTCACAGGTAAAATCCAGCTGTTAATAGAAGGAAAAGGCTCATATCTCTGTGGGGCAGACACACAGTTAGTAAGAAATATACCTGTAGGTGAGCATTTTCCATATTTTTAAAATTAGAATTATCCCCTTAATTTATATTCAGCATTAATAGTTAATAGGACATCACTTAAACCCTCATGCACAAAGCTTCAAAATATAAATTTTAAGTAAGTCCAATTAAAAAAAATCAATCATAACAGATCATGGTTGATTTTTCTGGGAGTAAAAAAAAGTTTTTTTAGAAAAAATTGTGCAACAAGACTGTCTCATGAAGTCTTACTTTGATCAAAACCAAATTGTTTAATTTTTTTCTCCTTCTTACTGGTATACTGATCATGTTTACCTACCCTTCTTTACATTTACTGCTTTCTTTCTATCTTTAAATTCATTTATTTAGGAATTTTAGAATTCTTTTGTTATATCCTATTATTTTTTTTATTTCCATATTGCTTCATAGTTATGTCAAGTTTTCAACACATAAATTGTCCTCCCCAAAGTAACTAAGGATCTTAACTTATCAGACTTTCTTTTCCCTATTGAGAGAAAACGGAAAATGTTGCAGGTTTACTTTCCTTTTGCTCTCCTTCTACTAAATGCAAATAAATATGTCTGAATCATCAGAATACCCTCAACTTTTTTTGGGGGACTGGCTTTTATACACTTCTCTATGACAGTGTTTGCTAAATCAGAGTACGTACTTTAATTTCTCTGAGGTGTTTGCTTTGTGTTTTGGGGGATTTTTTGGAGACCACGCTCATTCTTATAGCTGTGCCACTCTATGTAATCTGCCTCTCTTCCTGATCAAACATTCTCCTAATATTCATCATTCTAAAAGAATCCCTGAAACATATGTTGTTCCTGGCAGGAATGGGACATAATCGAAGAAAGGCTTAGTTATCTTCTTCCCAAATTGTTCCAGGGACTGTGAATCTCAAGCACAGAAAAATGTTTAAAGACCTGAGACATGCAAGTTCTTTAGAAGATATGTTTCTTGACCTTTTCTACTGAATAACATGTTACTTATAAATAATCATGTATTTATTTTCTTTAGAGACACTAAACTATCAGAATTTTTTTTTTTTTTTTTGCTTCACCATAGTCTGTAGAAGACAGCAAATGCATATTAAGTACATAGAGAGTGATACAAAACTAGAGTGACACTAATGGATCTGAAATTGTGACTGCATGTTTTAGGTATGCGGACACCAAGAATTTGGAGTTGCACTTCTGGCAAGGTGTAAACAACAAACATAAAGCTAACACATTGTTCAAAGCCTGTGTCAGTCAGGGGTCTTTGCAACAAATATGAGGTGAGTGTGTTTGCCTGCATGGGATAAGGTGGAAGGAATTAAATGTAAAGCTCCAAACCACAAAAGCCTTTAACAAATGCCTTTGTGCAAACTCTCAGTGTTAGTAGTACTTCAAGAAAATAAAAAGACGCTAAGTTTCAGGTTAAGTGGAGACACTAACATCACCCTTTCAGAATGAAAACAGTAAAGTTTCTACTTTCTTGTGCAGTGAAACTTTTAATTGCAGCACCACAGAACACATTTTATACATCATTAACATTCTTTATCTCCAATGTTTAATTCAGAGGGATTTATGTACTTGTGTGATGCGTGGAATTGTCTGGCTTCTCTCAGATCAAGCCATAGATGAACATTGTGACAGTCCAGCAAGTTGGGCTCTTTCCTGTCATTTTAGGTAGCAAAGTGAAAAGATCTGCTGCCTTGCTAGTGAAACCACTTCTCTGCTAATTGTCCCCTGAGGAGCAGAGTGTCAGCAACAAATCCTACCAAATCTTGCATAATGATTAAAAATGGAGAAACCAAGGCAGCTAAAGTAAAGGTCACTGTATAATCTCCATTTATTGAAACAAATAGAGTTAATCACAGTACTCCATCTCTTGTAGATATCTTTGAGTGAGGGGCTTTTTTTTCTCAAGAACCGAAACTTGCAAATTATATTTTTTTTTTTAGTATTGGGCTTAATGTTATGTTTATAAACTTTCTGCATTGCTAATAATGAGATGTTAATGCCTTTCCCTTACATGGGAAATTAACTTTTAAGCAAGGCTTAATTATACTTTTATTTATCAATGACTATGGAAACAGCCATTTAGAGAAAATAGGAAAACTTGGTGAGTGAAGTTATTGGGGAGGCATATGGTGATTACATGGTGGAGTCTCCTGTGCCATCATAAATTTGATTGGATGAAACGTAATGTTATTCACATTAGAATAAATATAGAATAAATACTATACATATATATATATATATATATATATATATATATGGAAAATATATGGAAGATGTTTAGTTACATGGTGTTATTCTGACATGCAGAAACTGACGCAATAGAATTCTGTTTCCTACTTTCCATGTTTCTGTGATTCTGTGCTGCTGTTTTTGTTCTAGCTAACTAAAGTGGGAATTCTTATTTATCAGGATTTATTCTTGTTTTAATAGAAATTTGGTTCGGGGTTGAATTAAACCAAATCCAAGAGTTTTCAGCATTTCACTGAGCTGAAATTTTCTTAATTCTTGTGAAAAATTATTTGTTTGGAAATGTGAAATAAGATCTTTGAGGGATGACAGAGTTTTGCTGGAAAGCTTTTTTGGGGTTTCATTTCCCTGCTAATCCTTTGCAATCTGGACCCAGTAGACTAATTTTCTGGTTTCATGCATACACAGTTAACCTGGACATTTTAAGCAATTCAATAAGGAAACATGAATATTCAGAAAACTGAAGATGCTAAATACAGTTGCTATCTGGATGACTTGGAACAAAAAGTTTAGTGGAGAGACTAAAACATAAATTTCGCTGGCACTATTCTTAAACAGCTTTCTTGACTGCTCTATGTGCTTCATTCTGAATACAGTTTCTGAGGTCCTAGATAACCTTGAAGAGAAGATGACTCAGTTTTTTAGTTACCCCATCACTGAACTCAGGATAGTCACTGCAACTCAGGACTGGCTGGCATCTGCTTGTTTTAGCCCCTAATTGGGAAAAACTACACTGCCTGCTTCTTTTAAATGCAAATGTTTCCTCTCTGTGACTCACATATCCCACTGCAGGTTTAGTGCTCTCTTTTTATCTGTTTTAAATGGTTTGCCTTGAAAGTTTTGTAGGGAAAAAATATTACTCCCACCCGGAATCATGATAGGCACCGTCCGTAGGTGTGCTTAGTCTGGTGTCCAATGTGTTTCTTCAAAATAAATTCAGAACAGTTTTCAGAACAATAGAACAAACAGAAAAGAAAAAAATACAAACAAATTTCAAAACAGCAAATTCCTTTTATGAGAAATTTCTGAGAGTACTTTTCTCAGACCCACTAGGACCAGCCTGAGGCTCCATTTTTCAATGAATGCCATCTTGGGGGCTATCTGATGTCTTTTTTAAACAAAATAACTCCCATAAAAATATCTCTCTATGACATTGGATTCTGTCTCTGTTTCATAGCAGTCGATAAATACCATCAGGGAAACCTATGTGGATTATGATTGCTATTATACCAGCTTGGGGACACCACAGGTAGCCCTGCTGTGACAGATGCTTCTGAACTACAGAACTCTCTTTGAGACTACACCTGCATTTTTGAATAAAGCAGTAGAAGATCTGTTATTTGGCCCTGGGCCACATGGTGTTATCTAGACCTTTCAAAATACAGGATGCTTGTTTCTGAACCTTTCTTAAGGTATTTGGAACAAATTAGTCACATAATAATACCTGCAAGCTCCCTTTCTCTCATGCACATGTACACTTACACAGACACATCATCATGGAGTTTCACTCCCCCATGTGCAGGGAGCAGCCTGTGGCCTGTGCTGTTCCAGTGGTAACGTGGTGATTTGGTTCGAGATCATGCCAGGGAGAATGCTAGTGATGGAGTGAGACAGGGAGGTGGCAGAGCTGTGATGGAGCTTGCCTGGTTTATGAAGCAGTGTAGACACAGACTCATTGGTCACCCTGCAAAGGCAGAAGATATTGCAGTCCAGACTTCAGCCAGAGTCCGTGGCATTAGGATTTTGGTGTTCCCTTCTGTGGGGAGCTAAACAGCACTTTGTTCCCCAGCCCCTGGGGCTGCCACTGTGATTTAAAGAGCTGGAAGAATATGGACACTGTGCCTGAGCACTGTCTCCAAATCAGACTTGTCAGGCAAAGGGCTCCTGTGTTTTCAGAGGGGAGTAGGTGTCTGTTCTGAAGGTGGCTAGTCAAAGTCTTTCCCTGGGAGGCAGGAACTCAGCACTCTCAAGATCTGCTCAGTCTGCACCAAGTCCTGGCCAGCAGTTCATTGATCTCAAAGTGTATTAAATTAAACATTTCAGGCTCTCTGAATCAGCAAATTCAACTTTAATTTTATTTAGTTTAATTAAATCCTGTAAACAAATTAATTCTTTCTGCAATATATTACTATTTGCAGTACATTTTAGATATTAATTGCTGTTACTACACCACTGAGACAACTGTCATAGTTCACAAACCTATGCTAGTTTAATAGAGATCTTTATTTTTAGGGGATTTTTCTAGTCTAGATTGTGGTTGTTTGTGGGTTTTTTGTTTGGCTTTATTTTATTTGATTTTTGGTTTGGTTGAGGTTTTTCATTTTTTATATTCTTCTTTTTGGAGGAGGACCATGTATGCTTTTTATGAAAAAAGAGCTCCTGTTTATACATTTGCATGTCATCCAGAGGTTGGACAAGTGGCAGAACAGCAGTGACTGCTTTTTCTAACTCGTCAGTGTGTATTTCTACACTTTTTATTAATCCAATTCTAATGAACTATTTCACTGGGACAACAGATACATATGACCGTCTGTAGGGCAGTGACTATTAAACAGTTTTGCCATCTTTTTGGAAAGTGGCAGAGTGTTTTCTCTCACAGACAGCTTTGGGCAATTTGGAGGTTTGGGGGTTTTTTCGGTGGTGTTTGTTTTTTCTTGGTGTTTTTGGGTTTTTTTGGTTTGGTTAGGTTTGGTTTGGTTTTTTTGGTTTTACTTTATGTTCAAGCATTCTAAGATATTTAGATGAAAGACAGAGATGGTCAAAGTATCCATGCCCACCACTTCCAAAGCAGCCTTTTGAGACTTTCTCAGCCTGCTAATGGCTGGCAGGGAAGCAGGGACTGTGTAATGAGCTGTGTGAAGGGCAGGTAGCCCATGGAATTACAGAAGAGAATTGAGACAGGATAAAGGTAAAGATGAAACTCCTCTGACCTCTTCTTATGAAGAAAAAGGCTGTGACACCTTCTCATTGTAGTCTATATTGAATAGATTGGATCTTGATCTTAATTTTACTTTTCTTCAGTTTAAAAAAAAAAGGTATTTTGACTACGTTTAAATAGGAGAACAATGTTATTTCCAGGGATTCAATAAATGGGAATGTTCTTCACCAGCCAAAAAAAGGTTTTACTGGGGTTGGCTCTGCAGTAACCTCTTTGTTGTTTGAAGTCACAATTATTCTCTCTCAAAAGGATGTAAAACTTTCATATTCAGAGTTTCAACATAGCAAAAATGACTGGTAAAGTAGATAATACTAAGTAAAGGTGCACCATAGGACAAATATAATGTGTAAAAAGGATCAAAAATTCATAGTTTAAGGAGCTCTGTAGATATTCTAGGAGAAAATATCGTTAATCCCTCTCCCTTTCCTTCTGTAAAACAGATTTTTTTACATAGTTGTGATCATCTGGGAGGAAAAGTGATCTTCTAATGTGTGATCTGTGATAAAAAATGATCTTAATGTATTTAGGTCTTGGAAGACTTTTATAACATTGTCACATCTTGGAGAATGTTTGGGTTCTGTTTTTTTTCCATCTTGCCAACAGATGTGTAAATACCTAATTTAATGCCAATCAAATCAGAGTAGGATAATGAGAAATAAAGCCAAATCTTAAAAAACTCTCCTTCCTCTCTCAAGTCCCTTCTCCCCAGGCTGAACTGCACTGAACTGCACTCTCAATTTTCTCTACCTCTTCCCTCCACAGTGCTGCAGGAGAATCAGGAATCAGGAACAGCTCCTGCCCTTCACCAGGTTGCCTCTGCTGCTCCTTCCTCCTCAAAGGCAGGAGTCCCCACACTCTTCCCCTGCTCCAGAGAGGATATCTCCCACAGTAGACAGACCTCCACCAAGTTCTCCAACATAAGCCCTTTCCAGGGGCTGCAGTTCTTCATGAACTGCTCCAGTGTGGGTCCCTTGTGGGGTCCAAAGTCCTGCCAGAAAAACTGCTCCAGCATGGGATTCTGTCTCCACGGTGCCACAGGTCCTGCCAGGATCCTGTTTCAGTGTGCGTTTGCCACAAAGTCACAGCCTTGTTCTGGGCATTCACCCGCTCCAGCAGGGGGTCCTTCACAGGCTGCAGGTGGATTTCTGCTCCTCTGTGGATCTCTATGGGCTGCAGGGGCACAGCTGCCTCAGCATGGTCTACATGACAGGCTGCATGGGAATCTCTGCCCCAGCACCTGGAGCACCTCCTCCCCCTCTCTTTTCACTGACCTTGGTGTCTGCAGGGCTGTTTTTGTCACATTTTCTTCACTCCTGCTTCTGGCTGCAGTTGCTGTTGCACAAGGTCTTTTTTCCCCTTCTTAAATCTGTTATCCCAGAGGTGCTACCACCGTCACTGATGTGCTTGGACTTGGTCAGTGGCAGATCTGTCTTGGAGCCATCTGACACTGGCTCTGTTCAATACAAGAGAAGCTTCTGTCAGCTTCTCAGAGAAGTCCTTACCCTTCCAAGAGCCTTGACATGCAAACTCAGTAGAGTGAGACTGAATGCTTCACAAATAAATGAAATAGGCTTCAGGTCTTGTACTGCAAACGTTACTTTTATATGTTAAGTATTCCTTGACACGGGCTTTGAATCCTAACAGGATTGACTTCCAGTTATGGACTGTACTTGAAGATCAGCTCTCTTTTAAGATCAAATAGTATTTAAATATTTAATAGTTAATAACAGATAGTTGATACTTTAAAAGAATAGGGATCTCTCCAAGTCTGAGAGAACACAACAGGAGTTTTGGGACCACCTTTTCTCTTCAAATTAGTTTTCTCCCTGTTGATCCAAGCATGTTATTTCCTATGATGGAAGAAAAGGTGAGAGCTGAATCCAGTGTTCTGCTACTTTGGCAAACATTTTGAGCAAGCCTTATGTTTCTTTCCCTTTTTGTTCCTTCTGAAAAAAAAAAGAAAAGCTTTCACTGAAATTCAGAGGAGAAAAGGAAGAGGCATTTCATTCACCCAAGAACTTCTGTAGGATTCTTGTATGAATTCACTTCCCCTATTACCTACCTACAGCCCAATGTTCATTTCCAAGACTACTCGCCATTTCTGGCTCTGGGTTGTGCAAGGGCAATAGATTCTTCTTTCCTTCCAGTTGCAACTGAGTGATTTAATATAAAAGAGATTCTTTGAAATACTCTGAAAAAGAGCAGCCATCTGTGTTCAGAGAAAAAAATGGAAAGTTTTTATTCTAGGAAAGGGTTTTGTATTCTTTTGCACATTCACAGAATTCTTTTGCTTTAGCTTCACCAAGTATACTCTAGGTGCAGATACAGCATAAGAATAACATTTTCTACAATCTATGCAGCCAGGAAACTAAAATAGTAATAGTGAACACTTAACTCTCTTCATCCATGTTGTGAGATAATGCAAATATCTAATCAGCTGTTGCAAATTCTAATGTGAAAGTGTGCATATATATCATTGATTATTAGATTAGTCTGAATTCAGGGAGATGGCAAACAAGCTGTGGCAACACTTATATTTTCTCATTTATGGTTGAAGAAAATCTGTGTCACATATTATTTAATATCCAAATAACTTGCTGTTAACATCAGTGAACTATCTCAAACCCTGTAAAAGACAACAAAATAACTAAGTTTAGGAGCAAGCTGGGTTTGAGAGCAGTATTACTGGGTCCAAAAACAAAGAACCTTTCTCAGTATTTTTAGCTCCTCTGGGTCTTATCCCATGGGCTGTGCCATGTGAGCTCACATAGTGACTTGAATCAGCTCACTGAAACACATGCAGAACACAACTGAATATTTAAGATGCATTTGTAGAATGTTGCTGCTACTCTGATCGTTGGATGATTTATCCAAAATTTAGAAACGACCACTCAGTAAGTTCCACCACAGAATGCCAACCAAGACTCCCAAACATCTGGTATGCATCAAAATTATCTGTGCATACATAACCAGAAACCTCTTAACATTACAAATTAAAAGAATAAAACCAAATCCCTTTCAGAGGAGAGCAGATACATTGTGTTAAGGAAACTGTGTGAAACACCGAGCTGTTTGATAGCACTTTGTGTGTAACAATTCTCTCTTAGGAGTGGACTCCCAGCAGTTCCAAAGCATACAGTTCTTCCCTTAACTTGCATGGAACCTCCCCTCCAGATGACTCTGGTTTAGAATTTGTTTTTTTCTTGTCAGCCAAATGTCTTCTTACTGGAACCATTACAACTGGAAGTATGAGAAATTTTCCTCATTGGCATAGAAACCTAAGTAGTTGTACATTTAAGTTCAAATGGACAAAATTGTTGCAAGGTTGATGTGGATTTCTGCACTTGGAGAAAACAGCTGGCAGCATTTTTAGACAACTTTCTCCAGTTTATTTGATATTAATCTTGTAAACTTCAAGGTAGCTTTTGTAGAATTTCTTTCACTTAAGTATTCATATGTTTGCATTTAGAAAGAAACAGAAGCATTTCAACATTTGAAGGAGTTGTAGTAGAAAAAAGATGCTGTTAATTTGTCCAGATGAAAATAATAAATGAAATGTTTTTCACTAACACATTCAGCAAATCACTTCTCAAAACCCATTTAGCTAATGTCTATTGAAAAAGCAGTGTAGGTCAGTCATATAATTGATTATAAAGGTAATTAGTTTATTTCTAGATACTGCGTGTCCAACTTTTGTTTTCCATTCATGTCTATAGTTTAACGAGGATGCTAAATATTTATAAATACGAGCTGTCTCTGTTAAAGAACTATTGATAAACAATTCTCAAGTCATCCTTTTGTTCATTCTGTCACTTATCATACTCAAGACATAAAATATTTTTAGATACAAGCTGTCGCTGTCAGAAATTACTTTCATCTGATGCTCTCACTGTTGCATTCATCAGGGAATCAGGGAAGTGGAGAATGCTCAGAAGAGGTTTAAATAATAAAGAGATGTGTATTGCAGCAAAGAGACTTATTTTTCTACCTCAAGCCTTGGAACAGTTATCTGATCGGGACATTCCTTTTAAATTTCTTGATTTACATTTCCACAATGGAGATTTGAATCCATTATGCCACGTTAACACACAAAGCCTCCACTTAGTAAATAAAGCTTCTTTCTGTTTTTAAGCTATTTATTATTCCTGGAGTGAGATTCCTGCAAAGGAATGCTAGTGAGGGCTGCTACACCTTGCTATGCTCCCAGAGCCTGCAACCCTTTGAATTTATCCAGGATAGAGGTCAAATGGATTAATACTCATCCATTCATGATCTGGAGTTGAGGGCATTTTCCAACTGCAGTGGGACTTGTAATGAGATTTTGTCCTTCCTTTCTTTCTGTGTAGCTCTGACGCTGGCCTACACTCTAACAGAACAAAAACTTAATTATGGTTATGTGATTCTTTCTAATGATGAAAATGAAGACTAATCATGAAGGATGACACATTACAACTTTAATACAATTACCAATGTGATTCTGACTGAAATCTCTCTGCAGCACAGTTTGACACATAAATGAACAGAATAAAAAGGTTCTCAATCACAATTTCTATTATAAAGGGTATCTACTCTGGGTTTTGTGCATGTTTCATACCACGTTTAATTTCTATCAGCAGCAGTGAAGGGAAGAAGAAAGAAGGGTTCTGACACTATAGCAGAGGCTTATAAGCATGTGAAAGAGTATTGCAATGAAATGTATTTCTAAATAGTGACAAATTAGGAAAAGAAAAACCACTTTCAAAAGAGCATCACAGGTGAAATAAAGACCGGCTGAGACAAGTAAATTTAGATATCACTAATTTATTAAACACTTACATGTGTTTATTTCGTGCTGCTACTGCATACAAAGTGATACAATATTAAAAATAAATACTGCTGATCTTTATATGTCCCTAGCTTTTCTCAAAAGGCATTGAGCAAGTCAGAATCAGAATCGAAGACTTTTGGCAAGGTTAGTAATCACAGAATGATAGGATGGATGAGGCTGGAGAAGACCTCTCCTGGTCCATCCTCTCTGCTCAAATAGGGCTACATGGAGCCTGCTACCCAGAATCATGTCCACATGGCTTTTGAATGTCTCAAAGGGTGGAGACTACACCACCTCTCTTTGTCACCTGCTGAGCATAGACCCAGCTCTCATCCTAGAAGAAAGATCCTTGAGAGGATATTAAAATACGCAGGTGGCTAGGACTGATTTTTAGAATTTTTCTCAAGGAATATGAATTAAAATCTCTGTGAGTGGGGGAAAAAAAAGGAAGCAAAAGGATAGACATAAAAATAAGTGAATAAGTATCTCTATAAAGTATCCATTGTCTGTAATTTTTAATTATCTAGCTGGGCCAACTCATCAACACAGGTGCCAGTGTATTCTCTACCATGCACAGACACACAGAAACACAGACACACAGACATATATATGTATTTATATCTGTCTCAGTATATTACAGGTTTGTTAAAGGAATTCACTTGGCCATTTCTACATGGCATACCACAGGCATTTGTGAATGAATTCTAACCATATGCAGAGCCTAAAAAAGACTGTAACAGTATCTAGAGAGTCTTGGGCATAAACTCTGTGAAGACAAACCACTCTCAGAAGCAGGGGAATCAAATCCTATCAGAAACTGCAACATCTGGAGCTGTGAATAACTTTTTGTATTTATATAGACCTATAAAATTTAGTTGATTTTATAATGTATATGCTTCCAAAACTGTTGTTATCTTTTTGGTTAGTGCCATAAAAATTAAAGTCCACAGTCAGTTTTCAGATTATGCTGGATTTTACATTGTATTATACTGTCTAGGGTTTTACAGTATTCATCCTTCTCTTTTCATATTCCAAACTCTCATGGGATTTTATTAGAATTATTCCTAGACTGCCAACTGGAAACATATATTCATATAATATATGTGTTTGCATGAGTATATGTAATTCTTATGTGGCTTGAAAGCTGCTCTCGTCTAGGAGAGAACTTTGCAGAGTAGCAAACATGTAAACATCTCAGTTATCTGGCAGAGAATTTCCCATATTCAGCAAAATAAAATGGTGAAGAGTGCTATATAAACTCTTCAATTCAATGCAGAGTTACCAAAGCTGTTCTTTTCTTCAGTCTTTTGCATTGCATTGGACATATCTAAGATATGAGAGTCCTCATTTCAGGTTTATTCTGCTTATTAAGTTCAAAACCACATAATCTACCTTTTAAGAGTTATTTTAATTAAAACAGCATCTATTTATTTGATGTACATAAAAAGTTATCATATTGCAAATGCAGTTCCGTAGGTGTTCCTCTATTTGCCCCATGCTGCTTATGCAATTTTTTGCCTGCTAACATTATATATTTATGTAGTGAAGGGATTGGTGGTATGTTCACACTGCCTCAAGTGCTTCTGGAACATAAGGGCCTAGGGAATGACCTAAGATATAGATAATGCTAAACTTAAAGATCCCCGTTCTTTTTTTTTTTTTTTTTTTTTTTTTTTAACATTTTGGAGCTTTCAACTAGGATCTGAGATCCCAGTTATTCAAGTGCTCACAGGCTTCTAGTTCCTTCATTACAATATAACTGTTAAAAGAAAACATCACATCTTAGATTTTGAAAGATGTGAGGTTTCTCTGTCCCTTTTAATCTTGTATCTTACATATTAGTGTTTCAGAATTGAATGACAGCTATTCAAGGTAGCTCCTCAGACTTTAAAGGTAACTGTGTAGTTTTATTTGACCTATAGAAGCTGGAGATTCTCTAAGGCCTGAGCAGTGGGCATTGCCTACCCGGATTTCTCCAAGGATTTCAGTACATTACTACAAGACTTTCAGGAGTCACACGGCCTGATATAGAGAAACCGATGTGTGACAGTCTAGACAAGTGGTCTATGCATTGGCTGGAAAATTGGGATCCACACAGTGGAAAGGGTCCTGAGTTTCCCGGTGGAAAATTTCAACGTTGGTGAACAGGGTTCTTCTGCAGTGAAAGAAGCCAACAGGCCACTGCATTCAATTTGTGTTTGTGGCGAGTGTGCAGGGTACCTTAGCATGGCATTTACGTGCTTGACTTACATTTTGGTAATACTTAAACTGTCATTCCCATCACAACTCAAGCATGGAAGTGAAGAGCTGCTGAAATTTTCTATGCATCAAAAGCCAATGCATAGAGAAGACTATAACAACAGGGGAAACAAGAATAGTACATTCTTTGAATAATCTGTGAGCCTGCAAGCATTTGTAGTTAAATAAATCCCTGCACTTCCCTTCAGCTTCTCATGTACCTCATGAGTTTTGAGGGAGAGATTGCACATCACATCTCGTTCATCTGTTTTACCATCGAATCTCTAAGGCCTTGGATGAAAATTATCTACTTCTGGTCTCTCATTACTGTCTTTTTTTTTCTGAGACTTCTCCCAGGGGAGCTCAAATTGAAACACATCTTCTGAAATCCTTACCCAATTAAAAAATAAATAAATAATTAAAAAGGAAAGGAAAAAAAAAGGTGGGTGGGTGTTCTGGTGGGAAAATTTGTACACGTTCTTCAGAGTGAACAGCCACAAAGTATCTCTTCAGCTTTTTTCTGTGACTTTATTTTTCCTGAAGGCTCCTTTTATAGCTCGATAATCTGTGGGATTTGAAGTCTCTCAGAGTTCTTCCTCCTGGTGTGTTTGAAGAAAGATTTATTAATTTTTATGAATTTTGCTTGTTCTACCTCAAGCTCTTCTTTCGCCCAGGTTTATGGAGTTTTTTTAACTTTCCAGATATTACTTTTCTTCTATTTTCTTCATTTCAACATGATCCTAGTTCTTTGAAGACTGCTTTCAAATAACTCCCCTTCCCCCTGCCTTTTAGCCAGGTTTGCTTCTTTTCTCAGGACTTTTATGAGTAGTATAGATTTGTTCTGTGCTTCTAATACAGCTTCCCTAAGAAGTCTCCAAGATGCATGTAATGTTCTAAGGTTTTAATTCCCTTAAATGGCCTTTTAAACCCTATTTTTTTTTCTTTTGTCTTTTTCTTTTTCTTTTGGTATAACAGCCTTTCAGATTCTTAAGATCACATGGCAGAACTTGGTTTTTATTTTAAAAATTCAAGTGAAGATTTATTTTCTTTTACTGACCTCTTTGGACCTCATCTTGTTATATTTTTATTATTAAATTTTAGTGATTCTAGGGTAGGAGGGTGGTCCCAGTTTCTGCTAGTGCAGTTTCTTCCCCAGGCAGCACACTAGGACCAGTTATGGTGCATTTAGTAGTCAGCCGTGACTGACAGTGTATCTGCAGCTGTTCTTGGTGTGCAGAAGATGATGACTGTCAGTGTCTCTACAAGCTCTCTGTCTGCTCAACTTTCAAATCACAACATGTGCTTTTTAATGCTTTGCTTCAAAAATAGATTGTGATGGCAGATGGTATTTTGAAAAGATTCAAAGACCTTTAGGGAAATGTTAAGGAGGAATCCTAACACTAAGAATGTTTCCAAATGACACAAGTTTTATTTCCAAAGTTCATTTTCCATAAAGTAGCAGTGGAATTCATTAAACTCTTTATTTCTAATGTGTCATTGGCTCGGTTTCTTAATTTTCTTTCTGAATCACCCACATGTGGCAAAATAGTAGGGTTTGTTTTTTTTATTTTTCTCTGAGTTTCTCTAATTATAACACCAGTGGTGTTTTCTTTGGTAGCAATTGGTGAAGTAGGATTTTCTCCTATAATGCTGTCTTAAGAAAAAGATTCAAGGTCAATGTGGTGATTTAGAATTTATAACTATTTTGGGTTTTGGTGATTTAGAATTTATAATTATTTTGGTTTTAATCCCTGTGGGTTTTTTTCACTTTCTGTTTTCTGCACAGACAGGCATAACACTGGGGGAGCCTTAAGGCAGTTTCTGTAAAATGATTATTCAGAATTACCAAAATAAATGTAAATATTTTCGCATTAAAATAATTCCAACCCCTTTCCACATCTGTTAAACATTTCAACATCTTTGACTCAAAACTGGAGGGACATGGGTTTGAAGGGTTGACATCTGGGTGGATAAAGAGCCAGATGGTTTGTCACACACAAAGAATTGTGGTCAGCAGCTCACTGTCTGAGAGGAGACCAGTGATGAGCGGTGGTCCTCAGGGGTCAGTACTGGGACCAGCATTGTTTAAAATGTTTGTTGTTGACATGAACCATGGGATTCAGCTCACCCCCAGCAAGTTTGGCATGACACCATGATGTGTTGGCACACTGGAGGAAAGGGAGGCTATCCAGACAGACCTTGGCAAGTTTTAAAACTGAGTCTGTACAAACCTCCTTAAGCTCGACAAGGCCAAATGTAAGGTGCTGCACCTGTACTCATTTTAAAAATCCTTTTATTTATCCTGGGTCTGCTAGCATTATTTTAAGACTGTTTTTTTTTACAGCAAAAATAGTATGTTATTGAAGTCTCCAGACTCTTGCCATCAGTAAAATCTTCAGGAATTATTTGAAAAACTTAAATAACTGGTGGGTGAAACTAATGCTTCTAACTACCTTTAATTATTTTCATTTTTCATTCAGGGGTCTTAATCCCAGTCATCTTAATAGGACTTAGTTTTCAGAAAAATTACGATAATCTGATCCACTTTAGAAGAGTCCACATTGAAAAGCCCTGGAAAAGTGGAAAAAATATCATTGGTCTTCCAGTCTGGTGTTAGCTAACTATACATGTTGACACTTGATCCCACTCATTCTTGGGGTTTTTTTTAATAGTTATATCAATATGTAAAAGACACTTGTTTTGATATAACTATGAATCTCTAATTAAGATCTTGGTCTTGTTCAGTGACAGGTCAATAATCCATATTGACCTTTGGCCAAGTCACTACTTAAACCTGGTTATCAGCAGCTGATGAAAGTGTTTGTCACAGGTAATCAAATAGTTTTCTATCAGTAGATCACATCAATGGTTGGCAGATTTATTCATCTATTCAACAAATGCACAGAAGGAAAGAAGTAAGGGTCTGAATACTATTCCAAAGGTCATGCTTCAGTCTCAGAGCTAACAGCTTCACTGCAGTTCCTTGCCTAGCATAATGCAGCAGGGTTCAGTTATTATGTTCTCAATATTTTGTTACATGTAAGAGAATACATTAAACCATAAAATAAAATTTTGCCATACTTTTAATACAAAAGAAATGTCATGTTCCTCATCAGAATTAGGCTCAATAGTTATCTGACATTTTAATCATGGTATCTTTTCTATTAGCTCTTATGCTTGCATCTTATTTTTATAAAAAAACAATTTTTTTCTCAAAAGTGTTTCAGTGTGTCCTTTTGAATGACATCTCTTCTATTCTGCTGAAACTGTCTTAATTTATCCTCACACTGCAATACTCTAATACTGTTTTATGGTGGTAATTTCACAAGGCATGTCTCTTGTTTCCTTAGAAATTTTTACTGTAAAGCACTGATAAAGCTAGTAAGCTGTAATATTTAATATTAACTATCAAATTAATTTTAAAAAATACTGAAGAAAGAAATGTTCATTTGTTTGGGTTTTTCTAACACAGATCTAAATAAAGAATACAATTTCCAAATTTTTATGCAGACCACTGAGGGCCTTGTTTTCTTCTCTTGTGAATCTTTTGTATTCTTAGTCAGTCAGCTTTCTGAAGAATTTCTAAAATGTTGCAGAGAAGCAACTGTCAGCTTTATTGCTTTGTACTATTCTGGATCAAACAGAAGAAAACCGAGTCAAGGTGAATGAAAAATATTATTTTACCAATTAAATCAAACTCTTTCATAAACAGAAGTCATCACACGTGAAGCACTATACAGCTGTATGCAATGTACTTTAGAGCAATAAACTCGTTCTTTTCAAAAGTGTTGACAGAATGAAAGGGCTCCAGAACTTAGCAAAACAGTTGCAATAACTTACACACATTGAATAATTTCATCCTTTTTAAGAAAATATTGAACTTTGAGCTGCTGGTCAGTATGCCATATTGTATTAGAAGGCATTTACTAAAACTCCTTCAAAAGTCTTCCGTGAAGTCTGCAGCATTTTAGACAACTTAAATTTCTTCTAACGTTGTGAGGACATTTTTTTTTATCAGACCCTTACTTTCTCAGAACCAAAGCTGTTCTATTTTAACATCTTTATATTTTTAAAAAAATTTCCTCCGCTTGAAATGACCATAACTCATACAATAATTTTAACATAATGAGAACTGTAACATTTTTAGGCATTTAAAACTATGAACACTGAATTACTTTGCTTTGAACATTTAATCCTTTTTTCTTTTGTGTTCTCCTATAAAAATATAAGAAGCACCCATCTGCTTTGTGACTCACTGAGAATGCTAAATAATGCTTACTCTAACATATCAACTGTAGTTTGTTTAGCCAACTGAATATCTTGATGCAGGTGAATTTGCATACAGTATAAAGAAAAGTTTTAGAAGTATAAAAAGTATTGTTAGACATTACTGGGTATTGTACTAAAAACCTATTACAATTTTAGGCATTGAATCAAATAAACTATCCCTGCCAACACTCCAAGCTTCATTTTAATATTCTGTATAAACTCATAGGACCATTTGTCTTTCTAAAAGATGAGGTTACCTTGCAATAAATTTAAATGCAGTGTGTGAATTATTTATGTATAAGGCAGCATATCCTGATAATTCTATTTTTCTCTAAAGGATTTTCTCACTCTAATTGAAGTTTATAGATATATGAAATATCTTTCTGTGCCTGGGATTCCAGATGTCTTTTGGTCATATGTGTACTTTAAGTCGCACCCAAAATACAGCAATTGTAGTCTGACTGTTCACTAAAATCTGGATTAAAAAAAATATAAAAATATTAAAAAACCCCATCACCCCCACACACCAAAAAATCCAAAACCAAAACCAAAACAAAAAAAAAGAAAAACAACCACAAATCAAAAAACCAAAAAACTCAAGCAACAACAACAACAACAAAACAAAAACCAAAAAGACAAACAAACAAAAATCAAAACAGAAAAAACAAACAAAAACAAGCAATCAAAAACAAACAAACAGACAAGCCAGAACCATCCAAATTACAAGAACAACACAAAAAAATATTCTCAATAAATCCTTGTGTAAGTGATCCATATTGCTTTGTAGTCCCATTTCTGGAAACTCATGAAAGTAGTATTACAAAGAATACTTTATTACTGACCTTTCATTCTGTTGGCCTGTTTTCTTTTATACAGGTTCTGCACAACAGCAGTTTGTTGGAAAGAAGAGATGCAGGAAAAGTTTCATAATTATATTTCCTGTAGACTTGGGACAGACTTTTATTATGGCTTTTAGGGATGTGTGGCTGCTAACAACTAAATATTGACTTTCTGAAGTCTATGAATGGGCAAAGTAGCTCATGACCCTTAAAGCACTTGCTCTGTCTTCTAATAACTCTCACTGTCAACGACAGCTGCTAGAGCAGAACAAGCAGGTACAGAGCTATTATGTGGAGCTTGAGAATTTATTATATCTGACACACTCTATATTAATCTGCATGGTTGTTCTTTAACATCCATACACCTAGGACTCCCCCTCCTCCTCAGAGTACCAGCAATGATTATCATTCCCAGTATCAAAATATGCCTTTGGGATGTTATACCCCTTGTTACAATCACAGTCAATGTTGATTGCAAATTATTTTGTTTCTAAAAATCAAAGTTGTAGATATTACAGCCTGACATTATTATTAAAAGATAGAGCTAATACTGTTGTTTCTACAAGAGGCTTGACACTTAAAGGACTAATCCATTTTTATCATACATCAAAGCACAGTTGTTCTATTTGTTATCACTTTTCCCCTCCTTTGTCCTTTTAAAAAATATTTTATTAAATTCACAATTGCTCTTTTTGTTTGAATTTTAATCCCTTATTTGCATATAATTTGTCTCAATTTGAAATCCAATCTCCTAGTGTATATTATCATGAATTTTTCATCTCTGTGCCTTATTACGCATAAAAGAAAATGACAGTGAACATTAAATATGTTTCAAAGTATTAATGATCTATTTAATACTGGTTCCTTGAGAAAACATGTTAAGCAGAAAAACCAAGTATTTTAAAATAGGTGAAAGGTGAGTGCAACCTTAAATCTATGTAAAAATCATTAGAATTTATATTGGATTATGGCAATACTGTTTCAAATTGTTACTGCATCAAACTGTATAAAACAACATCTCGAAAATAACCCACAGGTGTTCCTTTGTAGACTTTTGCTTAAACATATATTTCTGCATGCATGTAGGTTGCACAACTCAGTGTATGCCCAAATAATATATTATTATATCACAATTTTGTAAATATTTTACGTAAGGGTATATTTTTTTCTTCTAGGAAATCATACAAGTGAAATAATATTTGTTCTTTATTTTATTATTGTGTGTAGTAATAGAGAATTATTTAATAAAACAAGGCTTGAAATCTAGCTGAGCTACTCTATCCTTTGGCTACAGGCAGAGTATTTTCTATTCCTAGTCTTTGAAATCTAGTAGAGGTTACATCTCCTCAGGCATGCTGCTGCAGTGCTTTCCATTCACATAATTAGAAAGCTTTTCTCAATCTTCAGTGTAAGATTTGCTGTAAGGAAGACTACTGATGACTCCTTGCTGTCATTGGTGGACTCAGGAAAATAATGTAAAACTGGTACTTTTACAACAACCCTTTCAACATATTGTCTGTTACCCTTCTATCCCACTCTTGTGTTCCAGATAGACCTCTTGCCAAAATAATATTGGTTTTGAGATGGTTTAAAACTGTCTTCCTTCTCCTGAACCCCAAATTTATTAATTTGGTGTTGAATTATATGCACAGTGAGTAAAAGTATTATGTCCTGTGTTTTCCATCTGACGGTCTTACTAGCATAACCCAAACGACTGTTTTTCTCATTTATAGGACATCAGGTATTTGACTCCTATGAAGGTTGTAGTCATCTGCCAGATACTCCTTATTTTATGTTCGTTCCCTTTTAAAGGTTAAAAGGGAGCAAAACATAAAATAAGGAATATCTGGCAGATGATTGCAAGCTTTAAAAGAGTAGTACTATGCACTTTTTATAAGATATTATCTTGATCTCAGATCTTCTCCCACTCTATCAAAATTATTTTCCTCCTGTCCAAAAGAGTGTTTGCTCTTCTACCTACATGTTTGCCATCTGTGAATGGTCTAAGTGCTGTTTTTAGTTCGTCTATCTGGCTTCTAACAAAAATGTTTCAAAGGATTGAGCTAGATGTCTTCTTGGAATATAAAATATAGCATCTCCTTCTGTAGAAATGTTTTAACCTATAACATATATTCTTTCATGAATGAATGTGAATAGGGTTTTTTTATTAATGTTTCTGTGGAAGGATGGCATGTAAAAAGCTTTATATGTCATTTTCACTTTTGCTGCTTGTGATCTTAAAATACTACTTTAGCTACCCTATGAAAGGAGTAAATTGGATTTTACTAGATTTTTTTTGTTTGGTTTTTCTTGCATTTTCTTTTACGTTGCTTTTAAATCTTCCTTAATACTCCCTCAATACTTTTAAATGTGTATTTGATGTGTTCCCATTTTCTATCTTGTTACATGCTAAGAGTAGCTGCTTTATAATTCCTTGCTATTTTGCTGCCCTTACATCTGTTGAAAGACACTTTATAGCCTCTCCTTTCCTGGTTCTTAGTGACTGATACTACAGCCACTTGATATAAAAACATTATTTTCTCTGCCTTTTGATTTCACCTCAGATGCAATTACTTTGCTTAACAGATGGTGTCAGAGTTGATATTTTTTCATTGGATATCTGTGTCTTCGTCAAATATCCCAATTGGAGTATTTATCCTAAAGCACTTACGGATGAGTTAAAAGCTTTTCTCGCACTGCTGCATGAAAAGTTAAATATCCATTGATTTATTCTTTGTATCATACAACACACCAATTTATGCTTTTTACCACACGAACACAGTTTGCCCACTGTTAAAACCCTTTCTATCTAAACAAATATCTTCCAAGAATTTCTAAATAACAAACTCCTCCAGTGTCTGCCAGAACATTTTCATGACCTCCTGTTACAACTCTACCATCTAGGTGGCTGTCTTGGTTTTATTACCAGTAGACTGCTCACAGATCATAAATAGAAAGGTAGAGGTGAAAACACTCCTCAGGACAGCATAATCACGTGGCAAAATCATTCTGTGACTTCAGATGCAAGCAATATTACTTCACTTCTTCAAATGATACCATTAAGGCAAAGACTCTGCAGTATCTTGTCAAGGATTACCTTAACAGACCAGCAGCCGTGCAAGGATTTAGGACCTTCATATTCTGAGTTTTCTTCTTTCATTAAAACTAGAAACTTGCTCAAATCAACAGAGTCAACATATTGCTGTATCTGGAGATCTAGTGTTGCAGGTTGCTGATTCCGACAGGAATCTCAATTCGAAAAACACAGTAAATCTACAGAAATCTATAGAAATAGAATTAGAAACAGGCAAAAGAATGATAGGAAGATGGTTTCCTTCATAAATTATTATGACAATATCTACACTGGTTTTTATACTTTTAAAAACTTACTCTCTTGTTTCATGTTGAGCACTGAAGACATGAACTTGTCTCTGTTTTATCAACTTAGGTTTTATCCTGTGTTGATGGTAGATTGGAAGCTATATTTGAATAAATCATGACTGTGAAAGTAAGAAACTTTTAATGACTTACTGTATAATTTTATATTTTTAACACTATTTCGCAAACTATGCTAGCTGCTAGCTAAAAGTTGACCAGTTTTTTAGTTTTCTAAAGTCACTATGAAACTATTTTAAGTTGTTCCCTCCCACTCATCCCTTTTGGGGAGGCATAATTTGCCATAAGTATTTAAAAAGTTACCAAATGCATGTTTTTAATAATGTTGGATTTATAACTTCTGTATTTCAGCTGAAAACCTTCCATCCTACTTGAGAAGACAACATACTTTGCTCAGTAACAATGTTTAGACTATTAACAAAATAAAGGATCAATCACTGTTTAAATTCCTCTCACTAACTGCCATGGACATTCTTCACTGATTCCAGCAGCACTAAAAATGCTGCTCATCAGACAGGTTGATCTATATATAGCAGGAAAATTCTTTCTTTTTTAACACAGGATCACAGAATGGATCAGGTTGGAAGGGATCACAGTGGGTCATCCAGTCCAACCACCCTGCTCAAGATGGGTCATCCTAGAGCACATAGCACAGGATTGTGTCCAGGCAATTCTTGAATATCCCCAGTGAGGGATTCTCTCTGGGCAGCCTGTTCCAGTATATGGTTACCTGAACACTAAAGAAGTTCTTCCTCGTGTTTGGGTAGAACTTCCCATGCATCAGGGTCTGCCCTTTGCCTCTTGTCCTATTGCTTAGCACCACCAAGAAAAGCCTGGCTTCATCCTCCTGACATCCTCCCTTCAGATACTTAGAAGCATTGATAGGGTCCCCTCGCCGTTGTTTCTTCTGGAGGCTGAACAGGCCCAGCTCCCTCAGCCTGTCCTTATAAGAGGGATGCTCAAGTCCCTTGATCAACTTTGTTGTCCTCTGCTGGAGCTGCTCCAGGAGCTCCATGTCTCTCTTGCACTGAAGCCAAGAAGCGTGGCCTCATCCAATTGTGGCCTAGTCAGGGTTGAGTAGAGAGGAAGGATCCCCTCCCTCGACCCACTGGCAGTGTTTTTCCCAAAGAGTTCCAGGATACCATCAGCCCTTTGCAGTAAGCACTGCTGGCTCATGGACAGCCTGCACCGTGATTCTCAGCTCTTTCTCTGTTGTTTTCTTCTGTTTTTTACAACTGTAATCTTTCTTTAAGTTATCTTTTTAGGGTCAAAAACTTGACTCCAAATTACAGAAATGTTATAAATGTATATATTCCTGTTATATATCTTCAAATTAGATATTAAGCGAAAGCATCGCCAGAGCTGCATATGCCAGTTTCTGAAATATACCCCTAGATTTTTCATTCTCTTAATATTTCTGCAGTATTTTCAAGTTAGTCTATAGACAGATCTTCTCTAATGTGCAATTGAAACAGTAGGAGAACAATACAATTAGCTGTACTTCCTCTCCAACTGCGTAGCATTGAGAAAAAGGTTCATTCCTACCTTTAGAAACTGTACGTTGCTAATCAACGCAGAAAAATTAATTAAACACAGGTATGCTTTTGGGAGTTATATAAGACATGCTGAGAAGTCAACAACTGAGGAAGAGAAAAACTATAAACACTATAAACTAATTTCACAGATATATTAATTAAATAATCCATTGATTCCCAATTGGCTTAAGTTGTGAACACCTGTGGTAGGACAAGCAAGGTGGTGTTAACGAAAACATTAAAGACAAATCATGCTGATGTCTTTATGCTCACTGTCCTGTGATAGAATAATATATCCATTTCATTGACAAGGTTTTTTCATCTGACTTTGTTCTAGTATTCTTAGAATCAATGGGCTGAATTCCTTTGGACTTCAATCTGTACAGTGTTAGCAAAACTTAAAAGAAAATAGAAATTAAGCTATAGAGCTACTATACTGTATCTTGGGAAAGTAGACTTTAGGCTGGTCAAAGTACTAGCTAGTAAATTTCCATGGAAATCTGAGTTTAGAATGAAATGGGGTCCACACGTTAGTCAGTTTTTAGAGAAACATCTTTTAGGGGTGCAGAAAGAAAGCAGGTAATCCCAATGTGTTGAAAGTCAAGCAAGAGAGGCAGGAGGCTGGCTTGTATGAACAGTGACACCCTTTAGAACCTAGGCAGGAAAAGAAAGTATATGGATTCTGGAAGCAAGGTCAGGCTATACCATAGGACTATAGAGATGCTGTTAACTGCTGTTGGAAAAGATTTAATGTAGCCAAAGCTCAGTAGGAGTTAAAGCTGCCCAATATATTTGTAGACAACAAATGAAAGTTTTAGGTACACTGACAGCAAAAGGAGGTCTAGAAAAACATCAATTTGTTACTTGGTGGAGCTGATCACTTCAGAATTATGGGTGAAGATAAATAATAAATATTTACTGTCTTCTTCAGCTCTGTCTTTAACAATCATAGGCCTTGAGACTCTGGGAACCCTGGGATGGGACATCACAACTGACCATGAGTGAGAAGCTCCCAGACAAACTGGTACACGGTTTGCTGCTGTAACTGAGTGCACATAAGTCTGTGGGACCTGGTGGGATTTATCCCAGGGTAATGAAATATAGTGCACTGACGTTATTGCAAGACCTATTGTAGTTACATATCAACAATCTTAGGAATCTAGGGAAGTTCCAGGTGACTGGAAGATGGCAAACATTTTTCCAGTTTTTAAAAAGATTGAGGAAGAAGACTTCTAGTTTTCAAAAAGAGCAAGGTAGAAGACCCTGCTAATTATAGGCCTGACAATCTTGCTTTTGGGCTTTGTAAAATTACAAAAAAGATTATCTTAGGAGTTAATGAAAAACCCTTGAATGACCATGCAGTGATTGGTCAAAGCCAACATGGATTCATGAAGTGAAAACTTACTAACTTATGGCAAGGATACTTCCCTATTGAATGAAGGAAAGGCAGTAGACATGGTTTTTTGATTTCAGCAAAGGTTTTGAAATCATTTCTCATAACATCTTTATGGGAAAGGTGTCTAGCACATAGCTGAACATGAACACTATATGGTAGGTGAGCAATTGGCTGAAAGGATGGGGTCAAAGTGATGCAGTAGTGTAGGCAACATTTAAATGGCAGGCAGGCACAAATGGTGTTCCCTCAGGACTCAATCTGAGAGAAAATTCTCTTTAATGTTTCTGTTAATGACCTGGACACAGGAGTTAGGTCACACAGAGTTTGGTGAAGATAACAAATTAGGAGGAGTCATTGATTCCCTTGAGAGCAGAGAGGCCTCAGAGAGCGCTATTGATAATTAGAGTAATGGGTAAACACTGATCACATGAAACTGAGCAACAACCAATAGTGGATTCTATACTTGAGGCAGTATAATGCTTTGTGCCTGGATGCATGTATAGACTGGGGAACAAGAGGCTGAAAAGAAGCTCTGCAGAAAGGGGTCTGAGAGGTTTGTTTGCTGTGAAGTTCAATATGAGATAATGATGTTTCCTGGCAGCCAAGAGGACCAAAAGTATCCTGGGGTGCTTTAAGCAGAGCACAGCTGACAGGTCAAAAGGAGTGGCTATCCCACTCTATCTCAGCATTGGTGCTGCCTCACCTCAAGTTCTGAGTGCAGCATTGGCTTGTGTCAGACACCAGAGCCTGATTAAGAGGTAAAACTGAAGAACAATGAACAAATTACATAAACATTTGTGCTGCATGAGCTCAGTTTGGCTCCCACCTTCTGACATTTATCCATGAAATTGCCTGTGAGGGGGTACAAGCTGCCCACATCTGACAGACATTTTGAATTAGTTGCAAAGGTATGTGAACTAGCAACTGTCTTTTGGAGGAATAAGTAAACTTAATGACATACTGCTCTTCTCTGAGCTGTGGTTCATGGTGTATCAATGTGCCATGAAAACAAATATGGCTGAAGGGAAAAGAGGGTCATTGTTTTCCCAAATCATTATATTAGTCATTCTGGCTGATAGGAAGACAGAACTGTTAACTATCAGACATAGAAGATCTTTTAAAAAGTCATTGAGAGAAAAGTTTAATTCTATTTTCAAGGCATTATACAACAGTAGTTTTAATTCTCTGTGTTTTGTGTTTTCTTCCACATCCCTTTTGTTTTCAGCACATGACTGCAGGCTGTCTTGCAATTCAATATTTGTTGATATACATTTTTACCCATCAGTAATACAGATTTTAAAATCAGTGTTAACTGTCAATTTTGTTGATGATGCACAAGGCAGAATAGAGCACAGCTTGTGGTTTTACAGCTTTTTGTCAGCAGTATTGACAGCAGTAAAACCCTGAAGCAGAACCTACACAGAAAGCAGATATGTGCACTAACAAGATGTTATTTTTAGAGTTTCTTTTCTAGCTCATAGCTTTTTACTGGCAATATTTTAATTGGTCCAATGCCAACATAAAAAATATAATGTTTTACAGCTGTAATCAAAGTACACTTGGGAACTATCTGACCTAGTAATATAATTCCCCTTCTGTCTCAATACAAGTACACTCAATTAAATACACTTCAGTCTTCTCCCAATAAAAGACATATTTCAGCTCTGACCAATCCATAGGTTGTACATTAAGCTCAGGCTTCTGACTATACAGCAAAAAAAACATAGTGAGAGAAAGAGAAAGGGGGAGGTTTACATTTATTTTTTCTCAAATTGTATTTTAAAAAGACGTGTAGCGGTAGAAGAAAAAAACACCTCTTGAACATTTTTTTTCCTCTTATAAAATAATGACTACAACTTTCTTAAATTTTAACAAAAATACTGACAGGTAATATCATTAAATTCTCATTACTGGAAGCAGCAATTTTTAAGAACGAATGATGATGGTATCAGTTTTCACATACTTAACTGAATAGCAAAAGTTTAAAAAGAAGGTCTTTTGTGAATCATTAACAAATCCAACCTAGAAATTTCATCTTATTGCTTGTAAGCAATATTGTCTGTTATTGCTTATTGTCTGTCAAGCATTTGATCATACCTTGTTTAGCCAACATGAGAATTAAAAAATACTTTATGATCTTGTCTATAACCCTGCTTTTCTCAAAGAGAAGGATCAGAGTCATGACAAGTGTTGCATGTTTTAATGTTGTAGTTCTAGGATTGCTTATGTGGGGGTGATAAATCCTAGGATTCCTTAGTCAACGCTGCTGAGACCACACCAGGAGTGCTGTGCCCAGTTCTGAGCTCTTCAGTACAAGAGAGGCATGGACAGAGTGGAGGGAGTCCACAGAAGGGCCACAGAGATGATTAAGTGCATCTCTCCCGTGAGGAAAGCCTGAGAGACCTGGAATTGTTCAGCCTGGAGAAGGGAGTGGTCGGAAGGGAACTTATGAAGGTTAGTAAATACCTGAAAGGGAGGGTGTGAAGAGGATGGAGCCAGGTTCCTTTCAGGAGTTCCCAGTGGCAGGGAAGAGACAACAGGCACAAAATATTTTGCAGAAGGTTCTCTCTGAACATCGGGAAGCACAGCTCTGTTGTGAGAGTGAATGAGCTCTGGCACAGCTGCCCAGGGACATTGTGGAGATACTCAAAAGGACCTGGATGTGGTCCTGGGAAATGGGGTCTAGAAGACTTTGTTTGAGCAGGTGGGTTGGACTAGATGAAGCCCAGAGCGCCCTTCTTCTGCAGTTCTTTCCTCAACCATGCTGTCATTCTGAAGTTATAAGTAAAGTTTCCTAATATGATTTCAATTATTCCATTATAATTTCAATGCTTTTTTTCAAACCTCATATATCAGGTGAGATTTTGGGATGTCTGTTCCTGGATAATGAAATTATAATAATAGTAACAACAATAAAAACAACAACAATTTATAATCTCAGCATAAAATGTTAAAGGAAAAGGTTCTGGCTTACAGGGAGGGGGGAACAAGAGAGAAGCAAAGAGAGAGAGAGAGAAGAAGGGAAAGAAGGGGGTAGGGAGGGAAAAAGGACTAACAATATAAAAATATAATAATAATAAATCAGACAGAAAAACCCTTACTTTTGCTCAGATTTGTTCAACCACAGCCCTACAGACTAGTGAGATCAGTAACCTGAGAGAAGCCCCAAGGGTTGCATAGAGGGCACAGAACAGGATGTGGCACTGTTTGATTTGTAAGCATACAGATGGTGGCTGTTGAGACCACACTCCAGAACAACGTGTACAGTACAGTAGCAAGGCAAGTCACTAATCATATATTGCTCAGTTGATCAGTCATTCACCTAAGAAAGAACAGATGGCACAATTCATAAAGAGTCAACTACAAGAGTACAAAAGGGCTCATCGGTATTTCTGTCCTACCCTTGTAATCTATAAAATAGACTTGTTTGGTTTCTAGATTGGCTAGATGTTCACTGTCAAATTGAATACTCTGGCATGCTTATCTGTTCTGAAAGATAATTTTGAATGAATGTACCACAAATAAATTCATTATCCATAAGCTCAGATAAGAATGAGAGTCAATAATAAACAATGTCAAGATAAACAAAATAAACTTTGGGAGTTTCTGTAAGAAATTAATAAAGCAATGGTTCCAACAGTTCCTACAGTGATGGCACACAGTCAGTGATGGCCTTAACTTTATGTTACTGCCAGAGAGACATCAAGGTGCAGTGCCTTGTGTGTGGTCAATCAAAGCCCTAGAAAAAAAGAATCAAGAGACTCTGGAATTTGAGTTGGTGCCGAAGTTCCTAAGTGCACTCTCGTGAAACCTATTCAGACTCCTAAAGTTCTGGTTCCAAACATGTCCATAATCAATTCAGTTGCACAGAGTACCCTATTACCTCCCTTTCTCTCAGTGTTATCATGTTTTACACCTTGCCTGTAGGTCTTGGTAAAACAAAAAAGTTAAGTTCCATAAAGCCCTCCAATAAAGAAGTGCAAAAGATGTGACAGCAAGAAATGTTTGTCTTTAGTGTGACAAAATGGTTGCCACTTCCCCCTGGGGAATTTTACATGAAGTAAACATTGGTTGAAACTTCAGAAATGAACAGGGAATCAACCACAAAGAGCAAAAGCTCAATATTAATTAGGAAATAGTTCATTCTTGTTCCTCTTCTTTATCTGGGAGAAGGAAACCAGGACTGAGTTATTCTCCAAGCATTAATGAAGTTTCGCCATGAAGAGGAAAATAACAATCTTAGATTTCTTTGTTAATGGCAGGGAATCTGGATATCTCCTATTATGTTGGTCTATTGAATTATGAAGAAGTGGATCCAGTTACAAGGTAGACCAAGCTTTTGTGTTTAGAAAGAAATATCCTCTGTCATTCAGGAGAGCATATGAAGCTTTACATCCTGTCTGGATGTCAGTTAGGGTAAAATCTGCCACTAATGGTCAGACTAGATTTAACCAGCTCCATTGCCTCATCTTGAACAGTGGCATAATAGTAAAAGTTGGTGGGTTTTTTGGTTTCTTTTTTTGTTTTGTTTAGTTTGGTTAGTTTTCTTGGTTCGTGTTTTAAAGGCAAAGTCAATTAAATTGTCATGCTTCCCCTAGACTGAGAGACACATGTTCTTTCACCTCTGTGCACCTATTAAGTCAATATGTCTTTCTCTGGACTTCAGTGTATAATGACCCAAAATCTTTACAAGAAAGGTGGAAGGAGGGATTGAAACTTGAGCCATATGGTGTAATCTTTCTTCAGTCCATGTTAAAACAATTGCTCAAACTATATTACCTTCATTTTGGCTTAAATTACTTGCAAGGGACTTCATCTAAAACCTGTGTCAAGAAGAATATAGGCATGTTTGGTTTATAAGTGGTTCATTTTTCAATGTATCTGCTCTTGTAAGAAGTGTGGACTCAGTATCACTGGAACCTGAGCGCACACATGTTTAGGAACCTAGTCATTCCAGATACTATATGGAAGCTACTAAGATGTGCCCTCCAGATGTATATATTAAGGCTGAAAGAGAGACAGAATATGTTAATATAATTTTTAAATCCATAAATTGTAATGTATTGTCTTAATTAATTCATATTCTCCATAAAACAATTACCTCTAATTTGGGGATGCAAATAAATACAGTAGAGTAAAAAAGATGTTAACAGTAACCCATAATGCAACTTCATGTGTCAAGTTACTCTTAGACCAGGAATCTTTTGGTAAGTCATGCCTGAAAATATCTTTTTCCAGAACTTAACACTGCTCAAAAGTAATAACATCCATTTAAAAATAAATAATAATAATAATAATAATAATAATAATAATAATAATAATAGTAACAACTTTTTGAATTCATAACAATCACTGTAGTCATCAGAAAAATAGTGGTTAACTATTTTGACAAATAGTTATTTCATAAAAAACTAGTACAAACTTACAATTAATATTATTCAAATTAATGATTCAGCCTGGTAAAATTTGTTTGTAATAATAACTAATTTTACAACGTTTGCTATTCCATGTAGCTCATTCACCTTAATGATCATTAGTTTTAATGCTGATGAAACTTATTCAGTTTTTAAAAAAATATATTGTTGACATATCTCTGAGTGTATTTTAGCTGTGAGCATATAAAAATAGAGAATGGATTTTTTGAGGATTTTCCTTTCCTCATTGTTTTATACTTCATTCTTCTTTGAGTTGCAAGTACCTTCAGTTGTGGATTTCCTCTAATTGCCTAAATGTATCTTGCAAATCACTCTCAAAGAATGCATATTTTTCAATGGTTCTGTTACCAACTAAAATACCAATAGTCACTGAAGCAATTGATCAATAGCATTATTTCCTTCTGCCACACCAGTTCTGCTCACCAGGGTCTCTGCTCCAGAATACTTAAGTGTTATGTTATTGCCCTAGTCCAAGGTCTATATTGACTAGAGTAGAATAAATGGGCTATCACTCGTGTTAAAGAGAAACATATTTCTCATTCATTTTTAAACACTTGAACACTGGCCTAACTACAGTGTTTCATTATGGTTTCTGGATTTCGGAAGACCAGTTTCTCTTGACTTTACACCCAGGAAGTTTTTAGGACTTGATCTGAACTGGTTAGGCTCAACAGATGCATGAGGATGTGTTGCTGTCCTTATGTTTGCTGCCATAAAGTCACTTAAATGTATTGTTAATTAAAAAAAAAATTAAAATTTAAAAAAAGTCGTTTATAATAAAAATAAGTTCAGCATGAAGTTTTATTCTGGAATAAGATACTGTTATTTACAGTTGATATTCAATTCAGGTTTTGCCTTACTGAAATTTAGTAACATGGCTACTTTTGTTCTCTTTCTTCTGCACAGAGATGAATGAGAGCCACAAAACACTTGTAGGGAGTTTATTCAGCCTTGCTTAAGATGACTGTCTCTCCATTAAGGATGCAAGAAATGCTATCTCATGTGTTTCAAACCGTGCTATAATATAAAACACATTTCAAAGAATGTTCTGGACACTTTTTACCTCTCCTGCTCTAGGATGAGGGGCTGTACAGGCGGGAATACCGGTCTACTTTTTCTAAACCATTTCAGGAATGCAGTTTAGCAGTCATGCTATATATGCTATATTCTTTTTCATTTCACATATCTCTGTCTCTTTTTTTCCTGTACCTCTTCCCCCATTTTCATCTGCTCAACACAATTCTAAGATCAATTGAATTCATGACATGCACTTTGATACAGCCATGAAATGTACTGCATTTCTGTCTTGTACCTCTACTTGTACTATATCTGAGTACAAACCTGGAAACCTGGAAAATCCACAGTCTGGATTAACCATCTGGGACATAGAAAGTGTTTAAGCATGGAAGTACAGGCAAGATTTGGTCAGACTGGATTTTACTCTCTAATAAAGGTCATGAAGACATTTGCCATAGGGAGCTACATTGGAAAGATGCAGTGCATCAATCTGTTTCTTTTTGGAACTGTTAATTACTGTCACTTCTATATGAGACAATAGCAACCTATTTATTTCACATCTACACAGTCGTTCTTTAGCTCCAAAGTACAAGTTAATGCACTCTAGCCATCATACTGTAACTCCTAACTGTCTTTTCAAGACACACCTGTCTATTTTTCATTTGCTTTTCATAATATGAGCACCAGTTCAACCCATGGCAAAAATCTTTTATAAGGCTCCAGGAAGTATGACATCTCTATCATGTATCATGTATCACTTTTGTATTAAAGCTTAATACAGTGTATATTTGAAAAATGTACATGATTGCTCATATATATATATATATATGTATATATACACACATCCTTTTTATTAAATGTATTACTTTACATATAAGACATTGTAATACTTTAATAAACCTTTTTTATAGATAATTACAAAAAAGGGTAGACAGTAATTCCATGTTTTAGAGGCTCCCTGATCCCTCTTTTACCTTACAATTGGATGAATGAGAAGAATTCCCATTATATTGCATCAGATTTTGTGCATCAGTTATCTGATGCATTAGCTACCCTGTACCAGACAATCCAAGTATCATAGACTGCTTCCTGTTCTCTAGCATCCTGGGCTCTACAGGACCATTTATGATGATATTTTCAACATACTTTTTGTCTTAAAGTTAAAATGACGTGTTTAATAAGCATATAAAAATTTTAAGTAAGATTATCTCTATTTGATGCAATACTGGTTTTGTCTATGTAGGCATATTTGCTCTGGATATATTTTTTTCTGTTAATTTTTCTCTTTTTTTTGAATCTTTTTAGTGATTTCTCAGCTTCTGCAGGTTGAGTATCAACATCTACCACCCAACAGACACAGCATCAGCAGTTGACTAAACAGAAACTTTCAGACACACGCTCTCTGTGTGAAGGTGTTTCACTTTAGACTGAATTAAGAATGGATAATATATATTATATAATATATATTTTTGATGTTATTAAAATTATTTTCGATTCTGACTAATGCATATTCAGAAGGCAAAGAACATCATTCATCCTCCAGTGTACCATAATAGAAGACACCTTTTCATGTTTAGCAGTGATAGACTAAAGTGCATATGGCTCTTAATGCTTAAAGGCTGTTTAGGTGAGGGAAAAATTATCCCTGACACTAAGATAATCTGTGTTTTTCTAGTGGGCTTTTCTCCCTAGCATTTCTGGAAGCATAGTGGCCATATTCAGTACAACATTCACATAAATCATGTAGTTTTAATATGAAGATTTTCGGAAGCGGTATCACAATTTCCTGCTTCTCAAGTCACGTTTTGGTAAGCATATTTATAAGGAGGTTGAACTTTGATTGTTTTAATGTCATGCATAAAGCAGAGTCTAAAATTAGTGTGATCTTACCCAGAAATGCACTTTAATAAAGAATGCTACTGAAATTCTAATTTATTTGAGATTTAATCAAATAACACTCATTATATAGTTACTCATTATGTTGAAGCTACAATCCTGTCATTATCTTTAATTATTTTCTCCAGGCTTTAAAAATTGTTTTAAAAATAATTCCCAAACTGTAGGTGTTGGGATGTTTACTTGTACATTATTCATTTTCTTAAATAGCTACCTTAGTGGAAATGTTTATTTTGTTTTTATTTTGGGGGGTTTTTTGGTGTTTGTTTGTTTTTGGTTTTTTTTCCTGTATGTGAAAGCTGCTTATTAAGTACCAGTTAAGAGATCATAGATGTTGAAAACTTGTTACATGACAGACAATCCATCCTTACAAATGTAGCTGTCCCTCAAGATATTTGACTTTGACCTATGTTCCCAGTTCAAGAAATATATGTACTGAAGGTTGCCTTTCTAACCACTGAATTAATCTGTAACCATAGAAACAGCTGAGCTGACCACTAACTGGGATATTCATCCTGATAAAGATCTCACCAATTCTGCAGAGGCCTGGCTGTTTAGTTTCAGCATTTCAAGCCCACAGAAAATGTAGCTGACACTCAATATTATTAAGTACTAAGGGAAAGAAAATATATGTATCACTACACATGCTCACAAGATACTCTCCTCCCATCACTGAGTTAAATACAATTTCTGCCTTTTCACTTTCCTCAAATATTCTTAAAGTACAACAATGCAAGTTTTGATTATGAAAATTTGTAACATGGGTTGTATTCCAGAGTACTTAATTTTGTGCTCAAAACTGTAAATGAGTATTTACTTAATGAATTTCTATCAACATAGACGTTTTCTTTTTTAAGATCTTTTGCTGTTATCTAAGTCTCCTAGATACAGTATTTGAGTATATACCCATTTATAGCTTGAGTACAAGTCACTTCTATATGTTCCATCACTTAGAACATCTAGATTTCTCCCCATGCTTATAAAATTAAATTTGAACTTCTATTGAACTCAAAAACTCAAACAGTACAAAACTAGGAAAAAGCCCCAAAAGAATACCAACAATTTATTATTTTATTTATTTTTTTTACAATGCTGATGTTCTTTTGGCTTCAAATGGGGTTGCCAAAAAAGGACTAAATC
This sequence comes from Rhabdornis inornatus, assembly GCA_013397075.1. Classification (NCBI taxonomy): domain Eukaryota; kingdom Metazoa; phylum Chordata; class Aves; order Passeriformes; family Rhabdornithidae; genus Rhabdornis; species Rhabdornis inornatus. The sequence goes on along the minus strand of VWZS01005398.1, from coordinate 247,286 downwards.
TTGTCATGTGGTTTTACCCAGGGTCTTTTATTTTTACAGCAAGGTAAAAGTCATGCACCTGATTAAGAAGAAAAAGATGAAGAATTCATTTGAGCATGAAGAAAAGTTTTGGAAAAAAACATTAAGCTGTCAGTAAGACATAAGTTCATAAGGATCTGGTCCTCTGAAGCACAGATTTCTGTGTATGTATATATGTGTGTCTATGCCTAGTAGATGTATACAAAATATTAACTTCTTTTAGTAAGAATCTTTTTACAAAATTTGTTTGTTAAACAGGAAGGATCAATAGGTTTGAAGTATCCTAAGCTATCTGTAGTTTGCAGGAAACAACCAATAGTTCTTCCCTGTGTGTGTGTTTTTGAATATGGGTATGGACACTTCCACAAATTCTGTTGGTTTGGGGAGGAAGGAAAAAATTGGCACAGGAACACAGTGTTATTGAGAAAAGGAGTTTCCATAAATAATTGAGCAAAAAATAAATACCAATGATATTTGACAATATGCTTGGTTTTGTCCTGAACTCTTAAGATCCCCAGAGTTATCTTGGTTACTACTATGAGATATAGAAGTTGTGGGAACCTTCAATTTTGACATGAAGCTGTAAAAGAAAAAAATTACTAGGAGGCATTTGTTTTATCCATGTGAGAGATATAAACCCTCACTGAATGATAGACCTTAATTTGAGTTTGCCAATATGAAAGAATAGTCTCTAATACCAGAATGCATTCTTGAAATGTCTCACTCCCTTGAGTACTTTTGAAGGGGGTTTCATGAGATCCAAAGCATGAGATTGGTTCTGTAAATCTTTAATTTGATGCTTCCAGTTTTTCTTAGTCTTGTGATTTGTGATGCAAAATGAAGGCCCATGAAGGTCCTTTCCATACATGTCACACCCTAATTGTCAGTCATAGGAAGCTGGAGTTTGAGATTACTTTTCTATGGGGTTTGGTTTGTTCTATTTTGTTTGTTTTTTTTCGTTTGTTTGTTTGTTTTGTTTTTTTTTTTTGTTTTGTTTTGTTTGGGGTTTTTTTGGGTTTTTTTGTTTGTTTGGTTTGGGTTTTTGTTTTGTTTTGGTTTTTTTCTATGTTGCTTTGCTTTGGTTTATTTATATCTTCAGTAGAACCAAGCAAAAAATTGAAAAATTTGCCCGTAAAAGAATGACCTAGACAATATTTACTTAATGTTTTTATAACTGAAGTTATTAACCAAAGAAACAAACAGGCATTTTTGGTTTTCATGACGTTAACAGTTCTATAATGTACAGAAACATAGAGCCTGGGGTCAAAGACTAAATTAAGTTCACCAATTATATGCTGTATGATGGCTGGTCATAAAATCAATCAGGAGACCGCCAAAGCTAAAGAGAGTAAAAAAATAAGAGTCATAAAATTCATACAAGTAGAGTTGTTGTATAGGCACCTAACAACCACTCCACTAAAGACAGATATTTTTGGCTTATTGTGGTTGTTTGAAACTTTCAGAATGCAGAGTGTGCAAAGAGCTTATTCTGGTGAAGGAATGGAAATCCCACAGAATGTATCCTCACAAGTAATGAACAGGAGAGCAGCCTACTCAGCCTCCCATGTCCAAGAAAAATTTCTGATTATCCTAAGAACTTTGTTAACAATGTGAAAAAAAATTAAATTATAGTTCTTATGGGATGCACATCAAATGGAAAGACTAAAATTTCAGAGTGCAGAGAGAGGGTTTGTTCCAGGATAACTTCCAGTTGTGAGTTTGCAGGAAGAAAGAGTAATCACAAAGAGAAAGAATAACTCCCTGTTAAATGTCATACATAGGGTGAATCTTTCAAGCCTCACAAAATCAGGCATGATCAAAACTTAGCCATCAGCATCTCATTTTGTCTAAAATATTTGAATTTCCAAGGGGCAATCTATAAATTCAGAGTTAAGGCCCCAGTGAATTAGGAATTGTAACGTGTTACCTGATCATGCTTTGATGTGCACTTAACTTTACCAATATTTCTCAGCAGGTCTGAAATATTCCAGTTAAGTTCACTGTTTTGGCAGCATTTCAGACCTGTGGTGAATGTTTGACGTTCCTCTACTATTGTATCTTCATAGATGTAATATGAACTATCTGCACTTTGCACTTTTTGTTTTGCTAGTGCTCATGAGTATTTCAAAGTAGATAATCTGTAATTCAAATAGTAAATTTTTAAAACAAGATATATTCTGGTATAGCCTCTGGTTGCAGTGACGTAATTTGTACCCTGGCCCTTCTTCATTTGATACATCATTTAATAGGGAACATGCTCACACAATCACAGAATATTCATGACCCTGCTACTCTCTCCTTGCTCAAGAGGTAGACCTGATTTTTACAGAACTGTTTTGTTTTAGTTTGGTTTGTTTTTATTGTACAGTATTGTTACCGTACTAGTGACTCTAGTTACTAACTTTATTCAGAGCATGTTTCTCCCTTTTTACAAATATGAAATTGCAGGAATAGAGAGACACAGGATAGCAGTCTTCATTTTTCAATAGATTTGCTATCAGGAAATAAGGAATATAGATTCTCTTTCTGTATCTACTACATCATTCAAAGAATGAAATAGCCATTAAAATCTACAGCATCACCCACAAAATCTGAAATTGATACAGAGGCAGTTTATCAGAACATAATTCAGTAGCTTTAGCTATGAAAATTCCTCATCTATTCTCATGTGCAGATCTTCCAATCTTGGCAAATAATTAACTGGAAATTCCATAGGGAGCAATAGCCCTTGCTATTCAATAATCCTTCTGCTTTATGCACTTAATGAGACTTGGTTCCTCCTGGAAAAAAATAGCACTGCTGAACTTGCTTAAACCTGCTAGAACTTCTCTCTACTTGCCTAGATACCATCTTTGAGATTGTTATATATGTGCAGCTTCTCCTCTTTTTGCCTATTACTATACGGTTAAAGGCTAGGCATGTTGTGAAGTTTTTTTCTCACTCAAGCTTCAGACCTTGCAGTATGAATAAAATATTTTGTCATAAATCCTTCTTTCTTTTGGATGTTCTGAAAAAAACCAAAATCCAAACAAACATAACATCGTGTGTTTTTTCAGTAGTGTCATCACAATTAAGGTTGCAGCTACTTCATCTGGCATTACAAATAGTTGCCTTTTCATGAGTAAACTGTTGAAATTGAAGGAGCTTCTGTCTCCACAGATTAGATCTTTCCACCTGCCAGCATTTGTGTGCCTGTGGCTGAGGTGCATGCATCAGCTGTATGACACAACTTGAATTCATATCAATGTCAAATCAATTGCAGTACTTTTATCTATTTTAATTGCAGTTTCAGCTACTTGTCCACAGAAGCAGACATTTAAAGGCTTCACTCATGGGACAGTAACAAATGACCATGGAATGTAATAGTTTCTGCAGATCACAAATATGCATCCTAATTTTGTGAATGAGAGATGAATGGCAAGGTATCTTTCAGAATGAGGTTTTTCAGATGGTGTTTATAAAGTTTTTTGAGGTAAGTCTAGTTAATTCTGCCTGTGCTGCAAGCCAGTGATCAGCCAGAAGTGCAAAAGGGTACACTGACAAGCCTTAGCCTCTATGTCCTGTTCCTCAGCACTGCTTCTAGGTCAGGCACATTGCCACACAGCTAAATGGTTTCCAGGTGCTTGAATGTATCAGCAGATTGATTTCAGATCTTCTTGGAAATGAGTGACTCCATTGCACCTGCTTGAAAAAACAGGAGTCTATCCTTAGATACCACTGCTGTCCTCTCATGTCCATTCCATGCTGCTGAGGCTTCCGGATACTTTTCTGGTATAAACTTGCATTCTCCAGCTCTTTCTCTAGCCTCTGCATACTCTGGTCACTGTGCCAAATCCTAACTGCTATTGATTTGCCTTTTATTACCTCCATATTTCAACTGATGCAGGACCAATGAAGGCAAAGGTTTTTTTCTGAACTACTTCTCCAGCTGTGTGTTATTTCAGTACGACTTCAGGTCTCCATCCGTGTCTGATTTTTCCCCTTCCCCATTTCAGAAGTTAGGAGAGTAAAATATGCTCTTATTTCAGAGATACTTGAAAATACTATTCTCAAAATCTAGTGGATCTCTTTGCACTTGTGGTATTTGATATTATGCTGTGATATTTAAATTCAGGTGTTTGGGGGTTTTTTACATCTAAAAAAAGGGTATTATTTAGTCCCTGTTTCATGGCATAAGGTTGCTAAAACTATTTAAAACCTTCTATAGTGATGTTTTATATATATGGCAGACATAATTGGTTTTATTCAGCCTTGCTTTTTTCTTAATATGCCTGAGTTATCTATGTTTAAATGCACTGAATTTCCTTGAAGCATAAATCTTCCATAATTTTAAATAGTTAATGTTTGAAAAATTTAAACTGTGGCAAAACAGAGCAGAAATTTTTAATGCAGAAACATGAAATAAAACAGGGAGGGGGTTGCTGTTATTATGAACATCTCTGTAATTTTACTTGTTCCAATAATGTGCTTTAAACAAAAAACTACGAAAGTTATAGTAGAATGAGAAATTCACATTTGATGCATATTTTCATATACGCATATATACATGCATATGCAAAGTTATCAATGTTCATAAAGGAAAAGTTATATCCCAACTTCTCATATAGAAATATGGAGCAGCAAACGCGTTCATGTATTTTTAAGAATTCATGATTTTTCTAAGACATATTAACCTAACTTTGAACTCTCCTCGGAATTAATGCTAAAAGTTCATTTGTCAAGTAAATGAGGGAAGTACCTGTTAGATGTATTAGTTTTAACCCTCATCTCTCTTCAGAATGTGAGTGATCTCATTTGCAAAATTTAATCATTTTTGTTCATATCTGACAAGATTCCCAAAGTTTCCTTGGATAGGAGCAGTAGAGTGATAAAACAGGGGTTATTTTAACACAACCAACCCCTGTTGAATTCAAAATACTTTCTATGTAGAAATTGCTTTACTTCTCCTATTTGCATCATTATGAATATATTTGCCTCATGTTTCTGTTGTAATTTTCAGAGGTCAATGGCAAAAATATGCAAATTCCAGAAAACTGTGTTATTACCTCATCAAGAGTGAAATCCTGAACTTTATTTCGATAACTTTCATATGCAATTAAAGCTCAACTTTCCCAAAAGGGTTACAGTATATTTAATTAGAAATGAAGTTCATGATAGCCAAATACAACGCACTAAATCAAATGAAAATATCCCTACCTTGTAGCCTTACCTTCTAAAATTACTGATAAAGCATGAAAACGAGTTTTGACTTCTCACTTTTTGTTCTTCAAACCAAGCAATTTGTTACTTGTTCATTTCAGGAAGATTGGTTTCAGACTTAAAAAGCAAAGATCTGTCTGCAAATAATAGTTTATGAGTTTTGCTGTTGTCCTGGTTTTTTTACCAAGTGATCAAAGAAAACTGAAAAGGTGATCAATGGTCCATCATCAAAGCAGTTAGTATTAAACTAATCAATATTTGTCTAGTTATGTCTACACTGATATTCACAGCTGTTGTGGGTTAATCACAGAAGGCAGCTAAGCATCACCCAGTCACTCACTCCCTCCCCCAGCAGGGTGGAGAGGAGAATCGCAAGAGGAAAAACAAGAAATTACTCATGGGCCAATACCAAGACAGTTTAAGAAAGGAAGAAAATCTGCACATACAAGCAGAGGAAGAAGGGAGTTCATTTGCAATTGCCTTTGTCGGGCAGATGTTTATCCATTGGCAGAAAAGCAGGGTTTCCTTCATATGTTAACAGCTACTTGGGGAGAGAGAAGCCATAGCCACAAACACCCCCTGCTTCCTACTGCCCCACGTTTTGCTGCTGCTGTGTATCCTCCAAGACAAAGACATGCTTATGTGTGTATCATAGCCGTAAGCAGACCACAGCTGCCTTCAGTGTTCCACCAGGATGCGAGGTACTTGTACTTTGATCTGGTTGAATTAACTGCGAGAGAAGTGAATGGCTCATGGGGTAAATGGTAAATCATGCTGTTCACCTGGCACCGAGTGACTCGCGGAACTGTGGGAGCTGCAGTGCACAGCTCTAAAGTTCCCAAAAAAACATTGACAAAATTAGAGGGCAATTTAGTTAATAAGACATGGGAGTATATCTGCATAGTACTAACCCCTAAATCAATCTGCTACATTTGAGATTGGCTTACACTGCCATTAAAAAAAAAAAAATATTATAGTTATATCTAACATGTTCTAACATGAATATATTCTTTGAATGTTTTATGATATCTGCTTCCATGGTCTCTCAGGTAGTGTACTTGGTGCCAACTATAGTTTAAAATCTAAAGAATAATGATAAATATTGCATATTTCTGGTCTGCAAAACAATAAATGTCAGTTGCACTCAGACTGTAACTCAAGACAATTAACTGGAAGATAAAAAATTTCTTTCTCTTTCCCCTGCTGCCAGAGCTGTAAACTCTTTGCCAAATTGCCTTTATAAGAATTTAACTTCCCTACTGATTAGTTTGACTCACATTAATTTAAAAAATACCTCAACTGCAACTTACTATGCTATAAAAATGTCTCTTTTCCTAGTGTGAAGATAGCCTGGTTGTTATTTTATTTTAGTTCAAAATATTTTAAAAATGACTAAATGGATTAATTAATAATTCTGAAATCCCAATAGAAAGAATATGTCTGTTTTATTATCTTTTCATCAAAATATCCCTGTGGTATCTTAAGGTAGTTTTTAAGTGCAAGATTTTTTTTCACTCCCCAAAACCTGTTTTAGCTACAAAACTTATGCTTACAAGGGAAGAAAGTGTTCCACTTTAAATTCTAAATTTAAGCTACATTTTCTTTTAATTTAATTTTAAGACTAAATCAGTCACTTTTAACTATATATGTTTCCTACCTGATCTTTTTTTTTGTTTGTTTCCTCTTTTTTTTAATCTAATTTTTAAATTAGTCACTAACAAATTCCAACAGGCAGTGGAAAAATATTCTGTGTCCTTTCAAAGAAGTGCTGGGCTCATTAGTTTGGACAGTAGGCTCAAATGTAAACTGGTGGCCTTGGAGCTACACTGCCAAGCAGAACTACACTGCCAAGCAGAAGGCAGAGGAGGGAAAAGGGTGTGAATGTATTGGGGGACCACTGGAGAGCTGATAGTGCCAATGCTTATTTCAGGAGTCCACCATGTAATATTTTTTGTAGTGCTGTGTTAAACTGGGCAATCTCTTTTTTATGCTGAAGATGATGTGGTGTTAGCATAGCTGTTATTATTTTTTTAAGACTATTTTGTTTCTTCTATAAATACTACAGTAATAGATCCAAGAGCTTCTCTTTCTTCTTAGGAGACAATGCAGTTGTTTTTTAAGGTCAAGCTAAGGTGTTTCTATGAATAAAGCACAACACATTTTGTTATCTTTTAAACGTATTTTGACTGGTTTCATCATCCTGCATTTACTACTTATCAAACCTGAATTCTAAGTTCCAGTGTACTTCATCACCAGCAAAGCTTGCATAAATAAAAAACTTATGAGACTAAAATGATAATTACCACAATCTAATGAATCACATAAATCATTTATAATGAAGGGAAATAAACAATGACTCAGAAATGAACACATTAATAACTTGGGGTGTTTTTTTTCCAAAAGCAATGAGTAGTTTAATTTATATGGTGTGTCCATAGACAGTATAACTGGAATCCTATCATTGAAATAATTAGTAGCTAATCTAAAGGGATAAACATATCTAGCAGAGTCCAAATTGAAAAATGGCTATTAAAGCAATCATTAAACTAGAAACATTACTATAAAATTATAGTAAATGGCCAACATGATTATAAAGAAAATACAAAATTTTCAAGAGATCATTTACCAAACATAACATCTCTCTGTCCCTCATCAAGCACCCTCCCCACCACAATTCTTTCTAAAAAGTTCCTAAATGGATAATGGAACTTATTTAAGTAAAAATTTGCATGCTTACAAGAAAGAAATAATAAGAACAAGCCCTGGGTTTCTCTTTGCCAAAATTTTTCATTTAGGTATGTTGGATGAGTATGACCTGAGTATGACTACAAATGCTGGAGGTTTTGGCTCAGGACCATTATCACAGTGTTTCAGAGCAGCACCTATCTTCATCAGTGAGATAAACAGATGAAAATCAAATACCTACAACTATAGTAGTGATATTGAAAAGTCAGTGGATTGTATTTCAAATATTTTTTAATGTATGTAGAAGAACTAGTTTCAATTCTATGAAATGGTGATTGGATTTCCACATACACTTGTCAATATTCACAATGAAAAAATAAAGTAATAGAAGGTTTTAAATTTATCAAAAGATTGTAATACACTGTACAATAATCTCTATACCAAGAATAGTATAACACTCCTACATTAATTGCAATAATTTAGGATATTATTTTAATTTATAGTAAACATTATTGTATATTTGGAACACTGAAAAAATCTATCTTCTGATTCACTCACTTTTTAAATATTTATGAATATATATTATTAGATTTATTGTCTTCTATTTTAGCTATAAACATTAGCAACTTTCTATATATACTGAATGTTACCATCTACTTGAAATCATTAATGGATTACTGCTTTTCCAGTTCAAATTAGAGAGATGATCGTAATATATAACTAAGTTGATCTGTTAGGAAAAAAAACAGATATTATACTTTTATGTTCTGGTGATTGGTGAAATGTCACAGGAGTTGATTTCATTGAGAGAAGTCACAGTTAGACAGGTTAAGAAATGTCAAGGGTCGGTCCTGTGGAGCATGAGCAAGTGCATCAGTGCAGCTCTGAGCTTTCTGTTACTTCAGTCAGGACTGCAGGGGCTAAGTAAGAAAATGCAGGCAACACTCAGAAACCTATAAACGGTGGAGTTCTGGTGTAACTAAGAAAATCCCAGAGAAATGCATTATTGCACTGTAAGTAGTCCAGTTTAGACAAGGTTGATTTTGAGCTTACACTGCAGTAATTTCCACCTCATTGTTTCTACTTTCCAGTTCCCAACACACAGCCACCACCTGGCAGCTTTTTTCTGACTTGCTCAGGACAAAGTACATCAAGGCTTTTCACCAGGTATAGAATGTTCTTGGCATCCTATTTTGATTTTTCTACACAAAAGAGTTCTACTCTTTTCTCAGAAAGGAAAAAAAAAAAGCCTCAAAAAACCAAGCAGTACTCTCACTTATTTAAAGTTAAGTGATTAGGTTATTTAAAGATAAAGCATACCAAACAGTGAATAGTTTTTCTTTTTGCCTATTTCTTTGAAGATATTTTAAATACTTGGTCCATGGTGTTAATATAAAAATATAATATAGGGAATGTTTTTCTTTTTCCTTCCAGCACTGGAGGAATCTTTTTTGTAATAAAGAGGAGCACAGAAACCTAGAATAAAGGTCTCAGTATACAGGGTAACTGAGCCCCTATGTTTCAGCACCCAGTAAATGTCAACTGATAGATTAAAACTGTCAGAGAAGAATGACTGACAACATGCTCAAACAATTCATGAAATACAAGGCATGTCATTCTTTGTGAAATTTTTGTGACTGCTGGATATCCTTCAGATTTGCACTTGGTAACTCATGGAAACCATTATATTTTTTCTGTTCAGTAAGAAAATATAAAATTTTCTCTACACTCACAATTATCAGCATTAAAAGCAATAAGGATCTTTGAATTCTATAGAAATGATTTTTGATATCAAGTAGCCTAATGAATGCTTATTGTCTAATCAGCTAACACACAGCATTTCTGATAATAAATGCAACCATGCTGGAGAAAATTTCATTAAGATAAATTCTCATCATCTATTCAGTTATATAAGCATAAAAATTTTCAAAATAAAATGAACATCTATTCAACACACCTCAAAATGGCTTAATTGTGCACAAAATAGACTTTCTGTGAGACATTCAAGGACACAGTTTATTTTCACCCTGATGAATAAATCATATATATATTAGTATTATGTCTACAACTTACTTTGAAGATCTGTTATTATTCCTACTTTTTGGATAAATTAATATTGTATCTTAATCATGAAACTAGATCAAACAAGAGCACAGTGATTCAATCATATCTTTTCTTACAAAGTTCTGTTATACTATCCCATAGATGAAATGTTCTGAAAATAAGTTCTTTCCCTGCCTTATGACATGCCATTAAAAAATCTAAATAAATTGTATGGCACAAAAAAGCTTGGTGTTTGATGCAGCCATGTAGCTGTCATGTTACTATAAATATATCTTCATTATTTTATTAATCTTTTTAAAAGACTTCTGCGCTTTAAAGAACACACACAGTAGTTCTGTATTATTTATTATGGGGAGAGACAATGTCACAAAACAAACTGTTCATAGGAATAAGAGGCATCCTAGTAGCTTATTTTTGAACTTTGGATTCTCTTTAGAAATTGCAGACATCTCAGAGTTCCTGTTATGTGAGGACCAGATGGCTCTGCTTTGGGTTAGCAAGAAACAGAATCCCAAGACAGCATTCAGCAGATGTCTAGGCTGCAGCTCCAGCTGACCAGACAGGCTTGCTCTTCTTTCATTTCAGACAAAGCCAGGAATGATGCAAGACAATGAAATAAGCCACAAACACTATGGTTACTGAGTATAGAGAAAATTATACAAAGACTTTAAGCAAACAAATAAACATGTAAAATTCAAACCTCAAATCCATCATACTTGCGATTTTTTTTAGGGTGGGGAGAAATGGAAAGGGTAGAAAAGTGGCATAGGGAAAGAATAAGAGAGATTCTTTCTTAATAAGAGAAATTTAATAAGAAAATTTTCTCTCTCTTCTTAATAAGAGAGAAAAAATCTTTTGTTCTGAAGCAGGTGCTTATTTCCTTATCAAATACAGTAACTGAATTTCAAAACTACAACTGTAGCTTTAACTAGAAGTGTACTGTTTATGTCCACACAGTGTTCTGACTAGATTTCCAGAAGCCCTAAATCAACAGGTCTACTGAACCAAATGGCGGGTTTGGGTTTTAAACTATTTGGGGATCACGTGACACCACTTCTATTCCAACAGAAATTAGAACCTAAATAACACAGCACCTGGAATTCTGTACAGGCATAAAAGAAAAAAAAAATAAAAATTCAAACAACTAAAAGGAGGATTTTGCAGTAAAACCAGAAAAAAGCACAAGCACAAGAGATTGGGTTTTACTCACAATCTTCTTACATTTTTTTTCATCTCTAAGAGAGGTGTTTCCTTCTTCACCATTTTAGTTTATTGATGGATATTTATGACATAGGATAAGAGCAAAATTAATTTCAGTCGGATCTACATCTGCTTCTCCCTTTCCAAGTCCAGATATGTCTAATAAAAGCCTTGGATACGCACCAAGCTGCTGTTGTTCTGTGCTTTGTATCATGATTTTTGTGGAAAGACAACAGAAAAGCATCTTCCAAAGGAAACTCAAAAAATACTAATCTAAATAAGAAAAGGAACTGTGGCTTTGAGATTGCCTACATGAGGATGAAAATGGTTTGAGAATGTTGATTGGAAATATGGGAGGGAGAATATTTCAAAAATGCCCCATATATTAAAAATGGAAGTTGTTTTTTCTGACATGGAGTGTAATATTGCTTTTTTCTTTTCTCCACGGGGAAATAATATCACAAAGTATCTCTATGGCAGACCTTATTTTGTTGGTAATCCTACTGAAAACTCCAGTAGTGAAAGAATAATGGGTGATAGACCATTTTCTTACTCGTATTGGTGGTCCTTCCAGAATAGTCTGAATTTTTTTTTGCAATACCTCTACAAAATTATGCAATTTCTATTGTTGTCTTTGAGTTTCAGTTTTCTTTGTAAAAGTTTGACATCATTTGTTAGCAGTAAACTCTTACTTGCACCTTTTTTATTTTTAAGATTAAATCACTCTTGAATTCTAGATTTTATTACCAAATTGTCTTATGAGGAGGGAACATTGCAGTCAGCCAGGTTTCAGACTTCTAAGCCATCTATTGTTAGTGGCATTACACACACAGGATTTGATCATCATCTCTCATGTGTAGACACATATTACATCAGCATGATAAGTTACTAAATTTGAAGTTAACAACCCATCCTAATAGTTTACATCAGTAGATTAGGAAGTTTTTAGATACTCTGATTGGAATGATTGAACCATAGGTGTAAATGAAGAGAAAAAGTGACTTTTTGAATGGATGACACTCTTACCAAATACATTTATAAATAATGTCTTACACAGAATTGATTGCTATCCATATTAATAGTGCATTTGATATTTAATAGTTGCAAGCTCCTGTAATCTATGTATATGTGTTCTGATGTAGTTATCTGATTTTTTCTGTTTAAAGACTCCCATGGACGTCAGGGAACCTTTGAGCCATATATAAACAGTAAGGCCTGAGATGACAAATGTGACACAGGATTGTAATAAAAAGAATTATGCATGCGTGTAAAACATTGCAACAACTATCTTTATACATTTATTCATGTATGTATTTTCAAGGCCTGTGAGATCAAATTTGCATGGATAGAGGTCAAGCATCATAGATTTCTTACACCCACCATGTGCAATGGGGCTTTTGACTTTTCTGGTAAATATATAATTTTACTATCACCTGTCTTTTTGATTGTCATGATTCCTTCTGTCCTAGGGTGACTTTATGATGCTCGTGTACCCAATTGCCTGTTCTGTTTCTGCTGGATATGGAGTTCTGCACCTTTAAGACTGGTTCCAAGAGCGAAAGGGGGACAGAAGAAGTGCACAGTTTGTTTCCAGAAACTGCACTCACTCCTCCGCTCCTGGACTGTGTTGTCTGCATCACGGATGGACAGCAAGAGAGCTCTGTTTTGCTTTCAGTAAGTCTTTTTAGCTAGCTGAGGCAGAGAAGTTCCTCAGACTGTGGCTTTTCTTTTTCTTGGAACTGATCAGCTCTGCTGTGGACTGAAATCCCAGAAGAACACCAGGAGCTCACACCTGTTGCCCACCAGGGCCCAGGACATGGCATTTTCCAGCTCAGGAGGGACTGATAAGGGACTGAGTGAGCCAAGCTGCACCCCACAACAAGGACTTTCTGAATTTGCCATCTCTTCAGAACAGCAGGAGGTTTTATTGTTTAAAACTATTCATTTTCTATGCTTTTGAATANTCCTTCCTTCCTTCCTTCCTTCCTTCCTTCCTTCCTTCCTTCCTTCCTCCCCCCTCAAAGTAGAAGTCTGGAAAAACCCTAAATAAAATTGCAAATTTTTGGATAATTTGGAAAATTGAGCATTATTGGAACAAGAAGAAAATGAAAAAAATCAAGGCAGTAGTTTATTTACAGAAATTTGCATTCTGGCATTCACCAGAGAACATATGATAAAGGGATGCTTGCTCAATAGTCCTTCCTATTTTTTTTTCCAACAGCAAAACTGAAGCAAAAATAAGCACATAAAGAAATCAGTGTTGATTTAGCCTCATGCTCCCTTAAGGAGTCTAAGATTGGAAGGCAGATAAACAGTAAAATAGGACAAGATCATATCTCAAATTATCTCTTGCCTTTCAAACAATGTTTCTACTTATTTTCTCACTTTTATAACCAATTTTATCTTTGTTATTATCCCTGTCTTCTCATATTTCATATGAACTGAGAAAATCACCAGTGAATTAATAAAAGCAAAGGAAAAGTTTCCAAGTAGGAAACAGTCATGCAATTTAAATCCTAAGGTAGTGGGATTGCAGAATCACTGATAATCACGGATTTTGTTAGAACAATTTATTCTACATTATCTCCCAAAAGAATTACCTGAACTATCTTTCAGGTTTATATATAATATTGAGAATATATCAGAGACTTAATATACTCTTTTCAATAATAAGCTTTTGATCAATCAAATTAAATTTCTTCCCCTGTGTAGAGGATCCCTATAGCATATAAAGAGTAATTTAGACATCACTGGATTTTGATCCTCTCACTACAAAATTTTTGCATTACAATGCAGTACTTCAGCATGATTGGAATCATTTGTAGGAGGAGAGGCAAGGTCAGGTGCCGGATTCACCACTGTGGGAGAGAGTCTGGTTGACATCATAGCTTCAACTCATACAGAGCTCCTAAAGGGCAGGCAGTGCATGGTGACAAGGACGTCAGAGAGCTGCTGGAAAAGGCAGGATTGCCTCTACGTTGGGGATGCATGAAGGGCCAGGAGTAGATGCTGCAGCTGAGATGCTGAGAGCGTGGTGGGAAAGCAGTGACAGTGGTGTACTGGAGTTGCACTGGTCTCCCAACTATTTTGGGTTACATGAATTTAATTTTAATAATTTGAAGTTGAAATTAATTGGGAAGAAATAAGCTACATATGATCACTGGTAGTAACTAATCACACGTTTAAAGAGATTTGCCACTCAGCTCAATGGTTTTGTTCTTGCACAGGGTGGCTTTGAAGCAGTCAAAGAAAGATTAGATTAAATCTTCCAGGCTGCCAGGTAACCTTACAAATATTAATTAAATAATCAATAACTGCTTGTGCATTAAATTACTGAATACTAACTAACTTGATTTCTTAACAAATATCTTTTCACACATCCTTCTTTCAGTCACTAGGACTTTTCATATTTTATTACATTTTCTTCTTTGTAGGACATAATTTGACAGATCTTTACAACAAATTCAAGTCTCATATTGCTGACAAAATTCTGAGATAGGCTTCAAAAGACATTTTAAAAAGTTTATCAACATTTCAGAGCCCTCCAGTAAGATTTCTCCAGATGCAGACAGGATATATTTTATTTTTTTTTTAAATGCAATCCTGACGGAAAAAAAAAAATCTGTAAAGGAAGAAAATAGTTTTTTGTCTCAACTTCAAGGGGAGTCATGGCAGAATTTTTAAGTCTAAGAGCTCTTTGGCAATTCAGCAAGAAGCACTAACTAATTTTATTAAGATTTGCCTGTTATAAATTGCAGCTGATTGCCAACTTTTGATGGGACCAGATAATCTCCAGAGGTCTTTTCCAACTATAACAGTTCTGTAATTCTGTGATTTTGTGGCCTTCAGGTGTAAATAATGTGAGCTGTCAATAAACTGCATGTATCATTTGCCCTTTTGCCAGATAATGCTTCAAGAGTAATTCATACTGTACCAGAATGGGAAATGCTTCCCAAGCCCTGCTGAGCAGTGGGCTCTTTTTTCTGGATAAGATGATATTCTTCAAAAACACATTTCTTGGAAGGCTTAACAAAGATGCATGTAGAGGCCAACTGTTAACACACATTTTATAACTTTATTGTTCATTGGAGCATGAAAGATCTAACAGGACGCAAATGGTCATCCCTGTAGATAAGAATTGATCAGAAAGCCACAATTGGAGAAACTGCTGGTGGGAAATTATTGTACAATGTCATTGAAACCAAGTGAGTTTTGCTATAAAGGAGTGGGAGAAGAAATACTGGGCTTTTGTGAGAGCTAAATTGCATTGCATGGTAGTTGTCAGCCTGTCAGTGAATGAGATTAAAGCAATTCCTACAGTATAGATCTGTGCAGAAACATAATCTAAGAGAAAATGCTTAGATGAAAAACTATAAAAACTGCAGTTAGACTGTAGAATCTAATCAGCATTGATTAGTTGAAGGTTTAGGTTTTCTGCACTAATTTTTTTTTATTCTTTTTTTGTTTAATAGGTCTTGCAGTAGGATTTGAAAGCAATAAAAACACAATCATCATTGATAATTTTTTAACCTAGGGCCTGCAAATATTTACAGAGTTATGATTATTTTTTTTTATTCGTTCATAATTATTTCCTTTCAATAACCTCTTGAGTGTCAGTATGCACACACACTAAGCCTTCATACTCTTAATAATGCTAATATTGTCAGATTTCTGATTTAATTACATTTACAGGTCAAGTTTTGTCTTAAAATAATTATTTTTTAGAAAGGTTAATCATAACAATTGAAATTTGACATTAATAAGGAAACGTATAGACATAGCTTTAACTGCATGATTTATACTTACCTGTCAAGTGGATTTCTTTCTGCAAAATAACACTGAGGTTCTAAAAGGCTTTCAGGAGTAGGATAGCATTGAACTCCATGGATTTCAAAATAATTCTGAGTTTGTCTACTTTGTTATATTACACAATTGATCCTTTATTCCAGTATTTTATGTGGAAGTTGAAAATTCAGTATACAAAAATCAGGAATTATCCCAAATTAACAATGGAACAAAACACAATTTCCCAAGAAAAGCCACTAATACAGACTTTTCATTGACTCCCAAGGTTTTAGAGGTCAGGCTTTGGCAACCAAGCCAATCAGGTCTTGGGGCATGGGAATAAGCTAGTTGTCTTTACCATGGCCTGTCACATGTTTAAGCAAAAAAAAATACATAGGTACTCCATTGTGTTAGGAATGATAGCTGTACAGAGCTTTGGACAAATCTTTCTGTAGTCTCCTTCACCGAAGAAGCTGTTTGCCAAAATGTTAATGCAGTAAGAGAGGATTTAGGGGAGTTCCTCTTTACAAGGAGAGGATGAGCACTAAATTTTGATCTGGTGTCCATTTTGGCAATTTAAAATCTGACATTTGATAATTTTTACAAAGTCCTAAAAACATTTTTCATATTTAATTCAAATTATTAATTTAATCTACCCACATAAAATAGGAGAGAATAATAACTGAGATACACCATAACTTTTTTTCTGAAGTCCTTCAATCAGTCCAGTTAAATATATACCAGAAAATGCTCACTCTATAGATTTTTCTAGGAATAAATGATAAAGCAATCTGCTAGAAATAGGGAAATAATTTTCTGCCAATATTATTGCTTTTCTGTATGCATTTTCAATTTACTATATTCCTGCTGTTTCAACCCTGAGTGACGTATGGAGAGACAGAAAAATCTGAGGGAGTCTGAATTTTCATCTACACATTGTTATCATTATGGATTACTCATTAAAGTGCAGTTTCAAAATTTGGGAGAAATTTGCCAATGAACTACTTAGGCCCTATACTGACATGAAAATGTTAAAATTGAAAGTTAAATTTATTCCAAATTATTATAAATGGAGAGACACTTAAAAGTAACAGATACAGTAGAGAAGATGAGAAATTCTCAGAAACACTTTTTTTAATGTGGTTTTCTAGCCTAAGTTTACAAGCATTCACAAGAAAGCCTTACAACTGAGAAGAAATGTTCAAAGCCATTTGTAGTCATCACAAAGCAGAAAAGAAGTGAACACTCTAACCAGGTAAAATGTCTTCTACTTGAGGTCAGATTCTTCAACTAGAATAGTCAGACACTAACTAAACATTTTTAATATGCCTGAGCACTAGCACCAGGAGATCAAAATTAATCTCCAATACAATTTGACATTTTTATTTTTATAAACCCTATTAACAAAAGACTTTTCCAACAGAAATGAAAAAAACAACTTCCAAATAATAATTGTAGATGCCAAATACAGTAAAGTTGTCTATCCATTTTCCATTTTACCTCAATACTATCTTCCTTAGCAATTTATCAGAATAAATACCCTTCAAGGAAAAAGCGGATACAGAGAGGAAAACAAAAACTTGCTGAGATTAGTCTGGGGTCCCTTTCTATTTGTAGCAACCAAAGTAAAAACAAAGCTGCCAGAAATGTTGTGAGCTATTCTTCAGTATCAAAATACAATGGAGTACTACAGATAAGAAGACATTGAACCCCTGAAGTCCCCAACAGTAGTTACTGTGAGTTTCTCAGCTGAGTTCTGCCTATACATTGTTAGAACTTCCTATATTGCTAGGGTAGTGTCAGACCTCACAATGTTCTTTGTCCTGAATTCCATCACCAGAGAACTATTTTAAGAGCAGGCTATCTGCTGAAATGCTCTAGGGAACAATGTAGTTCAGTTTCTGGTTTAGGCAGAAATTTTCATCCATTTCTCTCAGTGTTTATAAGATACATGCTTCGTTCAAGCAGTCTGTACACCAGACCAGTTGTCACTACAAATAGACCAAAGTTATCCTTACATATCATATATTTATTTCCAGTTTGATTGGGAGACACAGAATGAGACTGTAGCAGGAAAAGAACTTATGCATCTCTGACTCTCTTAATTTCTGTGGTAGTCCTCAGATATCCATGGTTGGCAGATTGCCATTTGGATACTTGTCACTTGGAAGAGGCTACATGAAGCTGTATGACGCACATAAAGGTAATATGTTATATTCAGGAAACTATAATATTTGGGAATTTATTCAGATTCCATTTGCGTTTATATCTAGATACAGATAAATAATTAATGATATTTATTAAAATAGATTTAAGTTTTCCTTTACATAAAGCACAAAACATGGTGCTTTACTGTGTTTACACACTTACTGATTTTAATTTGGAAAATTTTCAGCAGCGATATGAAATAGGTAATGTGAGGAAGAGGGCTGTACTTTAACATAACTGCATGGACTTAGAAATATTTTTTCATTGGCATTATTAGATTCAGACAAAGTGGTGCAAAGTTCCTGCCACAGCAGATTAAGCAATAGCATTCTTAGTTGATGAGATTTACCAATTATAGAATCTTTTTTTTTTTTCTCATTATGACTCCATTGGTGAGTGTTGGGTACTCTAGTTTGGGGTTTAAGTATTCCATTGGCTGATTAATCAAAATAAGTGATAACTGACCCATTATTAAAAAGTAATTAAAATTAAAAATGCTAATTCTTCCTCTGAAAAGTGAAGAAAAACCAACAGGTGAAGCAATAAACAGCACTAAATATATTTTTCCCTACAATTCGTGCTTTCATTCTTCTGAATATTATCTTCATTAGACTCCACTCTCCCCTTTAAAAAACAGTGCAGTTCTATTAAGGAGCAAGGGGTAAAAGTTAATAAAAATTGGTCATGGATGACAGAAGTATAAAGTTATTTTGAAAGTGCCATATAAAAAAGAATATCTAAAAAAAATAGGCAGGAGACAATGGCTAGTCTAAATAGAAAAAAAATAGTGAGGTAAAGGAAATACCTATCAAAGATGAAAAATTTCTGAAGGGAAGAAAAAGCAAAGAATCATTCAACTGAGGTTTGAAAACATCGGGGAAATGCGTGAGATATTAGCTTGTTAGGTACAAAGGCTGTAGAAAGGACAAACAGAGGTAGGAGGAATGAAAATCTCTCTCAAGAAATAAATGACTAATTCACCAACCAGACTGAACCCTAGTTGTTGGTATTCCTCAGAGCCCTATTCCTGGAAAAATAGTGTTTGCTGTTCACATTAATTTCTCAGCTAAAACTTGATTCCACAGCTTTGCTTAAGCTTTGCTTTGATTTTTCATCAGTTGTTTAACATCTCCCAGTCTCAGGCACCCTTTCTTTGAATAACTAGTCAACATGATCCATACAGTAGGTTAGATTCCTGAAAGCATTTTATGTACACAATAAAATACATATTTCAATGGAATAATGTGAAAGAAATTAAGACTGGAGAAACTCAAGGGAAATATATTTTACTTTGATTGCAATATCTTCTAAACAAGTACTTACATAAAACTAAAATCCTTGACTACTCCAAGAGCTGTTTTTATAACAATTTGATACTGCAGTAACATGGTGAGTCATGACAATTTGTGAGCCATATTGAAAGGTCAGACCTTGTTTTCTCAAAGTTCAGGAAAAAAAATGCATATGTAGAAATGTGATATGTTTTAGGTATAGTGGCTGGTTCTCTGTCAAGCTCATGGCTTTTCAAAATTCAAGTAGCTCGACAGTCTTAGGTCCCAATTACCAAAGGGAGCACCTGCTTTCAACACAATAATGAAACTTCAGGCAGTATGGATCTTTTTACAAGGGTAATGTCCATACTGCATTAAATGGGGTTTTCTTGGGGGTGCATCTGAAACCATGGAACTCTGCTCTGGACAGCAAGTCAATCACAAAATATGAAGTACAACATGTTCTGTCTTCCCCACGGTAAACACAGACCAGTGTGAACACTGTGCTTGTTCTCCTCTTCTACTCCTCCTCATTGTCCCCTGAATATCAGAAAAATGAAAAAGTAAATAACATCTGGCGTGAAAACACAAAAGGATAAGAATGTATGCATGGAGAAGAGTTTTAATCTTCCATTGATCTTGAAAAATTAAGAATACTAAAGAGGCATGAATGAAGGAGGGACGACACCTACAAAAGCTCTAAAACGTGTCTCCTTCAAGCATAATTTTTATGAGTTCATTAGTGTAACTAATAGTCTCCAAGAAATGAATTTTTCTTACTGGTATTAAATTCAGAATTGTAAGTCTTTTATTAATGCATAAACAGACACTCAAGGTAGCAGAAATAAAGCTTATCTTCATGTCCACTCATAGTGCTTTGTAGGGTGAAAACACAAAATATGCAGTGGATCTGCCAGACTTATAGAAAAGCCACAGTGTAAGAGACATTCACAGTATGAATGAAGAACACAGCATCTAATACTTATTTACTTATCCTATAATGAGAAAGTTCCCAAACAGATGGTGTGACCAAGACTCAGGAGACTTCAGTGAGATGTCTGGAAATTGATGGGGCTTTTTTCTAGCTGGAAATAGAAAAACTAAACAAACAGAAATAAAACAACCCTCCAAATTTAGTAGAATGGATCATATCCTTCAATTCCATCTTGCATGCCAGATGAAAATACAGAGCACTTCAAATAAACATAGCATGACTTCAATTTTTAAATAGAAGAGTCATAAAAAAGTGTATTGATTATTTTTCAGACATTTATAAACTAAAAAAAAAATCTTTATTCACATAAATACATGTACTGCATTTCTACCCTTTTCTAAACATGGGGAAAGGTGAAGCATCATTAAAACAAAAGTTGAAGTACTATCAGAATTTCCCAGGATTCTTTTAGAATGTGTGGATGTGTTTGCTTGCTGTGAATTATTCTGGTTTTACTTTTCCTCAGACACAAGATGAAAGTATACAAAGATTACACTTTAACTGCTCTGGCACTTAGTTTAAGCATAATCTTTTTCAGCATTCATGGTTCATATATTTAATATAACAATCCACCTGTGGCTTTTCCATTCCTATGTTTAGGAATAGAGATATGCCCACTACTCCTTTTGAGTCCCCATATTTCAAAATATTTTAAAGCTACTCTGAGTCACTTTCTACAATTCATGAATCCCACTTGTACTTGTAAGCAAAAGTAACTTATATGTGTACACTTTTCAGTCCTGAGACTGTTCCTTCCTAAGCCATTTGGAGACAAAATGTGGTGCTGACATTTAAGTCTCATTTAACCTGTCTCAGTTATAAGGTTCTCACAGTGGTGTGACTGCACATAATTTTTGTCTAACTGAAAATAAGACCTTATGGTTTTGTAGCTGATGAAAACATAAGTGATGTCTCTGATAGGACTGTTACCAACCACAAATGTACACTTGTTTATCTGACTGTAGCTGCCTAGGGCTTCAGTGCAAGAAGTGGCATTGTCTGCAGGGGCTAACAAAGTGATTTGAGAAAGGCAGACTATACTTTTAATTAACCCTATTGACTCCTTACAGAAACAACTTTAAGGTTTGTTTCATTTTGTTAGTGTTCAGAAGGGAGTAGAGCTTGTCCCTGGAGTCCAGCTAACCTGAGGCAGCTTGACCTAAAGACTTTAGTGCTTTTTTTATAGCAGTTAACTTCTCTAAAGAGTACACAGAGTTACAGAAGGCCTGTACAAAAAGTCTGAAAGACAAGACACAAGGTGCAGAAACACATCGAGAGAAGAAAACCATAGATATAGCAAAAGCTATCAGATGACCTATTAAGGGAAGAGGGCCTGATGAATACCAGATTTTATGTATAACAGAGATAGAAATGACAAAACAAAAGCTGAGTTATTTGATTTAGAGCTTCTC
Organism: Rhabdornis inornatus; assembly: GCA_013397075.1. Classification (NCBI taxonomy): domain Eukaryota; kingdom Metazoa; phylum Chordata; class Aves; order Passeriformes; family Rhabdornithidae; genus Rhabdornis; species Rhabdornis inornatus. The sequence continues at coordinate 225,450 of VWZS01005398.1, read as the reverse complement.
CACCTTCGGACAAATAACCACAAACCAAACTAAAAAAAACCCACAAGATGGTTCTTTTTTTTTCCACCCTGCACAAATACTCTGTCTGGTACAATGACCTATTCTGTCACAATAAAAGGCTGACAGGGGATTACTTTCATATCCAAGTCTTTCATCTCTGAAGAAAGCACATTTCAATATCCTTGGCTGGCTATTAGCTGATTCATGGCTTATGTACACAGTCTTTCCACTGTAACAATTGAATAATTTTATTCAAAAGAACAGAATTCCACCCTGACTTTATGAGAGGCTCCTTATTGCTTTTGACACTGGAAGGAAAGCAAATTTGATTCCATAATTCTTCCCCTTTCCCTTTCCCTTTCCCTTTCCCTTTCCCTTTCCCTGTCTGGGGAGTGGGTATTATCTAGCCTCCAAATCCTTCCCTCTTTTGACTATTGTTTGCAGCTTTTCCCTCTGGAGTTAAATAGTGTCTCAAAAGATGGAAAAGATGTGGAACACTATTTTCTTAAATAACAACGCATCAATTCTTTCTTGTTCAAATATAGCTGTTTTTTGAAAGCAAATCTCAGCAACAGAAGGTTTTGAAAAAGATACAAACATCTTAGGAGGAGAAAGTAAAAATGGTGGTAAAATTTCTGTTGTCATCTTCTTACAGTGATTTCAAATCCTTTGCAAAACCCAATCTGAACATGTATTTAGTGACTCTAATTATCAGAACATGTCAGCTCATGTACCTTTTGTAAATTTTTTTATAGTAGGTTATTTATTTTTTTTTAAATCCAGACTTCAGATTTTGGAACGTAAGGTCTAAAATTGGTAGTGGGATTTCGCAAGGAGAATTCGTGCCTCTGTTACTCTATGACTCTCTCCAGCTTTAGATTGTAGTAGACCACTTTTATCTCTAAAGGTGAAATATTCTATTGCCTGCACATTATTTTCACATAAACCTTGCATTTCTGCACTAATAAGATGATTGTCAAGAAAAGGGCAATTGCAAGTAAGTGCAATATAGGTTATGCATTAACAATGTAGAACTTAACATTCTGCATTTATGTGTAAGGCATTTTCAAATTCAGTTATCAGAGTTTAAGCACGTGTTTTGTCATTTCATCAAAAGACCTGAGATTATGTAATGGATTGACCTTGACTGGATGCCAGGTGTCTACCAAGCTGCTCTTCAACTTTCCTCCTTATCCAGACAGGATGGGAAATATGGTAAAATGCTTGTGGGTTGAGAAAAGGGCTGGGAATCACTCACCAATTTCTATCATGGATAAAACAGACTGGGCTTGGGGATACTAATTTAATTTATTGCCAATCAAAAGTCAGAGTAGGTTAACAACAAATAAAAACAGATTTTGCAACTTTTGCCCCACCCTTCCCTTCTTCCCAGGCTCACCTTCACCCTAGCATGGGATCCTTCCACAAGGTGCAGTCCTTCAGGCACAGATGGGATCCCTGTGGGATCACAAGTCCAACCAGCAAACCTGCTCCAGCGTAGGTCCATCTCTCCAATGGTGCCACAGGTCCTGCCACGAGCTTGCCTCCAGCACAGGCTTCCAATGGGGACATGGCCTCCTTTGAGCACCCACCAAAACAAGATGAGTTGAAGGAAACACCTCGGTTTGTAGGTTAATAGCAAAACCATACTGCTGAAGAGTAAATAAGCCACTAACCCTCCTTTAATGCAGCATGGAGCCTTTTACCTCTACTACTATCAATAGTCATAAAAAGTGGTTAAAATTTTCCCAACAGAGTAATATATTCAAGGCCTTCCTTCACAGTTCCCCTCATTAGGGAACTAGGTAACACCATTATCTAGTTGTTGAAAATAAGCAAGTGAAATTATGACATGGAGACAAGTTTCCAAAGAAAATAAGTCGAGACTATATGGAATTTTCAACTGTGATGCTGTCTTGAAAAGAAAGAAGAAATCTGCTGGAGACAGGCAATGTTATTTACCCAGATTCTTCATCTGAATGGTCATAGTTTTGAGGAACTGTCTATGCAGAAGGCAAGAGAATTGTCCTTGATTTTTTTAAAGCGTGCTATCAGAAAATCTTGCTAGAATAAAGCTCATGTATATTTGTGTACTTCTCTTTTTTGCTTAACTTTTATGATCTGAACAAAATAGATCATTCAAAAGTAAAAATCCTGTGGGTTGTTTGGGTTTTTGTTTGTTTTATTTTTTAGATGTAACTCAAGATCTTCAGCTAGCTCTTCAGTGCTACTGAAAGCACGGCTTTTGGGGATCTGAAAGGAAAAGGGCATTATGTCTCTAGGCCATAAAGGCCACTGAAGTCTGATAATCTGATTTGTTAGATCTCAGGCTACAAAGTATATTAATGCTTTATTTTCAGTGTTGGTGGAGACAGTGGTTAAAATATTATGATGAGACTTCAAGGAAATTCTGTCAAAGTAACTGACACTTTGGTGTATGTGATTCACACAGAAAATGTACAAATACAACACTAAACTTAAAATCAGCAGGTACAGGTAGAATGTTGCTTTGTTCCACTGGAATATGGCTCTTTTAGTAAAACTGAACAAGGTTATTGTGGTGTTCCAAAAGTTCTATGTTTTCTCAGATTTCACTGAAAATCATTTGGATATTGCTAATAACTAACATATTTTCCTTAATTCAATATGTACTTGAACATATCATGCTTAGAGTAAAGCATGCTGTCTAAGACTGGCACTTTATCTGGAGGATATTCCTTCCTGAAAACTGAAAAGAAGGGATGATTTATTTAAAAATTGAATATTATTCATAAAGTGATTGTATCTACAAATCTATGTAGCATTGTTTTTTGAACTAAAATAACTTTTTTTTTTTTTTGTTTAAATGAGAAGTTAAAAATATTTTGACCTTTCATGGTAAGTTTGAGTTGGATGCACATGCATATTGTGAGGGTTTGAACTACTGAAAGTAAGAATCTTTAAAAGTGAAAAACACCAACTTAACCTTTAAACTGGCAACCTTGGTGTTGATTTCAGGCTAAGAAAAATGAAAATAAGAATATTTATTTTTCCGGGGTGGAATATCTTGCTAATGCCAGTCATAATGCACATGTTAATTTATTGTCCCTAAGCAATTAATCTGTTCTTTGTATACATGTTCTTTATGCCCAATTTCTTCGTTACTGGCAAAATAAATGACAGAAATAGCTGTGATCTTTAGAGTTACTATTCATACTGTGTCAATAGATCAAAACTCCTATTGGGCTTTTAATGAGGGGAGAGCTTAGAAGAGAGAGATCTTAAAGCTGATTTTCTGGTTTTGTGTTAATGTTTCTCATGCGTTAAAAAAATGAGACAGTGTTTTACTGTCATGCTGCTCAGTTGCAAAGTATTCCACATAGTATTACCACCCAGGCCTTTTTGTCTAAGGAGCTTAGATCTCTTGTCTGTCCTCTCATTATGCCCCTGCAATTTCACATTTTATTTTTCATGCTTTTATTATCTCACAACATTATTTGGGTATAGCAATTCATAATATTATTCTTCTACTCATTATCTCTTTCGAAAGACACTCGTACATTGTGTCCTTCTTTAAGCATCAGATTTAAAATACAACTATGTGCCTGAAAATAGTCTTCTAATATGTTGTTTAGATGTGCTTTTAAGTAGATTAGACAACTAAAATCTGCTCACCTCATATCAGGTGCTTAGAATGTTTCAGAAATCATTTCAATGGTATCTAACACAATAAAATATTATCAGCTTTCAAAACGCACAGCAGCTATACTGCGAGAGTTGGTGGAAAACAGTTGTATAATTGATATGCATATAATATTGTGTGTCGATAGATATATCATAAATATAAATATAGATAAGATTTTTTTTAATTAAAATGAACAGTGGTAGTGTAGATCATTTATAAAACTCTTCTTTAACACAGAATAAACTGGTTTAGATTTAGATGTATTTATCCACTTCTTAGAGTTTTTAACATTTTTACATTAGTATTTTAAAAAATTCCCCAACAAAATTGTCTTCTGATAAACAGAATCACAGAATTTTTAAGATTGGAAGAGACCTCTGGAGATCATCTAGCCCTCCCGTCCTGCCAAGTTAGTGTCACCTAGAGCATTTATACAGGAATGTGTCCAGATGAGTTTTGAATCTTTCCAGAGAGGGAGACCCAATGACCTCCCTGGTCAGCCTGTTTCAGGGCTCTACCACTCTCAACATAAAGTTCTTCCTCATTTTGATTCGGAAGTTCTTGTATTTCAGTTTATGGCCATTGCTTCTCATTCTGTTGATGGGCACGACTGAAAAGACATCCTCTTGACACCTAGCTTTGAGATGTTTATTTGTATTGATGAGATCCCCTTTCAGTCATCTCTTCTCCAGACTAAACAGGCCCAGCTCCCACAGTCTCTCCTCATAAAAGAAATGCTCCAGACCCCAAATCATCTCTGTGACCCCTTTTGAACCCTCTTCAGGAGCTCCTTGTTTCTCTCGCACTGAGGTGCCCAGAACTGGACACAGCACTCCAGATGTGGCCTCACCAGGGCTGAGTAGAGTGGGAGGATCACCTCCCTCCCCCTGCTGGCCACACTCTTCCCAATGCACCCCAGGATCCCACTGGCTCTCCTGGCTGCAAGGACACACTGCTGGCTCATGGCCAGCTTGTCACCCACCAGGACTCCCAGGTCCTTCACTGCAGTGCTGCTCTCCAGCAGGTCAGCCCCCAACCTGTGCTGGTACCTGGGGTCATTCCTCCCCAAGGGCACGACTCTGCACTTGTCCCTCTTTAACCTCATTTGGTTTCTCTCCACCCAACTCTCCAGCCTATGAAAGCCCCAGTGTATGAGTTTGTATCATCATCATCATCATCAAACTTGCTGAGGGTACATTCTATCCCTTCATCCAGGTCATTGATAAACAAGCTGAATAAGGCCAGACCCATTTCTGATCCCTGGGGAATGCCACTGACTGCAGCCTCCAACTGGATTCTACTCCTCTGACCATGACCTATGAGCTCTGCCATGCAGCCAGTTCTTGATTCACTGTTCATTCATTGAACACATGAGCTTACCCATGAGAATGTTATGGGAGACAGTGTCAAAAGCCTTGCTGAAGTCGAGGTAGGCAGCATCCACTGCTGTCCCCTCCTCAACCCATCCTGCCATGTGATAAAAACAACACCATAAAACCAGAAGATCATTTTGGGCTGGTATTTTCTTGGGAATGTGGGACAGAAGTTTTGCTTTACAAATTAGATGATAAATAAATTACTTTTCTTGTATCATACCTACCCTTAATTTAAGAAAAACCATAGAGGAAATACAACCCAGTTGTAGTGCTCATATGCATCTTTATACATACAAAAATACCTTTGATAATACACTTAAAAATATTCATAATATGGGAATATTTTCAGAGTAATTGCATCTGCAGGACAGAAAATACTTGTTGAATGGGAGCATTCTACAGATATTGGTACACAGAAGTGATAATAAATCACATGTAATAATTTTTAAAAATAAATAAAATTTTGACTGAACTAAACTGTACAGTCAATTCAGTCAAATTGTATTGAGCACTTTCAAGACAGCTGCTGAATAGTTGCAGAAACACCTTAGCTATTTAATTATAAACAAGAAAGAGCCTAGTATTAATGTCTTTAGTTAGATCTTGAAAATTAAGTATAACAGTATAAACTGGAGGATTTATTTTTGGTTTCTTTTTTACTTTTGTCATTATTGTTTTGTCTTTTTGTCTGGACTTTTTAGTGTTCATTGATCTGGATCCTTTTCTATACCTCCAGGGATGTCTAAGGTACCCAACTGCAGCATTTAAGCTCCTATGAGGTTATTCACTGCTAAGTTGGAAATATGAATAGGCATGAGAAAAGGGGGAGGAGGTCCCAGTCTTCTGCCTAACATGACTGAGATTTTGTTCTAAAGAAGATTAATCCTAACACTGGGAATTTTAAGCTTCTTTCTCTTTCGAATGTAACTCCGTAATGTAAATTGTTTCAGTTCAATACACCAGCATTCATTCTTTATCAAGGAAAAGATAGTCTCTACTAAAAAATGAAAGTATACATGCAATTTCAATACAGTTCTTTTACAGTCTTCATTACACCAAGTTATACAGAAGCAATTTCCCTGCAAACAATTGTCAAACATTATGTATTTTTGATCTAAACCGCAGCCACATATTAACAATTCTGTTTCTGGTTTCTTCCCAGAAACAGGCATATGTAAGTTTATAGGACTTTCAACAGATTCTGTAATCTAAGATATGAAAGGAATATACAGGTATAAAGAACTGGATGATTAAAAGCAAGGAGTCCAGAGCTAGTTAAATTGCTACTTGGAATTCACCTGTGCCAAAAAGGAAAAACAAACAAACAAACCAAACCAAACCAAACCAAAACAAACAAACCCCAAGAAAACCAAACCAACCATAAGACAAAAATCAACCAGAGAATCATTGCACAGGAGACACTAGTGAAAGGGCTTTCCTGGGAACCCCAAGGCCAGATGGAGAAAGAGAGCCAAGGCATCATCACATACATAGTGCATTCTTACAAAGTCACCTCTAAACCAGCTGGATGAGTACTGCCATCATATCTCATGGCACAAACCCTAAGCTGTCATTTCTGAGCATGTACTCTATGTGGAGACAAAGCTGGAAGTCTGTTCATAAAAAGTAAAAGCAGTCTCTATGGAAAGTCATATGAACCAGTGAACATCCCCTGCTGAGCTGATGCTGTTGAATGTCTAAATCACCATAAGTTTAAAGTCTTCAGAATTAATTCCACAACCCTTATCACTTTTATAGTTGTTTTTATATTACAATTTGACAGACAATATTATTCTTCTTAAAATACAAATGCGGAGTATGTTCTATCATTAATATTTTGGTCTAGCGTATAATGAAGCTTCACTCTTTAATTTTGGTCAATAAACCTGCAATAACCAAAATCCTCCTTTCTTGTTCCCGAAACTTCCTCACACGAAATGTCTTGTCGAAAGAATAAAATTGAGAAGTGAAAAAGGACATCGCAAGCAAAAAAAATATAGCTTCCAAATTCAAGTCATTGTAAAATATGCGTTTTATGTTTTCCTCACATTCTATTGGTCAGACTTAGAGGCTCCCCAGGATGACCACTAATAACTTCTGAATAATTACCTGGAAGGATCAAATTAGATAGCAGTTGTTTCTCTCTGGTTGCAGCTCCACCACCTTGGTGTGTCTTCATTCCATTAAGAATCTTAAGTGTGTAATCTTAAGGAGTATTGCAATGATAAAGAAAAGAGGAAAGAAAAGGAAAAGAAAAAGCCCAAGGAATATGTTTCATGTTAAGAAAAATTTGGACATAATTTTTCAAAGTGGCATTTTATTTAATGGTGATAAATCTTAATATTATTCATTTTGTAATCATTAGCTCCACTCTTAAGACCAGGAACTGAACTCTTGTCTTATTTTCAGTGGAAGAAGCTAACAAGGTAATTGTGTTCCTTACAAGCAGAGAAAAATCACCACAACCAAGGCATCATCAATCAGATTGCAGATTACATCGTCTCTTGAGCTACCCATCTTGTCTGAAAGGAATATCAAGTTTGGGTGCTTTAAAAAATCCGCCTACCAGAAATGATGAAACTTGAAAAGAGCAGGTTGTGAGAGACTGAAATGTTGATGGTTAATGACTCAAACAATTGGCTATTTGCAAAAGCAGCAGGTGCTTTAATGGCAGTGTATGAGGTAACAGCCCAGGCGCATCTCTGGAGGCTGCAAACTAGGGTTTGAGCCAGATAAGGGAAGAGGCCTATAGAAAATGGATCCTGTGAGGTGGGGTTGTGCTTTTTATCATGTCAAGGTCCTCCCTTACACAACTGGCCCAGGTGTGGAAACTCCCCAGGAAAGGTATCCAAACATGCACCTGTAAGCCTGAACGCATTCATCCCTTGTGATGGCGCCTACTTGGCTCAAATATGATGATGTGAGAGGCATCTGTCATGTCTTAGAAGGGGCCATAAACCATCGAAGACCCTATTAAGTGTCCCAGAATAATTTCTGGGGCCTTCCACCAGAGGACTGTGCATGATCCACAGTGTTGCAACAGATCCACAATGTTGAGAACCCCCACCCCCTCCAGGAGAGGTACCTGGGCATTCCACCTGAACCTGAGCTAATATTAACCCACAAAAATTTGTGTTTCATGGGCTTTCCCCCAGCCCGATGGATCAAGACAGCAACCATCACTTCAACCAAAGGACTCAAAATTGCAACTATCAGGTCTTGTTGCTGGATCCATAGGTGGTGATATCTTTCTACTCTTAACCTTTCTTTCTCTTTCTTTCACATACACTTTCTTAAGTGTTATTTTTATACTTTTATACTGCTATATTTCTACAGATTAAAAAATAATGAGAGTAAAGAAATTTTTTCAATAGCTAATGAAAAATATTTTAAAATTCTTACACTAGAATTATATATCTACTAAAACCAATGATATAGTCGAATTTCACTTTTTATTTTTTTTTACTTAGTTTCTAGAGTAATTCTGTTGTCAGCATGATTTTATGAAAAAAAAAGAGCAACATTTTGCATTTCAGTTTGCCATCCTGTCTTATACAAGCCACAAAATACATGCTGAAAATTCTGGAATAATAATAATCAAAGCTTCTGAAAAATGGAGCCTCTTTTAAAGTGTGAACGAAGCCGGAAATGAAGAGACTCATTTGTGTAGTTGCTTGTTTTGAGGGTGAGGAAGAGAGTCGTGTAGAACACATAGAATAATTTTACAATAAAAATCCCTGAGTGGTTACTGTCTCATTTTTTTATCTGGGAAAAAAATCATTTCACACCTCTCAGTAGTACGTGGGATTCTGTTTAGGTTTTATTATCCCATACAAAGATGATTTCATGTTCTCCCATAGCACTTTGTTCCAGTACTTAAATGTCCAAACAGTCAGAGGCTCTCTCCCTTGTTAATCACAGTGTAGGCTCCTTAGCATAGCTTGAGTATATAAATCCTGTGTAAGATTGTGTAGACTCATAAGGTTTCTTTAGAATTTTTCAGTTTAGAACCTCCTCTCCTGTTTGAATAAGACAATTACTTTTTCTCAGTGTGGGCCATTCTCTTATTTTTATTTAGTATCTTCTGCCATTGAATTTCTCTGATTCCTTCATGTTCACACAGTAATCTCATCCATACCAGCACCATGGTACAAGCTATACTGTTGAACTTATGCAGTTTTGCTCATAATTTCATATATATACCCATGTATATATAAATTTGCATAAAACATTATTTTATTACATATCTATACTATCTGTCTGATTTTATGTTTGGGAACTATTTTTTAGATTGTGTTTCAATATAATAGTATTTGTGGGTATGTTTTCTTAATGTGAGAGTGATCAAACACTGGAACAGGTTGCCCTGGGAGTTTGTGGAGTCCCCCACTTTGAACACGTTTGAAAGAAATCTGGAAATGCACCTGGGAAACTGGTTGTAAATGGTTCTTCTTGAGCAGAGGTATTGGATCCAGTGATTTTCAGATATTCCTTCTAATATTAAGTATTAAGTTACTCTGTGATAAACCATTCATACTTGTACTTAGGAGTAACTGCTCTGCTAGATTTAGAATATAAATATAGAGCTTACTTCTGCCTTTTTGTAGTGACTACACACGGCACGTCAGGAATAATGATTACAGACTTGATATTTCAAGAGTTTTGTCCAAACCACTTTGTCTTTCTTGTCATTTTAAAGAACTGGACTTGTTACAGATTATCAGTTTGATTTGCTTCATTGCTTTTTTCTTCTACCTCAAATGTCTGTTAACAGTCTGTACAACGATTTTAACTTACTGCTCATTAAGTTTATGTCTAACTGAATAAATTATTCCTGAATGAATATTAAACTGTCCTTTGGATACCTGAATAACCAAGCATGTAAAATTAAGCTTAGTGTTTGCAGTGGGTGACTTGATTTAAGGCTTATCTATGTATTTCTACTTTATAAGTGAGCTCTATTTTTTGTTTGAAATCTTCTGTAAATGTATACAAAATACTGAGTAATGGCAGCACCTTTTATGAATTGCTTGAAATAATAACTCACCTATTAACAATAGTCTCTAATATTTTCTGCATTACTTTGACACATATCTTCAGATATTTTCTAATACAGATTTAAAAATAACTTTTTAGAATGCTGACAACCAAGAACTCAAGAGTAAGAGGAAATTCAACATAATTCCATGTATTTGTTTACATATATTTTTACAATAGTGATATATTTTTATGATCAATTCCATAGTAATATCATTCTATCATTCACAGAAAAATTATTTTTCAGGACTTATGTTTATTCTCTTCATATTACTTTGCTTTATATAAACAACCACAAAATACAACATAACTGAGTCTGGGGTTTTGTGATGTTTGGTTTGGTTTCTTTCATAACAACTCATCCTCAGGTGCTTCAACATCGATGCTCTTATTCTTTTCCAGGAGTCATCTTCAGAACACCCATATAAGGTGAAGAATTATTGTTCACATTTTCTATAACAGAGGAATTATATCAAAGCAAGTTTAAAGCTCAGATTGTTAAAATTTCCTAATTATTTTGAACACAAAAGATCCACAGTAACATTATTCAGTACTTTGTGTTTAGAGCACAGCTTTTAGTGACCAACATCAAAGAACAGAGTACAATGCATATCTGCAAGTTATTCTGCAGGAATCTCAAATTAAATAGTGGCCATCTGTCAAAACCTTTTACACGAGTTTTCTTGTATCACAGAGGAATCCCACAGAAGATACACTATTTTTCCAGAATTCGATGTTTGTATAATGCAATCCTTTCACATGGAGGCTCCAGTTTCCATAAGAAACTAAATGAAAATCTCTCAGTGGAAAACAATTTTTTTTTCTCAACCCAAATGAGCTGGAAACATTGACCCTCCTAAGAGAAAAGAGATATTCTCCTGAGTGATATGCAGAGTCTGAAAGGTGCTCTACATCATTTGGGGGCAACATAGAGGAACAGAGGGTGGAATGAAGCAAGAAAAGTTTCTGCAATCTACCAGTCTTAAACATATTTTTGATTGAATATAACAGAAACTATTAGATATGAGCACTGAATTTCTATTAATTCCAAAGATTATTCTTCCCCTGACTCATGCTATTAGCTAATGAAAAAACTTGCATGCAGAAAAATATTAGACATTTCCATTTTGTATGAGTTTTCTCACATCTGTAGCTCTTTTAGATTCCCACAGAATGGTGACAATTAAGGTGCGCTCTTTAGACACTTATTCCATGCTTCTCAAATCTACTCAGCCTTCACCGATTTTCTTTTCCTCATACTCATACTATCACAGGCATGCAATGAAATAGCAGGACGTTGTTCAAAACAAGATTTCTGTATGATCATTGCAGTTGATTGTCCTCTCCTGACTGGGGCAGCTTGACATTTTTTATCAGTGGCTTATCAGTTCCTGCTTGTTCCAGGCGGACCAGGTTAATAGCAGTGAGCTCTCATGCTTGGAGAGCTTTTCTTTGTCACAGCTCTCAAATCTAAAAAGAAAGTTGCTTACTGCAGCTCTGCTAGTGAAACAGTTTTTTTCTCTCTGATCAGAAGGCAACTGGTACCTATCTTCTTTAGTTTTGTCACTGATAAATTACAGCTATCTTAATTCTTGGGGTCTCAGCCCAATATTAAAAATCTGACATGATGTGAAACTGTCTAGTCAATACTATTATCGTGTGCTTAATAATTTCTTAGCTCTGTGTCTTTTCTTAAAACAGTTTTAAATTAAATTTGTGGTATAATTTGACATTATAAATTCAATTAATTTGGAAAATATGCAGGACACATCAAATGCTTGTAATTCAGTGTTAAAATGCTGTTACTGCCTTATAAAACACCAAATGATTTTCCTCCATCCAAGAAAAGCTATTACTTCAACTCTCATGGTTTTAAAATTATTCTCATGGCTGTCATTCTCTGACCTATAACTGTTACACAAAATCTCATTATATGCATGCTATCGACTTGTTCAATGGGCTTATGCTCCTTGCAGCTTGGTTTAATCTCTGAAGTTATTTATTGGTGGTTAAAGCTCTATTGTTCCGTCCATGTGAAAGCTGTTTTACAGAGAACTGTTCACTGTCATTAATGGAGCAAGCAGGAATACAGAGAGAGTAGGCAAAACAGTGTAATTTCTGAGCTGCAAGTGGGATAGCTGTAGGAGTGTCTACATGAAACCTTGCCTATTCTGTTATCTGTTATATTTTCTGGGGTGTTTGAACATCAGAGAAGAAGCCAGAAACTTTGGTAAGGTCAAGGGAGGAAAAGCAAAGTGATCTGGAATTAACTGTCATAGTACATTAATGATGTTTAGCTTTGATACATTGATCAAGTGTAAAGACAATGAATGGAATTAACTCTTCAAGGACATTGACAAAATGGAACTGATAGAAGAGTGTTTGTTACTTGTGTTTTTCATGTCTTTTCAGCCTTTTTTTTTGCAGCAAGCATTTCTTGTTTTATTTTGTTACAACTGTTTTAAAAAAGGCACTGATTTTTTATTTTAATCTGATGAGAAAGAATGCTGTAGTTCATGAGAAAAAAAGTTAAGGAGTATTCAACTTAAACTGTGAGATGTATTTAAAAAAATCCTTGAAAATTTTACCAAAAATTATAACATGCAGAAACAAAACTTCTTATAAGAAAAAAATAAAGCTGTTGTTTAAATCAAATTTTTTACACAAACATGAAAACAAACATGAAAGCAAAAGAAGCTTTAGTTGGAAAAAAAACCAATTGACTAAATCAAATATTTAGACTTTATTTTTTCTATTTGTTATGCACTAAGTTCAGGGTAAATTGAAAGAAAAACAAAAATATTTATTTATTCCTTTAAAGAAAGTGGAGGAATTAATAATTTTGTTTATTTGCAGAATCCCAAATTTTTGCATTGCATTTGGGTTAAAAAATTACTTTAAATATTTCAGTGATTATTTTAAGGGTGAAGGACCTCTCAAGGGGTTAATCCATCTGCTGCTCTGTAATGAAGCAGGTGACTTCTAAGATGTTTGTGGCGTCAAAAACCTCAAGCATCTTTCGGGTTTATAAATAAAATGATTGGTTTTACTTATTACAAAATTTACTTATTACAACTTACTACAATTGGAGGATTGGTGTCATCCTTAGTGTGCCAATGACAGCTATGGGAAAGTCATCCATCATTTATGTGGGAACCAAATAATTTTTAGTGCTATTATAATTGCTCTTTAAAAACAACCCTTCCAAGATATTTTGTTTCTTGCTGAAGGACAAGAATGATATCTGAAAGATACTTGCTCTGAGTTTTCACACGTATTACACTGAGACTGATGAGATTCTTGTTTCCTGGATCAGTCTGCTGTAGCTTTTTGAGAATGGACACAGGATTTGCCTTCATTTTTTAGTGGCCTCTCCAATCTTCAAAACCTTTTGAAGATGATAGATTGAGACCTTGTAAATACATTGGCCGTACTTGGAACTAACCATGGGGGTCTTGCATGGGTTGAAATCTCTCTAGTAACCCCTGATTCAATTCTCATTCACATTTGGTCATCCTCCACCTTGAATTCTGCCTCTGGTCACAGGTACCTGTGAGATCTTGTCTGCAAAACCTCAGGCAAGGAAAGCACTGTGAACCTCAATCTAGTCTTTGTCCACAGCCACTAAATCATCATCCTCCCTGAGAAATGGGCTTCCATTTTCCTCAGATGTTTGAAATAATGCAATGGTAGAGGGTCTTCTTGTTGCCCACATTGTCACTTGCAAGTTTAAATTCCAGCTGAATTTTGACTTTCCTCATGCCATTGCCTCATGACCTGATTTTAAATTCTTTTATACACTGTCCCTGCTCCTACCACCTATAGAAAGCATCTTGTGTTCTAATTGAATAATGAAATTCCTGTCTAGGCAAAGCTATGGAGAAGGAATGACCTACACTGACTGTTTTACAGACTTATATTTCCCTGATGTGAAATACAATGAATTCATACGACCTTAAAATCTTTTTCCCAGTGTCTTGCCTTTCTTTCTTCACTTTCAAGGACAATTAACTATATAACATGAGTTAAATTCAAATTTCATGTCTTGGTTAACTGAAACTAAGAGAGTTATCATTGCCTGTTAAATTTTATAGCCCTTTTCTGTAGGAAATTACCCTAAATGAAATAGCAATTAAATGTATGGTAAAATGTTAGGATTAAAGTAGATTTTATAATGGCACACAGAATAGATACTTACCAACAGATACTGCAGTCCCTAAATGAAATAGAAACACAGGCTCACTGCAATACTTCTGGAAACCTAAATCTGTATAGTTCTTTTCTTTCTAAAATAAGACAAAGAGCATCATCTATAGAAATTGCATTGTGCTAGTTGAAAGGTTGATAGACAGACATAGAGACTGAATTTTCAAAGCAAATACTGTAATCCTATAAATTTAATGCACGTGTCATGAAAGATACATTTCCCACTGCTGATACTCTGCAGGACACTACATCATATGCTGAAAGTCCATTTCATTGCAGTATTTTTAACTGTATGAAAGTATTAATTTACAGTATGCAAGTTAATGAAATTTTTTGAAGGATTAGTATAGTACATTTTAAAATTTAAACACCCCATGCAGTTTTTTAATACTAATGCATAGATAAAATGTGCGAAGAAGATCCAAATATCAGCATGCCAAAGCAAATTTACTTAGTATATAGTTTGAGTGGAGCAGCTTTAACTGTTTGCCAACATTTGCTAGCAAGCTGGCGGTCCTGGACAGCCATGCTGTTGCCATGACATATTGAAATTTCAAATATGTGCACCACCAAAGAATATCATATGTTTTTGAATTCCAGGGTTGCTGTAGTATCCCAAACCACAAATTTGGTTTTCTTTTTTTCTATGTATTGGGACAATTCTTGCCCATGTGATAGACATAAAAGAGAAAGAAAAAAAGAAAGAGAAAGCAGTATAATTTTATGAGAAGAATGGAAGAACGTTTATTTTATGGCAACCTACTTTGATCTTTATATACGCAGGGCATGTTTTCTAAATCAGGTCTTTCAGTGGATGGCTCTATGGTAAATACATATCCACATGACCTCTTAGAATCATAGGATCATAGAATATCTTGGGTTGGAAGGAGCCCACAAGGATCATCGAGTCCAACTCCTGGTCCTGCACAGGACATCCCAAGAATCCCACCATATGCCTGAGAGAATTATCCAAACATTTCTTCAACTCTGGTAGGCTGGTGCTGTGACCACTTCCCTGGGGAGCCTGTTCCAGTGCCCATCCACACTCTGGGTGAAAAACTTATCCTAATATTCATCCTAAACCTTCCCTGACATAACTTCAGGCCATTCCCTTAGGTCCTGTCACTGGTCACTGCAGAGATCAGTGTCTGCCCCTCCTCTTCCTCTCATGAGGAAGTTGTAGACTGCAGTGAAGTCTCTCCTCAGTCTCCTCCAGGTTGAAGACACCAATTGACCTCAGCCCTCCTTATATGGCTTCCCCTCAAGACCCTTCACCATTTTGGTAGTACTACTTTGGATGCTCTGTGATAGCTTTATGTTCTTCTACGGTGGCACCCAAAACTCAAGATGAGGCTGCACTCACGTAGAGTGGGTCAACTTGAACTACATCAACCAACCACGTACCTCCTAATATATTCATATGACCAAATTGTAACCATGACTAACATTACACTGTTATAAGGACCTGCTTAATAAGCACCTGGCCACCAAAAAGCAGGGGCATGTCAAGATGCGTAATATACGAATTGTAGTATCTTAGTCACTTAAGGACCACCACAGAATTCAACTAAGATAAAAATCTGATTCCAGCCTATGAAGAAAAAGAACACTCCTTCTCCATTAAATAAATAATTTTCTCAAATAAGTCTTATTTTGAGAAAAAGGGTTGCTACATTTACCCCAAGGGAAATTCCATAAAGGTTAAAAAAAAAAAAAGACAAAACACTATTCCTCCAAGAGAGATCTCACTTGTTTTTGAAGGGTAAACTGGAATGCCAAAAATAGGAGAAAATAAACTAGAGATTAAATTTGGTCTGGATTCTTTTAGGTGGATTTTTAGCTTTTTCATTGTTTTTCAATGACAGAATTTGCACTGTTACAGACTCAGAGGACTAATATCAAAAGTAAAGTTGCAGACAACTGCCCCTGTAGTTGGGAATCTTATTTCTGTTTAAATGAGATATCTCAAGTTTATTTATATATTGCAAACAAATATTTTGCTATAGAACTTTACATTAGCTACTGAAACAGGACAGAATTGCTCTAGGTACTACATTTCAGTTTAAATGCCTTTGTGGTCCCTAATCTTCTGTTGTTTTGGTTTTTTTTAATTTTCACTCAAGAATTTCTGAAGTATTTTTCTGTATAAATTAACATTACTGCTGAGAGAAAACATGATAACTTCTTTATTCAAGAGGGAAAAGGACTCAATAGAGCAGAACTTGGACCTGGATACAACTGCTTAAGTTAGGCAATATAGCTGAAGGATTCTTAGAGTCAGAAGAGGGAATTAGAGCAGTATTTGCTCTACACTTCTAAATTGTATGATTTATATACGTATATATATGAAGATACCACCTTAAAGTGTAGTAACCACTGACAGTGGTTTCCAAAACTGTTGTATTCTTCATTTACAGGACTAGCTTTCACACAGAACTGCTGAAAATTTAGCAATGACTTTGAATACTCGTTTGCTAGTTTGATTCTGCCCAGACATAGTTGATAGTTGCCCATGGGGAAGTATATATGCATGGGTTTGGTTATGAACTTTTCACAAAATCATTTTGTGGGCTTCCTATGACACTTCTGGAGCAGCTCTTGGCAAACACTGGAGGAAGCAAATTCTGAATATGTTTGGGTTTTTTTCCCCTCCATCTTTTATAGATATCCTATCACAAACTACAGAAATTCCACTAGATCACAATTTAAAGGTTTAGCTATATTAAAGTTGTACATGACCTCTCTTCTATTCCTAAAAGTCCACAAAACCTGCATGTATGCACACTGTAGTATTTGATTCTAGAAATTCAAGGGTGTATTTCCCAAGCATGGTATGAGGAAAGTGAAAATTTTAGAATGTACTTTGCTTTTCTGTTTTCCTAGATTTTTGTACTAAAAATACTGCCTCCCCATGAAAATATTTATTTAAAATAGAAATGCTAACATCTGACACCCCTCTTTCAGCATGCCATTGTGTCCAGCACATCATATTTATTACATGGAAAAAAAAAAATCATAATAATTTGCTTATTATTTTGGCAGGAAAAAGGCTTCTAACAGGATCAAAAATGCTCTTTACTCAGGAGAATATTACCTGCATGTCCCTGTTTCACATGATTTAGTTAACTTACTGAAGCATCCAACTTCTGAATTGTTTGAATTTTCTTCATAACTAATGAGAATAGGTCAGCCACTCTAAACACAATGCTTGTGAACTACTTCAGAGATAAGGTGAAGCTCAGACTAAATTGGAAAACTTTCTAGTCAAATTTCATGTAAAATTGCATTGCTGTTTTGAATTCTTTTTTCTTTCCATCTTCACTTTTGATAACTCTATGTTTCAAAAATATTATGCTTTTATCAAAACCATTTTTTATGTTGCCGTGAACATTTTCAACACATAGAATCACAAAATGACAGACAATTAGTTTTTAATCACCTTCAGTGGAAATGAAAATATTAAAAAAATGCTTGTTTCTGTTAATCATTATACTGCTGAGAAAATGTCAAAACAAAATTAATACTTTGTGAAGCAGTTTTCCCATGCACAAAAACTGTTTGTCATGAATTTGAAAGGATGTAACAAATTGATATGATAGCAAGTGAGAAATGCAGTACTGGACAGAGTATTCCAGGTGGGGTCTCACAAGAGCAAAGTAGAGGGTGAGAATCACCTCCCTTGACTTGCTGGCCACTTTTGTTGTGCTTCAGTCTATTATGTGACTGATTTTCTCAATCTCATTGTCATTGGTAAGGATATCAAACAGTATCAGTGCCAAGACAGAGCCCTGAGGGACATCACTTGTCACCAGCCTCCACCTAGACAAAGAGCTGTTGACTACAACCCTCTAGTTGCATCCATTCATTCATCCAATTCCCTAGCCACTGAATAGTCCACCCTTCAGATCCATGGCTTTTTAATTTGGAAACAAGGATGCTGCATGGGAGCATGCTGAAGGCCTTACTGAAGTCTAGGTAGATGACATGGGTCATCTTTCCTTGTCAACTGGTATTATGGACTGTCACTCCATAATAGCAGGACACCACGTTGAGCAGGTATGGTCTGCCCTTAGCAAAGCTGTGTTGGAGGTCTTGGATCACCTCCTTGCCTTAAATGAGTGTTGTGGTTTAACATAGTTTGGTTTTTAGTTAAAGAGGAAATCCATCTGTTACAGAAGTGATTCTCTGTGAGGACTGCCGACAGCTTCCTCCGGATCCAACAGAACAAATCAGCTCTAGTTTTGAATATTGACAGGCTGTTCAACCACTTAAGAAAGCTAAACACACCTCTGTGAACCACATTTCAGAACGAACGAACCCCGGGAACCTCTCTCTTGTTTCCAGTCTTGAACAGCTAACAAGACATGGGCCAGGCCAGGCCCTGCACCACACCACGCAGCCTGGCAGGGCTGGGCCCCAGTGCCTGCTGGGCAGGCGGAGGGGAGGCCATCGCTGCTGAGTCCTAGCCTGGCTGCTGAGATCCTGGGCTCCTCCTGCCCAGTGAAGCCACCGAAGAATCCTCCACTGTAAACAGCTCTGGCCGCAAGCCACCGAGTCATCTTGCCAAGGGCCTGTCCCGACGCCGCAGGACATCATGTGGCTGAGACCTGGGGTGGCTCTGCAGCACAAGCAGAGAGTGGGCCCGTGGCTGGAATTGAACACAGCAGGGGCTGGAGACCAGCGCATGGCTGGAGGCCAGAGCGGCTGCTGCCGCTGAGATCCTGATTTGAGGCCCAGTCTGAAATATTGCATCACAACTGCTCCAGCCACTGCCTGGCATGGATCACATAACCATCCACAGGTCTGGGTGAGATATTAACTCTTTTAGTGCACAGATAAAACCTGCAAATATCAATCCTCTCTCGAATGAGGAGAATAGGAAAATCTGAAGATACTACATGAAAGAGAACTACATGAGACATGAAGGTCAGTAAAGAAGAGGTTAGATCCCAGATGGGAGGAGATTGAGGACATGCCTTAGTCTTGAGCTGAAACTCTTTTGTAGGCCATGGCGATGGACTATAATACACTGAAATATCCCTATAAATCCGTAAAAAAAAACCCCAAACATGGGGCATGGATTGTTCAAATTGTAGACATGAGCAAAAGCACCCATGATGAAGCAAGCAAATGTTGAAGTATCTGTGATCCTATGAGAAGTTTGAACAGAGAGAGACAAGAGTGATGAAGACCCTTTGCCCCCAGAGAATAGGAAGAATAATTCTGTTCCCAGAGATGAAGATGATCTCAGAGGTAGATAAGAAAACCCTTGCTTCTGAACAGCTCATTCTTAAAAATGTACTCCATTCACCAAAGATTGAGCCCTCAAAACAGTTGCGGGGAAAGCTGTAAGTCAAGGAGGGAGACTTTTAAACCAAACAGATTTTCCTTTCCCGGACAGCTGATTTATTGTGACATTGAAGCCACGAGATAATTGTTTCTTGTGGCGAAGTCTCCATGGCATGGCAAGAGAGACTCCTGTCCCTACGAGAACTGAAGAAAGACTATTGTAGAGGTGGTAAACTGACTGAAAGGCCCAGGTTTTGTCTCATTACATTGTTAGTGGAAAAGAAAAGAAGGTGTGTGTGTGGGAGAAGTGTTCTGAAGGTTTATTCTGATTTTCTTATTATTTTTCTTTGAATTCTGTTAATAAAGCTTTCTTCATGCCCTTCAAAGTTTGAGCCTGCTTTGCTTTCCTCCTAACCCAATCTGACAGTAGGAAATGAGTGGGTGCACTTGTGATTTGGCCAGTGGTAAACCCACTATAATGAGCCTTAACATTGCTTTCATGGGGATCTGCTCCATAACCTTCTCAGGCACAGAAAGGAGTTTTCTAGTCTGTAGTTCACAGGATCTTCCTTCATCTCCTTTGTAAAAATAGGAATTATATTTCCCTTTTCTCAATCTCCATGGAAATCGTCCATGACCTTTCAAATACGATGGACAGTGAAAACAACAATGGCTTGGAGAAAACATCAACCATTTGCTTTGGGATGGATCTCATTAGGCCCCTAGACTTGTGGCTACTCAGCTTCATGAAGTGGGCCTTAATTTGCTCTTTGCTTACAGTGAGAGGGATATCACTCTCCCAACAGCCACCTAGAGGTTCAGAGACTTGAAAGATGCAATTATAAATTACATTTGAGCTTTTATTCTGTAGGAAAGTTTACAGAATATGACCAAGGACACAAAATAATTTAAATTAAATGCATAAAAACTCTAGAAATGAAGAGATAAAAGTTAGGAAATTAATCATTGTTATTTGCTTTCAATAGTTTAATTTAAAGGTCAAATTCTACTTACTTTGCTCCTTAGAGGAATGTAAGTCATGGCTGCATTTTCTTTCTTCTCCAAATGTATGCTGCATTTCATTGGCAAAAGTGGGAATCTCATTATCTTCTGATTTCAAGATTAAGTTAGCAATAAGCAATGCAGTCTAAGAAGGTATCTGGAATG
Source organism: Rhabdornis inornatus (assembly GCA_013397075.1). NCBI lineage: Eukaryota > Metazoa > Chordata > Aves > Passeriformes > Rhabdornithidae > Rhabdornis > Rhabdornis inornatus. Next base: position 204,711 of record VWZS01005398.1, on the reverse strand, counting down.
TTCTAGAATTGGTGTAATTCACATGAGAATTGGTGCAAGGACAGTTAAATGTACACAGTAGCCTTTGATAACCTTTTCTTTGTTTATCAATGCTTTAATTTCACAGTTTACATGACACAGGTTTGTTGTAGAAACTTATAAATGCTTATTTTATTAAAGGTAAAATTTTAGCTCCTCAATAATCTTTGATCTCTTTTTTTTTAATTATTTCTTTGAAGAAGAAGGCAACTGTTTGGGTTTTTTTTTTAAAAAAGGGTTTTTTAAAAATTGGTTCAAGTGTACCCTTTAAAAAAAAAAAAAAAAAGAAAAAGAAAATACCATAACTGAGATAAAAAAATTAGAACTACTAACATCTAAGTCTATTGAAATTTTTTTCATTATCCTGAGAAGACAAATCTAATGCAGTGAACCCATTTTTTTTTTTTTTTGCAATCGTGTTCAACATGAAACTCATCTTTCTGTTAACTGCAGAGCACATCTTGAATGTTTGTATTTTGTAGATAAAATCCTGATTCTATTGTACTCTCCTGTAAGTATCAATAGTTTTTTTTTGAGATCTTAATTTCAAATAAATTTTTCTTGTTATGCATCAAGGAGTCTGTTTTAATTGTTTAGGTAACTAAACGAATTCAAAGACTTCATATTTTCTATTACTTCTTTGCACACTTCACTCAGGCCTCATCTATTTGTAGGCAATTATAATTTATCAGTTGTTTTGCTCTTTCTGCATTTGAAAATTAGTTTGGAACATGTTTTTGGGGAAGCCAATAACATTGAATTGATTTTGAAATATGATGTTGTATGATTTTATGAAGCAAACAAAAAAAAACAAACTTTGTCAAAACTTCACTGAAAGTTTTCGTTTTAGTGTGGTGAGCTTGTTAATGACTCTAAATATTTCTATGACAGACACTGTCATATTTTCATAAAAACAGATTGTCCATCAATGAAATAAAAAACAAACAAAAAGACAACAAAACTTTGGCATGCAGGGATTGTTATAAGAAAACCTAGTAATTGTATTCTGTCTTCACAAGTAGAAAGAAAAATGACAAGGGGCAGTATGATAAAGTTGCTTTAGTTTCCAAAGGTGGTTGGCACTTCGTGCAAATGTGATTTGCTTTATAAAAATGTTCTAAGTTTGAAATGCCCATTGTTTTTTCTCAATTTTTTTTTTCTGCTTTAGTAAATGCAATACACAAAAGTAGAAGGCATTTTAAAATGTCTCACTGCTTTGAATGTGCTATGGGTTTACAAACAAATGTTTCTTTTTGTGTATAGAATGTAAGTAACTTCTAGTTAGGGAATTTTTGAGAGGATATTCTCTAGAAATAGTTGAATATAAATGTAATCCCTGGAAGTCTGTAACATATGAGCCTCTGTTCACATTCTCTTCCCATTGCCACTTATGCTTTTAAACAGCATTCCTGCATGCACAGAAGTGACTGATAGAGCAGATGTGAGATGCTTATGGAATCATGAATGCAAAAATTGTCACGATAAATCAAGGATAAGGTGTTTATTAAATTGAGAACTCAACTTTTCTGCAGTTAGTGACTTCCACTGAATGCTGAATATAGCTGGATTTCTTCTTATTCATTTTGTGTTTCTATTCCTTGGATGAAGTATTTCAATAGGCATTCAGAGAAGAGAAGGCTGTTGGGCGGATGGAACAATGTCTTGGCTGCCCTTATGTTTCATTTTTTTAGATTTTGATGTTGCTGCTCATCAGAGTGTTACTGATCACTTCTAGCCCAAAATCAAGCATAGATACCATTGTAGATTTCTGCCCCTTGATACTGACCAACAGAGAAATAATTTTTTGTAAGAACTAGATGTGAAGTATTTCATCCACTTTGCTTTTGAAGTACTTAAATAAAATTTCTACTTCTGTCTACATTGGTCCCATGCAAGTGTCCAAGAGGTATACATTTTCTTGGATTGATTTGTCATCAGTGTATTTCAGGATTAGGTAAATATTGTTTAAAAAGCTAGCAATGTAAATCACAGTCTGCATTCTCAAGACTATAATCTCTACTAGAACTCATGTTTTGACAAAGCAACCTATTTTTCAGGATATCAGTTAAATGCACAGTGGTCCTTATTATTAGGTCCACTATGCTTCATACGCCGAAATTTTTGCCTTAATTAATTTTTACTCTCCTTTTGAATTTTGATAATTATATTTCTTTCACTTTCATTAAATACATGCTGGCAATAAGACTTGTATTTATACCAGTACCACTCTGATTACTTTTTTCCAATGATTTTGTCAATTCTCAAAACAGGCCTGTGAGACAGTAGTTGTGTGAGTGTTCAAATTCACCTCATAGACTGAAATATACAGTCCCTGATGAAAATTTGTTAGAATTAAGGTGCTTAGGTACTTGATTTCCATCAATCTATACTGATTAAAGTCAGCATTGAAAAGCAGGGCAACTAAACCGTGTTTCAGAAACCTAGCAATGCTGAAAGGTTCCTAGTGGGAGTTTCATAATGCCCCCAACTCCTGTCAATTTCAGTGCCAGTACTATTTATGTTTCAACATATGCATTTGAAAGTTGGAAATCCACCAAAGAGACTAGCCGATATCTAAATGCCTCAAAGGAAATGGATGAGGAAAGCATGAAGTATTAAAATGGAATTGATTTCTAACAAATGCCAAAAGCCATCAGAGAGGTCAACTCCTTTCCTTAGAGTTAGGTTGAAAATGGAGTAATTACATTTGATAATGTCGTAAAAACAGAGCTCAAGTATGTCCTGTTGCAGGAGGGCTACAAAAGCTACTAATCAAAGTAAAGAGGTCGTAAAACACCTGTGGGAACACACAGATGTTCCCTGACTGGAAGAGTTGTTCATAGAGAAGCTATATGAGACTTTAAAACACAGAAGAATATGACAAAATGGGAAGGATAGAAGCACAAAAATTTGTCTTCCTTTTTTATCTAACACTACAAGAAGGAATCAGATTTATACTCAAGGAACAAGTAGCAGCAGGGCAGTTACAGCCCAGACACTTCTCCTTGGCACAGCACAGCACAGCAGAGCCTATGCTGAGATCTCTGCCATGGCAAGCTTAGTCAGCTCTTGGTATGGCATATCACAAATTGTCCCTTTGGGGTGGTAAGGACAGAGGAGATGAAAGGTAAACTGTGGCATAGGTAAATCACTGGTAGTTAACGTTAAATAGAGTAAACAGTTTTACCTTTCCACACCAAACCATCTCACAGTTTCACAAATTGTGTTTATTACATTTCAGGCATATGGTCATAGCCACAAGGAGTAATCCAAAGGGAAAGAGAAGATAACTGGTAGTATAGAAATCATCTACAGGAGCTTCTGTTCTCCAGCTGTCCCAAGGCATGAGGTACAAACTGCATAAAACCATGCCGAATACATTTGGTCAAAACAGAGCTGGAACTTTTGTCATCACAACAGTCAGGTTGAGTTTAACAGAGTTTTGTCTTCAGTGAAATTGCACCAGAAATTAGATGAGTGAATCTTTCAGTCTGCATGCAGTGCCAGTCACTTACTATATTCCATTCTTTAGTTTCACTTATTAGTGGATTCCAAAAACACCGTTGAATTTATTGAAAGAAAACCAAATTAATTTGATCACACTCAGCCAAATAAAAATATAATTGTTCATACACATTTATGCACCACATAAGTTATGAGATGGCTTGTAATTTTTGATACTAGCTTTCATTAACAGATATCCAAAAATAAAAATTATCAGCTTTGAGAAAATTATCTTCCAAATCTTGAATGATATTCCTTAGATCCAACACAGTAAAGCTTCACTGTAAATGATAAACCTTATAGCAAAGTGACAATTAAGTTCACCAGAATTTAATAAAAACCAGAAATTCATAAAAACAATTCTAAATTTTTATTATTGGGGAAGTCAGTTTACCCAAAATATTTTACATAAAAGTTAATTTTTTAAAATTTCCTTTATGGTTTGTCTTGTGTCAAAGAATAAACTCAAAAAACCTTTTACGTAAATGGCCATGAAAGATTATTGGCCCTGACAATAGGTACTGTAAAAAAGTATAGATCAGAGATGGAAAAAGTGGGAGTTGGTCCACAAACATGAAGAAATTAAAAGGGATGATAAGAAAAGAAAGAAATATAGAGATATGGAGATGAACCTGAAAGAAGGCTTCTACTGGAACAGGTAGACAGAAGTGACTGGCCGCAGCCTGTCAGAGAGAGAGAGTCAAGACTGGATAGCAGAATTTCTGTTCTTCCTCATGGAGTGCTTTGATTTCTGTTTACTTGGTCCTTTACACAAAGACAAGTTTAACACAGGCATGCACACACACACCACATGAAAAAAAAAAAAAGAAAAAAGTAATTTTGTTGGCTTTTCCGCTCAGCTTTTCCACTCTGAACTACAGCAAAGCTATTAGATGTGGTGTACTTTATCACTGAAATGCCATACATCAAATATTAAGGCAAGTAATATTGTATATATTGTGCCACCAATCTCATTTATCTCCTGTTAAGCCATCCAAATTATTTACTGTCAACTTCTATTACTGATATTTTCTTGACAAATTGACAAAATAAGAGATAAGTCTGACTGAATTAGAGCAATGCACATTTTTTCACCAAAATTTACTGTACTGAGATCTATTCTGACATGGACTGGGGAAGCTCCTAGTGGATGTAAAACAGTGTGTCTACAATATGTCTCCGACTTCTGCAATCATCTCAGAAATACAACTGAACATAACAGTTAGTGGGGTCTTGAAAAAATAGTGGAAACACAGCTGTGTTATACTGACTAAATGCTGAATTGAGATAGAAGTATTTAAATTAAATATGTTACTGTACAAAGTACATTTTGGATTATGAAGTGATTTGCAAGGTACTTGCTGGGGAGACAGAAGGATGGAGGTACAGACCAGTGCTCTGTCAAGTTCAGGTTAATCTTTAGTCCTCAAAAGTTTTAAAAGTTTCTCTTAATCATCCTTATTGGAGATAATCTGCTTTTTGACACTACTTTTGTTGGTCCACAGGATAATAGCTTAGTATTTTATCTGGGAAGCTGAGGGTATAGTATATAGTAACCTATGCTGTTTTATTCAGATGATTGCAGAGCAAACAGTCTTAAGTGGGGACTCCCACATGCCCACTGAATGCCCTAAACACCAGCTTGTTAGGTGATTTAACGGGCATTCTGAGGCTGAGAGCTTTCTGCCTCTAAGAAGTGGCAGTCCATTATTTCACTGTAATGGAGTCTAGAAAAACATGGAAATCTAGAATGTTGTCATAGGAATGCTAAAGACTATCTGTATTGTAGTGTATATTTAATATATGTTGTCTTTTTCACTACCGTGGTAGGCAAGAAATTGAGTCAAGAGATGCAAGAAAAGCAACTTCACACACAGGTTTCAGACGATGTAGGAGGGCTCACATCGGTGCTTTTAGGAAATGGCAAAGTTCTCACTTGTCAATGTGTGCAGTAACAGTGAAAAATCCATCTGGCAGAAGGTAACTGTGAAGTCAGTAGAAAATGGATTTCATAGTTTCTATGAAAATTTTAAACTCTTGCGTGCTCTCTTCAGACTTTAAATAATTTTCAGCAGGCAATAATTAAAGGAACTGTAACAATATGACATATTTGCATATATGGTTGTAGTGGTTTGATCCTGGCTGTATACCCAGTGCCTACCAAAGCCACTGTGGCACTCTCTCCCTCATCTGGATAAGGGAGAGAAAATATAACTAAAGGCTTGTGGGTTGAGATAAGGACAGGGAAAGATCTCTCACCTGTTACTGTCATGGGCAAAATGCAGGGAAATCAGTTTAATTTGTTGCCGACCAAATCAGAATAGGAGGATAAGAACTAAAGCCAAATATTGGAAGCACCTTCTGCCCACTGCTCCCTTCTTCCTGGTTAAATTTTAGCCCAAATTTTCTTTCCCTCCTCTTTCTCACTGGCTCAGGGGGATGGGGAATGGGGATTATGATTAGTTGACCACAGGTTATTTCTTGTCCTTCCTCCTCAGAGGCAGGACTCCTCACACTACCCCTGTTCCAGCAGATTCCTCCTACAGCATACAGTCCTCCATGAATTTCTATAATTTGAAGTTCACATTCTCCTTCACATGGTCTGCAGTTCTTCACAAAGTGCTCCAAAATGTGTCCCTTCCATAGGGTGCAGTCCTTCAGGAACAGGCTGCACCAGAGTGGGTCCCCTGCTGCCAGTGAACCTGCTCCAATGTGGGGTCCTCTCTTCATGGGTCCACAGGCCTGCCAGGAGCTTGCTCCAGTGTGGGTATTCCCACAGTGTCACTGCCTCCCTTGGACAGCCACCTACTCCAGCCTGGAGTCCTTCACAGGCTGCATGTAAACCTCTGCTCGGTGGTTGACTTCCATGGTCTGCAGGGGAATCTCTGCTCTGCTGTCTTGAGCATCTTCTGCCCTTCCTTCTTCACCAGCCTCGGTGCCTGCAGGGCTGTATCTCACATATTCTTACTTCTCTCTTCAGCTGCAATTACACAGCAGTGTTTTCCTCTTCTTAAATCTGTTGTCTCAGAGGTGCTACCACTGCTGCTGATGACCTTGGCCTTGGCCAGGAGTGGGTCCATTTTGGAGCTGCAGAAGCCTCTGGCAGTTTCTCATTGAAGCCACACCTGTAGACCCCACTACCAGAACCTTGCCATACAAACCCAACACAGTAGTCATCTGGAATAGTAACAAAAACATTTTACATTTTTAAAATTGTGTTTCTGATTTTTAAAAAAAATTTACATCACACTCACATTTTTATCCTATCTGAAAATCCTTCCAAAGTTGCTGGTTCAGCACCCCAATTGAAAGCTATTCTTAAGACATCTTGCCTCTTTGTATGTCATCATCTGATTGTTTCATCACACCCACTTGCAGATTATTCCATCTCTCTTCAAAACTGTCAATTCCTGTGCCTTGAACATTTATCATATTATTTTGACACCTGTATCACATATGTGCCCCTACAGTTTCTCTTCTATGATGAAAATTTGTGTGCAGTAACAAGTGAAAGGCACCAACACCTCTTCTATGCTCCTGGGTTTCATGCATGACATGCAGTTTACTGATCTCTCATCTACTCTCAAGGGCACTAGAAAGTCTGTGGAGCTTCTCTGTATTCAAATACTCAGTCCACCATATGGAGACTCATATAGAAAACGGGAAGAAATATTGTAGGAGTGGATGGTAAGTTCACTTTCATGATTAACAATGTGAGCATCTTTGTCTTACCCTTTTCCACAGCACAAAATTTTCTGCCTGAGTCTCATTTGGTGGACCAGGTCAGAGCTGACCAGTCATCCTGTTCTTATCATCAATGCTTTATTAAGTTATTCTTTTCAATTTATTTAACTAATAAACTTTGAATCAATTTAATTAGTTTCCCATTGTTTCAAGGCATTTAAGGCATGTGTCTACCTTTAAGCAAATGATTAACTGCATTACGTTCAAAGGATGACTAATCACACCTTAAAAAGGTTTAAATACTTCCTTGAAGATAACCTTAATTTTTACACTACAATAACAACAGTAAGTGGAGGCTTGAGACATCTAATCATCAATCTTTTCTTCATGTTATCAAAAGGAACAAGATTGTTCTTGGATCCTACATCTACACTGAGTTCCTGTAACATGCAGCTGCTTAGAGTCTAACATTCAATCCTTGATCCCTGACACATTCATATCAGTGTAGTTCTATAACCAGAGAAACCATAGCTGACTGCATCGTGTCCTAAAATTCCCTTTAAAATATTAGCACCACTACGGAGGAAAATTTCAGTTAAATTTACCGAAAAGCTAATAATATTCCATGCCTGCCAATTAAGTACTTGTACCATATGAAACAGCATACTACATTTCATGTTTCAGAGCAAGAAAAATCGTAAAGTAATTTAGTCATGACCACGCAGACACAGAAAGGGACCTGCAGTGACAATACTGTAAGTTTTGGAGGGTTAGGATATTTCTTTCTGGCTGTGGTGACAGGCAAAAATTGTGATTTTATTTTTGTTACATCTATCCAAGAATTTCAGTAACAGTACGTGTGAATCAATTGGCGGAAGCAAAGGCTGGTGGCATGGAAAGAATACAGCTTGCCACTTTAGGAAGAAAATTCATGTGGCCAAAGCTAGAATTTAAGCTGCCAGACTTGTGGGGAACAAGAGAGTTTTTTCAAATACAATAATGTCAATAAACAGCGTAAAAATAACATTTAATCCATTATAGGATGAGGATGGTCATCTCAAAAACAGGGACATGGACAAGGCAGAAGTATTTAACTCATTTTTTGCATCTGTCTTCCACAGCTGTACCCCTAAAAATCTATGGGGTCTGACGGTATTCATCCAAGGATCTTTAGAGTGCTGGATGATGCCATCACAAAACCTCTTCCAATGGTTTTTCAGCAGTGTTGCTGCTGAAGAGCAAGGACAGTGTTATCCTGATTTTCAAGAAGAACAAGAAGGAAAACCCTGGAAACCACAGGCTTGTCACTGACATCTTACTTCAGTGCCCGGTAAATTTACAGAGAAGATTATTCTGTGGGGCATTGAAAAACACCTGAAAGATAAGGGAATCATTGGTCACAGACAGCATAGCTGGAGGAAAGAAGAAGGAAGGAGTTGTCCACTGGCTTCTTTACACAGCAGAAAAGATTGTGGCAATCCACTTGTTGAAATATCCATGGTCTGTTGTGAATGAAATATCCTTAACTACATATCAGGTATTGGATATGTTGGGATTCCTGATTATATTAATTATTCTATAGAAAATAAATAAATAATCTTCAAAATGTAAATACACAATTTTACACATTTTAGATGAGTGCTCATGCTCTTCTATCCTTTTACTTCTAGTCACATTGATTTCAGAAAAAACAGAATTGGTACCTTGATAATTGGAGAACTCGGTCTTCCCACTCTCCATTTCTTTAATATGTGAATAACTAAAATAGCGTTACAACACCTCTGTACCAGCTCTTTCAAACTAACCATTGAGACAAGTGATGTTAGAAGGCATTTGTTTATGGTCCATAAACATTTATTCCTTAAGTCTAAATTTTCCTTGTTTGTAAGTTGGTCATAATTATTTTTTCCCTGCGGAGGGAAGCTGGCCAACAAAGTCTCCCAGGGAGAAATTAATAATCTATTCACTTAACAGAAACTCAGGAAAAGCTGAGTGAGGTAGAAAGTCTGCCTATGTTTAAATAGAGCTGAAATACACACAGAATCACAGGAACTAATGCATACAGTATAAATAACCAGTATGTTCTGATCTAAAGTGTCGGAATGACAACCTCTTTAAATTCTTTTAAATGCTTCATAGGAGCAGAACCTGCCCATTTAGATATTCAGTGGCATGAAAAGTGCTAGCTGTTGGACAGATGAATAAGATTCATGTTGACAGCTCCTTATAGCTCTTTTGGCTGCTATTTATAAAGTGGGGAGGTGGGGATACAAATCTGCCTATGTCAGCCTAGATGTTTTGATTTCACTATTGCAGGTGATAGCGGTAACCTATTACATGTGGTAGATGCTCTATAAATTAAGCACAGTGCCATCACCGAGGGGTACCTGCTCTGTTATTAGTGCAGACTGGGTGAAGCTGTTCTGAGGAATGTGGTTCACAGCCATTAGTGTTTTTTCTGTGGTTTTTGGTTAGATCCTGACAGTTACACTGGAACTGTCACGTTCCAGTCCATCTCCCACGGTTTCTTACATCAGCTTGGAAAGCATGTGTCAAAAATACATCTGAAAAATATTAATTTATTGTAGGCTCTTGCTTTCAGGACTTGCAAAAAACATCCTGATAGATCTTTGTTTTTAGAAAAGTGAAATTTAGTGATGAAAAGGATCTAAAGGTTTCTTCCTACAAAGGACTTTTTCACAAAGACGTATTTATGGAATATTTGCTATCTTGTACTTACCAATGTCTTTACTTCTCTTATCTATTTTTAAAATGTGCCAGAAAATATGATAACTGAAACTAACTGTAACTGTAGGTGAATATTCTATGCCAAGACATTTTCACTAACACACAGACTAAATTTCTATTATCACTATTATTATTATTATTATTATTATTATTATTACTGTTTTGCTCTTTGAAATTATTTATTTTATAAATAAGTTTATTTAGTTTATATATTATTATGTTGCTCTTTGAAATCATGTTTTGTACTACCATAATAGCTCCCCCTCCCGCATTATTTGCACTCTTCTTACATTGATAACCTTAGTGAACATACAGAATACAGCACAGAGAACATCTGTTTTCACTAGCAAATTGGGTTAGTTGTAATAAGCATATTCTCCACTTGTGCAGCATGAAATACCTTTCTTTTCCTGTGCTCATAGATGTATAAAATCTGAATGCACCAACAACAAATACTGTCAATATGCAGGGCTGCCATGAGTTCAGAAACTGTTATGGGAAAATATATGTATTTCTAAATGGGAAATGGCCATTAAATTCTGTTCTTTGTCAGGCATATGCAAACACTTCAAATATATTTTTTTCATATTTTGTTTTTCTCTTACTCTATTTGGGTATTTTGCACAATATCCATAATCACAGGATATCAGTGCTTTGAGTTTTGATATCTAACCATTATTCACCAAAGGTGTGAATGAACTTACTGCTTGAATAATTTTCTTCACCAAGTTCTCATGTGGACCTGGGTTTCATATTGGCTAGTGGTGTACTGAACCAGTGAAATAAAATCGCATGTACAAACGAGGATTCGTTTGCATAAACAAACAAAGAGAAGCCTGGGAAAAAAGCAATAAATCTGTAATCACAACAAGAAATCAGGCCAACCACACTTTATGAAGTCCTTCAGATTTGCCCTGGATCTAAGCTATATTATATCATCCTATAACGCCTTCATCTAAATCATCTACCTGAAGTCATTTGTAGTGGCTTTCCACAGAGAAATTTGCTGTTCAGTTCAGCCAGTGTTCAGTGTTAGAATTTGGCAGAAATCTGTTTTGCTCAGCAATATTTATTAGCAATGGGAAATTCTAAAACAAGTGAGGAAAACAATTATGTGTAATTTCATGCAAATGTGACCATTTGGAAGAGAGAAATGCTCCTCAAAATTAGAAAAAAAATAGGCATGTGGATTTGTTTTTTTAATATTGTTCAAGTGTCTTTGCAGTGCAGGTTAGAAAACTGATCTTGTAGACATACGTAGCATGGTTTATCATTAACATCAGACTTTCAATAGTCAGCCTGGAACTGGTTAAAAGGCCTCAGTATTAGGAGCTGCCTGACACTGTCTTCACTCTGGTATTGTGCCAAACTAATGCACTTATACTGCTTTTGAGACTCAAATTGCACAGTGCTATCTGGGCTCATTAAGCCATCTGATAAGCTCCTTGCCCTTGATATCTCCATTTCACAGGGTAATCAAAGCTCTGAAATCAAAAGGTCAATTTGCACAGAAAATGGTGTTTGAATGGCCATGAGGAATATTGACTTGTACTATTCCTTTTCTGAGTAAAAACCGTATAGCAATTATAATTTTTAATCTTAAGAGTAAAGCTTCAGTTGCATGCAAACAGATTCTAGCCTAACAGGGTAACACTCACAGCCACAGACAGGTCTTTCACATAGCACATGACCCTTCATTGTTTGGCCGCCACATTTCCAGACACCAGACATTGTGGGTGGCAGCAGCCGTGTACCACCCAGCTGGTGACCCGAGAGGGATGCCCTGGTGACGCCGGGGAGCTGTCACCAACCTCACATACATCTCTCTGGCAAACTATGGGATTCCAGGGAAGGCCATGCAGGCATCTCCACATCAGGCATGCTGTCTCCACACTATAGGAAGCCCATGTGGGTACAAGACTGAAAAACTTACAAATGATCAATGCTTAATCTTAGTACTTCCAGTTGGTTCATAGCTCCCAACATAAATACTCCGCTGAAGGAGTTTACTCAATGCATGGGCATATTCTTGCCTCAGTTTTGTATTGCTTTAGGCCCACAAGATTAGAACTACATGACTTAGAGTAAACATGGGAGAAACCATGATTATAATTTCAATTATCTATGTAGAAATTTGATGTTGACTAGCTAGTTATTCATGATCCTTCTCTAGCAAGCAGTGAATACCCATTCCCTGAGCATATTTAATCCAATCCTACAAATTGTCTAAATAACAAGACTTTTCCTTTGACTCCACAGAGAGTTCTGCTTGGATCAAATCCCAACAGTTAGCTGGTAATTAGAACAGTGGAAATAAGTGATTTAAACTTTACTCTTGTATATTTTTTGTTGTGAGTAATTAGAATGGTAAGTCTCCACCTATTGGAATTTCAGAATAAAGGAAGATATTATTCAGAATTTAAAAAAAAACTGTTTTGTGTGCACTCTAATTTGATTTCATGACAAGAACAAGGCAACTAATTAAATCTGAAGAGTTGCTGAAGACAAGTTAAGAGCTATAACCAATGAGTTAAATAAAATCTAGTGACAGGGAGTGTGTTTATAGACAACTTTAATCCTATGGGGAGAAAAGAATAAATAAGATTTAATGTAATTTCTTTTAGAGTATCCCAATTACATGCAGTGTCTCTTCCCCTCATCCCCTCTGTCAAATTGTACATTTTTTAAACTGTTGTTGCAATATAGGTTTATAGAATAATTTAGACTGGAAATGAGGTTATAGGATCATGTGGTCAAAACACTTCTACTTAGGCAGGCAGAGCCCAGCCTGTATTGCCCCATGGAATTATTCAGCCTCTAGTGCAGAACTTCACTTTTGTCTCCACTAAGGTTCACCTAATTTTTCCAGCTGGTTGAGATTGATCTGAACAGCTTGGTTTTTTGTTTTGTCTTGTTTTTCCATTTTTGTGTGTTTTGGTTTTGTTTATTTTGTTTTGCTTGTTTGGGTTTTTTCATTTTTATTTTCCTGGTTGCCTTCAATCTTTTCCCAACAGTCCTCATTTCTGAGAAGTCATGAAAGTCAAAGCCCTGACTCCAATATCATCCATGCAAATAAATGTTGACCTGCAACTTGATAATCTACCATTGACTGAAGTAATGTATTTTTCTCTATAAGATATATTGAAAACCACACTCATTATAAATTTCTGTTAAATGAAAAGAAATGGCTTTTAATAAGTTCTTGGTATAAATCACTGTTTCTTGGATTTTTTTTTAATTAAGAGGGGTTTTAAATTTTCTTATGGTCTGTGAAGCACCTTGTTATTTACCATCTCTAGAGAAAATGTGATGATAACTTTCTTAGGATTGATAAAAGATTATGGTGGTAAAAAAATTGTAAGTTGACAGACATTATTAGAAGTCTTTTCAATGAGCAATATCGATACTGACCTCACAAATGTTTACAGAATTTTATAGTAAAATTTATGAGTTTTGAGGAGGTTTTCAGCTTGACATGAAATATATATCTAGCAATTCTTGAGCTCCAACAAATAGCCATACTTTCAGCAAGGTTACTTGCTAAGAATATAAAACCGTGGCTTTAGAACGAGTTTTGCAATTGCCTTGGGTTTGTGCAGATCAAGGAACATGTTTATGATTAATATCTACACGGTCTTTTTATTGTAAGAATATGTGACTGAATCTTACCAGTGCTACTGACTACCACAATGAACATTAGATATACTCCCAAACCCATAGATGATGGCTGAGTTGCAGGGGTAGGTATTTTAAGCAGCATGGTTCATTTGCTCAGTGACAGTGTGACATTAACTAAGTCTGTGTGAAGGTTTTTTGTAGAGTTTTCCTGTTAGCTTGCTAATTTTTGGCATAGGGACTGACAATTTAATAATGTCTGTCTAAATAAATGCATCTTTGAGTAACACTTTGGAAAAATAGAAGGTTTATGTTTCCTAGATGCACATCACAATTTTCTTAATGACAATCTAATAGGCTTAGAAATGTCAATTATCATGTAGATGTACTTTCGTCATAATAGCTACTTGTGTTATCATGTGTTACATTGTGATTGATTAGGCTTGAGAGACTGTCTTGTATTAGTATAAAGGGAGGTTTGCAACTCCTTGTCATTCACTCATCTTTAGTTATAACTCTTTTCTTCAGTCCCAACTTGGAGATATCACTTTAGGAAAAATAATTGTTCTCATTCTCATTATTCAGTATACTTCAAGAATAATAAGTATTATTTATGCTGATAGCTCATGCCATTGGTATATAATTAATCCAATTTATTTAAAAATAATTTTCTGCCAGGCAGTTATAGTTATTATTTCATTATTCACAAAATGAAAACTATATCAACGCAGTATATACCTGTCAAACTATGCAGGAAGAGAAAGCAAAACATGTTCTGCCCTAAAACTTTAAGGTATGTCTATTTTTTACCTGTAAACACTATTGGACATATGTAAACAACTTATAAATTAGCTCTGTGGAATGAACTGAAAAGTTTAAGCCTGCTAAAGACACTTCCTCAGCAAAGACACTATATAATAAATAACTTTGGACTTGTTACAAATCTCTGTTTTTTTATCTATCTATCTATCTATCTAAATATACATGTTTCTCTGGAATTTTACTTTGAGGTCTTAATTTTAAGGAGAAACGTAAATGTATTGTGGCAGGATGTCTACGTCCTCTCTACCACAGATGGTGCATAAAGAGATAACCTGGGCTGAAAGGCCCAGTGAGGGGTCATCTCTGGCACCAAAAGGGCTCAGACCTCAGCTAAGAATCAACATCTTAATCTGGAGAGCTGATGTGGGAAAAGATAAAGGAAATACTCTTGACCAAGAGACACTGTTTTGCAAACCATAAAAGACGCATGAGTTATCACAGAGGCAGAAACCTTCTATACACACACCCTAAAAGTGTGGGAGACCTCTCCCTGGAATCTGCACACAGGTTCTGTGGTTACTTCCCTGGGGATTGAGGGAAAGGCTCTCGATATGTGCTGCATCAACAATTGGATGGTAAGATACATTGAATCCTAAGTTCTATTATTTCTTCACTAGCTGTAACATTTAACCTTGCGCTGTGTATATCTACTAATAGTTTCTCTTTTTGTCTTTATTCCTGTGTAGTATTAGTTTAAGTCTTATGTCTGTTAGTTTTCTGTCTATTAAATAAATAATTCATTCTATAATAGACCAAATCTGCCATTATTAAAGAACTTGTGAATGGAAGTGGGTTTTGGGGTACTGGCTACCTCTATAAAGCTACTGCCTGCTGCCAGAGGCCTGGGCAAAAGGCAAGGACTTATCTAGACGCCTACATCCATTCTTAATATGTATAAACTTTTTTTTTTTTTTTTTCAGATTCAGTACCAACATTCTGGTCTGTTTACATCTCCCCTCCAGTCTTTCATAGAAATCCCATTTATGCGTGCATAGAAATTGCATTTACCCCCACCCCAAATTCTCCCCCTACCACTCCCAAAATTAAATAAATCAGGGAACAGATTTTTGAGCAGCACATATTGTGTATTGACCTTAATGGTATCCAGGATTCTGGCATGGCATAGGTGAGGGAGACCATGTAGGTGCTGCTGCTTTATCAGGTTGGTAGACAGGATGAGGACCTGCAGTGGCGAGCGTGAGGAGGTTAAAGATAGTCAGAAAACAGCCTCGCTTGATGTCTTCCTGCTGCTTTCTCTTGTCTTGACACAGATGTAACCTGGATTATTGTGACATGAGTAGAAAACCATACTCTCGTAAAGTGTAACATTTTAGGGATGTATCCTCTGCCCTTACCTATACTAAGCACAGCGACTAAATATTGGTCAGACTCTGTAGGAAAAAAAAAGAAACAGAAATGTTCTTTGATATCAGACATTTTAAGAGAGTTTGGATTCCTGGATTTTTCCAAGGATGGGTCACAAAATTCTTTCCTCATCTGTTTCATAGAGACAGCCTCACTGCAAAAAGATTCAGGAGGCTTCTTTGTGTTCTTACTCTATGAGTAAATTATTCTCTCATAATGTCTATCTTTGGGCATTATGGATAACTTTGCCAAGTCTTTCAAAAGGAATATAAATTTGACCAAGTGTAAATCATTATTATTCAAAGTTACATTACCTGCATTACTGACTGGCAACAGCATCCTTCTCTCGCTAAAGAAATGTTATTACGTAAAAATAAAGAACTCAAATCTTAAAAAAAAAAAACCATTGCTTTAGGTCTTGGTACAAACTCTACAGATTTAGTTCTTTATGTTGACCAGATAACGTCTTTTTGGATGTAGCCTCTTGTTGGGATGGACAGTCTGGACAGAAGACCTGCAATGCTTTGTGTTCAGCCCATCTTGTGAGACAGAGGTGTTACCATGCTGGAAGGCTGATGGAAAAAGCGCTTCTGCATTTAAGACAAAGCAATGTTTTTTCCTGCCTACCTTCAAATCTTAAAAAAAAAGGAGAAAAAACATACAAAGCAAAAACTATTCATATTTCTAAATTTGAAATATTAAATATTAATGTGTTCATCTGCTCATCTACTCCAAAGAAAAAGCAGTGCCTGACTAAAGAACAACAGCAAAAAGCCCTCAGCATTTGAGCATGTGATAAACAGTAGCCAATAATAAGAAAATGGCTGCAGTAAAACTAAATTAAATTATAGTCAGATTTCACCTTTAATATGGGTTTGATGACCAATTGTCCTGTATTAAGAAAATCCTTGCCACACCACAGGTGAGTGAATAGAGGTTAGTCAGAAATTGACAACACACTTGTATGAAAATGGAGACAAAAGATTAAGGTCACTTAGCCAAGGAAATAGGTGCATAAAAAAGAAAATTATTCAAAAATATGTGAAGATGCTTAGGGCAGATTTTGCTTACTCTCATTTGTAAAAAGAGCAATGGGACCACATGGTAGCCTGAAAAGCAAAGAGGAAATTAATGAAGAATACTTTTCCGTTGCCAGAGAAAGTGCTCAGGACAAAGAAACTGGGGACTAGATGTATGGAGCAATCATAGTAGGGGACTGTCTACAGAGTTAATTGTAATACATGTAGCACTAATTGGTGGGGATTGCTAAATTTTCTTATTTAAATCTCCTGTTTCCTGTTAATTTTCAGGTTTAAATCTCCTGCTTAACACTGGATTAAAACTAAAGGCAGAGACAGACTATCTCATGCTATCTACTAACAGCTTCTTAGGCTTCCTCTAAAGCATTTTTGGCTAGCCCTCATTGGTACAAGAAATTAGATCTGAATTTGAAATCTGATCAATTATTCTGGTCTTGTAATCCTGCCTTATATTTTTCCACTCTCAACTAAGATATTTAAAACTATCTGAGGTTCTGTCTCAGAAGCATAAAGTTAAGGAACAAAAGACTAAACAGCCCATGCACAAACTTTCCAAATATGATTGATTCTTTTATAAGTCAACTAAAAGTCTTATGAGTTTGCTTTTCATTGCAGAAAAAAGATGGAATTTGAAGATTCTATTTTATAAAACTCTCTGAAGAGCATCACAGTTCTGTGCAATAATCTATAACTGTATTTTCATTGTAGATATCTTTTATTTTATAGAAGCATTTTATATTCTCTTGAGTCATGAATCAAGCACCATAGGCAAGATTCATCTGCTGAAGATGAAAAGAAGCAGACAACATCCCCCTGGAGTCTGTAGTTGATATTCTGCTTCAAACATAGAAATTGAATAGTTAACTTTCCAGAATGAAAACAACTTATTTAGTACTATTATGAACAGTTATTCTCTCTTTTAAAGTAAAACTGACGAACCAGTTTTTGTGACTTCTTGTGAGATGCAATTTTATATATGTGCATGTATGTGTGTGTATTTTGAATTACTTTTTGTCTAGAAGCAGGACATTTACAGTGAAGTATTTATGTTGTCTTAAGTAAAGATGGTTTTACTTCCTCCTCTTTATTTTATCAAATGCAGTTTAGATTAATATATTCAAAATGAGAGGCTTCACAAATCACTATCAGATGTAGCATCAGTCAGATTTATTATAATTTCTAACTCTCAGTCAAAGAAATTAATGCTTCTGCTAATAGTGCAATGAATAAGCCTATCACCCCACAAGCATAGTTATTGGAGGTGCCTTGGGACTTGCAGTTCTCAAACCAGCTGGAAAAGGGGCTATCATACAGAAAATAGTCTGAGACTCTGGGAAAAGATAGATAGAGTGCACTGTGTCTTTGTGTTCCCCTAGCAGCTGCTCACGGAGTGCTAATGCAATCTCGGAGGAGGCTGCCTGCCATTTCACTTGTAGGGTGACTGCAACTATCACAGCTGCTTCGTGTGAGGTAAATGCAGAGGAAGAGGAGGGTACAAAATAAGTTAACCCTTCAGTGATATGGATGGAAAAAGTGTAGAAGCAGACATAGAAAATGCAGAAGCAGAAAAATACAGAGGGCCTATGAATGAACTAGTTGCTGTAGGAAGGCAGTTTCCCTAGAAATACGTGTGCTAAATGATGATGTGTGAAACATTACATGTTTTCAGTGCTTATTTATTTGGAGATACTAATTTTTCTGGATGTTTACTTACATGGTGGCTGGCAAGCCATGTTTCAGTGTGACAAGAAAGCACCACAAACTGAAGAATTCATTTCAGTATTCCCAAAATATTCAGGTATAGAATGCAAATCAATCTGGGGAAAAAAATAACATTAGCAAGCTTAAAATATGCTTTTGAATTTATATCTTTTTCTGTAGAAATAGTCACTGTCTATCCCATATGCTATGTACTTCAAAAGATCAGGGCCTCAGTGAAGTTCTTAATTAATTGATTTATTTCTGTGGTAAACAAGCTTTCAGAGTTTGTCATTACCTACTATGGAGAGATCTTCAGATTAAAAAAAATTTTAAAAAACCCACTCTTATAAACAATTCCATGTAGTTTGAAGAGCTCTCTGTTTGATTTATAACTATGACCTTGCTGGGACAGAAAGCTTGCACTACTGTCTTTAACATGTTTTCTTCTCCAACCAGGACTCTAATGTACAGTACCAAAAATCAATTAGCAGAAAAAGTTGCTTGCATTTGCTAGGCAAAGACTGTGTCATTTAAACCATTTCAACATTTTGTGGGAAATCGTAGTTTTGGAAGGATCTAACTGTATTTCCCCTGCCCCAAACATAATTCTAAAATGTCATATTAAATATATATCATGGTGATTCTTCTGCAGGCCAATAAGCATTAGAAGAGTTTGCTTCACTGCTGTTCATCTGCTGTAGAAATAAACCTCAGTACATGCCGTCTGCAAAACTCTCCTCAGTACCACACAATGTGCTGACCATAATTGTTTGCTTTTCCATCAAAGGAAAGCTGTTGACGCTATCTCTTTAAGAGTCTCAAACCTACTTTAAGTACCTGTCAAGGAGTAACAAAAAAGCAAAAATCCCAAATCAAGATAATTCCTTCAGCAGTGTTTAGATAAAAGACTGGGGAGGAAACTCTGAATTAGGCATCATTTTGAAGTATCCTTTTCCTTCTAGATTTTATCTGTGTGTGGAATCCTTTGCATTTGACTTTTTCTAATTTACTTTTTCTTCTCCCTGCCCATAATAGCTGACATTCATTATCTGTAATCCAGAATCAATGCTTAAACACTTGTTTCTTCATGCTCAGGTGTTCTGGAGATATTTCAGCCACAGACTTATACAAATCATTTGGAAATACTCAAAAGCAGTGACTACCCTGTAATTGTTGATCAGCCAATTTTGATGAAGAGATATTATTGAAGTTTCATGCTCCATTGACCTGTTACATGGGGAATAAAAAAAAACTGAAGGCATTTATATGCATCATTTTTTTCATTATTAATTCTTTTTATAACCTAATAATTTAAGGGAAATAGAACAGCTTGGTGATAGTAAGTATGCTCTATTAACAATTGCTGGTACTCTTAAATGGGTAGGAAACACTTTTGACAGATGGTGCAAACCTCTTTCCCCCCAAAAAAACCTATTACTGAAAATTTAAAGGTCATTTTGTTACCACTCTCTCTTGTGCACCAGATGTCACAGTATAAGCAGAGGACGTTACTGCTCCTTTTCTCTAGGACAGGGAAGAGATGTTTTAAGGTCATGGTAACAAAAAAACAGCAGGTAGGCATGATCACAGCTGTACATCAGGCTGGAGAACTTTTGCTTTTCCATCACAGAGATCCCCAGTGAATAGCCCTTCATTAAGGACAGTTAGGGTTTTCCTGTGTAACAATTACTCTGAGATCAACGAGTAGGAGTTGAACCAGGCCCCACAAGCATGCGTAGCTGCAGTTAAGAAGCAGATAATTTCTGGACCCAGAAGATCTAAAGCCACAGATTTTCACTTTAATACAAGCAACTGAATTTTAAAAATCTGATTTGTGTCTCAGATATTCAAAGTCAGTGAAAAAAACCCAAAAAATCATTACCATATGTATTGTCATTATATTTATTTTAATTAAAGAATGTATACACCATGTGTGTTGCAAAATAAACACCCATAAGAGTCGAGATGCTTCAAATCAATCATTTTCAAAATAGTGCTGCCAGGCTATCTCAGTTGAATTCTTGGCTCATGTAAATTATCATCTCTTCACTGAAGTCAACAACTTTATGCTTACTTAAACCTGTTGGGGATTTGGTCCTATGCCAGGTTAATACAAATCACTTAAAGGATTAATTTTGGTTTAAAAGTGTCAAATATAATTTTTGGTTCAAGAAGACAGTCATGAGTCTGACAGGTTTTGACAATAAAAGTTAATTACAAGCAACACATGATGAAACACAAGCATGAACATCTGATTTCTGCAGACTCTAGAGGCTGTGCAGTTGTAAATGAAGCACAGTGAGAAATCACTCAGCCAAAATGCATAAGAGAATATCTCAATTATGAAACAAACAACAAAAACATGTCTATGCAGTTTAGTTATCAAAACAAATTAAGAGATTTAACTAAGGCACAACTGACTACTGTCTTTTAACCTGCAATATATTGAAAAAACACAATGTTCTCTGTACTGGTCCACTGAAATATTTGTAGTTACCTTCCTTGGAAACTTGAACATAAAAATGCTTTTTGCTGGTGCAGATGTTTTGGTCTCATGAAAGTTAAAAATGGATAACTATTAGCCTTTGTGAAAGAAGAACAGAGGTAGTCCCATTTTCCATTTCCTACTACTCCACAGAGCTGAAACAGTACATATCTAACCTGCCAGCTTATACCTTTGAAGAAAAGGCCTTAGTTGTACTTTTATAAATTAAATGTGTGTGTCTGTGTGCTTGTGTGCATGTATGTGCATTTGGATATACGTGGTATCTACAGAACTCATAGCTTCATGGCACTGCCTGTCAAGGGTAGTTCTAAGCTGATTAAAACCAGATTTGCTTTTTTGGGTTCCTTTCCACAAATTTTAACAAAAACTAATTATATACCACCATAGTGCAGTCTAAAATGTCTTTATCTCAGCCAAAAAAATGGCATTATGTCAATGCTGCTTAGGGGAAAATCAGCAAAGATAACCCCAAAAATTACCCTAGTACTTGTTTTATTTGACCACAAAGCTGAGTCAGGGGACGTTTAGGTTAGATATAAGGGGAATAAAATTTCAACCAGAGGGTGGTTGGGTCCTGGAACAGGCTCCCAAAGGAATGGTCCCAGCATCAGGCCTGCAGAGTTCAAAAAGGATTTGGACAATACTCTTCGGTGTAACTCTTAGGGCGACCTGCCCAGGGCTGGCAGTTGAACCCAACAATCCTGATGGCTCTCTTCCAACTGAGCATATTCCATGTTTCTGTGAAGTCTCAGGGCCTTGAGGACTTCAAGGCTCCCTTGACCTGAGCATCCTCAGTTGGGTTTTCCATTAATGGCTTCCAGCCCTTGGGCACAGGGGCTTAAACAATCTGCTCCATGTGGCTGGCAGCACTGCCTCCAGCAGTGCTGGCTTCATGGCTGGATGTCCCAGGGTGACCCTGGACCTGATCATGCCTTACCTCACGTGCTGTCCCCACCCTGGCTCTGGCTAGGTTCCCTGGCCTGTCCCTGTTTGATGGGGCAAAACCCTGCCTGGGCTGTGGCCACAGCCTGGCTTGCATTGTGGAGCAGCCTCCTGCACCCTGACAGGAAGGCAAATGGAACACGCAGTAGGTGCTCTGCACAACATTCCCTCTATGTCAGAGGAAATAGAAAGACAAAGTTTTATGCACATCTTTTAGCAGACCTTTAGGGACAGTTCCTTAAATATTCACACAAGATATCCTGGATTGGACATCTAGACAAAGATCCAAAAACTAATGATTTTATTTTCCAATCTGGAGTTGACATCTCTTGGAATACCAGGTTAGAAAGACCAGAAAAATATTCATGTCTTACACAGTGCTAATTCTTAATTATTTCACCATGATTCTGGCTCTTGAAAAATTTCTTTTTGTCAGTTTTCTAAATAGTAGGTGTTTGCAATGGTGCCCTTACAGATGTCCAGCATTTGATAAAATGTGATTCATAATTACAACGACATTGCACTTACTTCATCAGAGTAGCAGCTAGCAAAGAGGTTCCCTCCTGTGATTCGAGAGTTATCACTTATATCCCAAGGCATAAAGTTATCTTCCTCAGCTCTTATCATTTTATGGTAATGGCAGATGATTCACATTTATGACAATGTCATGCTTACCTATCAAATTTATCAGATTTTTAAAGGTAAGCACCTCTGTCATTCTCTTTGCCATCTTATTTCTTTTGCACATTGCTTACTCAAAAAGAAGAGGTATTTTCTGTTCTTTCTTTATTTAAATGGAAAATCTCTTACTGAATTGTGAACAAATTACTGAATTACTTCACAGTTTTGTGGAATTTTCTGTTGTTTTCTCTCTACACTTACTGAGAAGGAAAACCTACAACAGAATATGGTGTGTTTGCATTAGAACCATGCTGCAGACATGTTATTTCTTCATTTATGCTTCCATCCTTGACATTGATTTCAAGTTTAAAGAGTCTTAAGCAGAGGATAGATATCGAGTATCCAATATCCTTTCAGTATGCTAAAGCAGAGTATTTGATTCCAGGGTGTGTGTGTGTACATATATATATATATATATACACATATACATATATACACATATATATATATATATATATGTATATATAAAAAAGACAATTACATGTCATGTACTTGTATGCCAAAAACATGGTGTTCAAAACCTTTCAGTTGGAAAATACAAAAAAATTATGTACTACTTGTAATAATATTAGTAAAAATATTGTTATAAAGGTAGTAGGTGTCTCATTCTTTCCATGGAGTGGTCACCAGAGTGGGATAATTGTGATAATGGATATTGTCACAACTCTAATTCATCCAAGAATCTCTAACTTTCTCTGAGGAATTATTTCTCAACCTATAAAAATTTTGAATTTTAAATTTGATTTTTCATCTACACAATCGATTGTTCAGTTTACAGAAATCTGACAGAATAAGGAAGACTAGCAGAAAGAGTGATGTTTTGTGAAGTTAAAAAAAGATCTCAGAGGTGTCTCACCAAATATTAAGTTATTCATAAGCATTCACAATGTGATTGACTAATTTCATGTCTAAAAAAGAATAAAGATCCTAAACAAAATATCAGGAGGAAGAAAAAGGTAACTCCTGTAATTCAGCCACAGCTTCACTAGACTAACATCTCATAAAATGAGAAAAAATAATAAAATAACCCAGAAAAGATTGATAGCTATAGATGAAGCCATATTCACTGAGTTACAGTGGCTACATGAGTTATAAATGGCAGAGCAACAAATGAATAAAGCAGTTATTGTAACTATAAAATCTACGCTACCATTACAAGACACTCATTTTATTTATTCGTTATGTATAAAGTGTAATTTTAAGGAGAGTTTTACTGTCTAACATTATTCAGCAGCATTAAAAAAGGAACTATCTGTGAATAGAAATGTGTCATGAATGCTCATTAGCTCATAAGTGCGTTCCTAGAATGATGCACCTGGAATGTACTAAGTAAATGTTTTTCTGCATCTGTTTATTCTGAAACCCTAAGAGTAGGTAGGCAAATTCTGTTGTGATACTGCACCTTTTGTGCAACCTATTCCTTAAATATTAGATACAGTCAAGAAAGAAAATAAGACTAAATTTATGGGCAAAGTCTACCTTTATAAAAAGAAAAATATTTCTCTTACAACTTAATTTATGTTGTTATTGAAGAATAAGGCTGTCACTCATACTGTCTCCCAGGCTTTCAAAAAGCTTCTCCTCCAGTATTATGTGAACTGTGTGACTGCAGTGTAGGAGTGTAACATCCAAGCTGGTTCAGGCATGTCCCAGCAGTGGCACAGAGAATGCCACACAGCATTCACTGGACATACTGAGGATATAAGTTACACCAGGTTACCTCTCCGCAGAACACCACCAGGCATCTAATGCTGAGATTACTTACATGCTGTAGTGTATACACCTTTTGAACCTTTTTTCTTTGTTGTAGGATGCTTTCAACTTCTTCTTCACTGTGTGGGGGGAAAAAATGGATTGATTCTGACAAATAGCTGATTGATGCTGCTATCACTGGGATGCTGACAGGAAAGTTCAGATGTGAAGTTTAACTGACCACTAACTTTTTGTACGAAATTTTATGTTTCAGTCTATGCTTTTTAGTTTTTTGGTGTAACAAGTAATAGTTTTTGTAGTGAATAACATTTTTATTTGCCTTTTTTTTAATCTTTATGGCAGAATAAATAAATGAAATGTACAAAGTTGAGTTGAAGAGAAAAAAAAACACTTGGAACTAACACTGGGACATAAGAGTTTAAAGCCAGTGCCCTGTTGGCTGAATTTATAAACCTTTTAACATGCTTCTTCATATTGCATGCATATGCTTGATTGACTGTACAGCCACAGATCTTTAAATACTTGACTAAAATGGGATCCTCAGAAGCAGGGCACAGAACTGCGGGTTTTCATTGTCTAGGTACTCATATTCACTGCTCTAGTCTGATTGGGAATGCTTTTTATCAGATCGTTCAACATTTCATAATATTTGTATTTTATATGTTCACAGGAGCTCTTGTATTGACTTCAGTTGCACCTTGAAGCATCCTTGTAAATTTAGTAATTAAATTTCCACTGTCTCAAATTAGGTACTCAGTGCCTGATAGTGAGATATTTGCTTATATGCCAAGAATTTCAGGAAGCATATATGTTTTTCAGGTATATCAGATCAGGAATTTGACTTTTTAAAATTTTCTTTTTTCCTAGCCTAAAAGTACGAGCAATAGTGCAACATAAGAAAGTACATGCTCTTAGAAACTACAATGAATAGGTGTGCACCTAAGAAATAATTGGAAGAGGACATGAGAACCAGCTAAGATAATGTACTGTGGGAGAAAATTTTCATGATTGTGATGAATCTTCAAAGTTCATCTTAAAAGTTAACTACACCTGGTGGATCTTCAGACTTGGCTTGAGAGTACATATCAGTACTCAAGAGCTTAGTGCAGTAACTGAAAGTAATATCTCACAAGGGAAATCTCGGATAGAGGTTATATAACATTTGACTTCTGACTTCAAATCTGATGTTTTCTTGTACAGTACACTCAATATTTACATTAATATGACAAGACTAAGTCTGAATTCTACATAAAGCTGCTCAGCATTTTGAGAAAGCATGCTGCCCAAATTGTTGCTGGTAATATTTCCAATATATTTCGTGTGCATTAAATAAATTTTCACCTCGTTGTGAATATACCAGCATCTTTTTTATTCAATTTTATTCTGCTTGTTGGTGACCTCATCTTCCTAGATAGATAATATTATAGCTATATTTTTGTTTATAGACGTTTTTAAAATCTACAAGCATTTCCATTTTCTACTTGTTTTGTTTTTGTTTTGTTTTGTTTTTGATTATTATCTTATTTTTTTTTTTTTAGATAACTAGGGGCACATAAACCAGGCATTAAAAAAGTGATAGAAGTCCTTACACAATCAGTGACCACTGAGTAATACACTCCTTGAGAGGCCAGGTCTTGTCTTTGTAGACACACCATCATCACAAATCCCAGTCTCTCACTTAATCTGTAATACAGGGACTTCTGAGGATGTGAAAATGTGCCATAATTTCTGTTCTGGTGTAGGTTCCTCCTTATTGATGTTATTTTATTGTTGACAACTAATTCATAAATGCCATCAGCTGAAAGTGGATTTATTACTCTCTGCAAAAGCTAAATCTTCTTTTCTGAACTTTCCACTGTGACAGAGTAGTTCTTTACTACCGGATTTTTTATAAAACATTTAATTTTTTTTTTTAATCTCTGTAAGATCTTTCCTAGGCAGGTGTGGTGTCTCTATTATGCCCACAGGAAACAAATCCTAGCACATTAATCCATAGACTTCAGTGCAATGTGAGTGTGCTAGGTTTAAATAGGATTATTTCACATGAACATTTCTTACAGCTGAATTTATGGGAGTTTCTACTTATGACTATGTCTCATCTGACTGACTCACTATCTGTCTGTTATGGCAACAGAAAAAAATGATTGTCATGTGTTAGAAGTCAAGTACATTAGGTATGTAGGAAAAATGATAATTCTTATAAAATAACAAATTTATTTCTTCAGTCCTGCACTGTTGCACTGTTATCATTAATATCCATATTTACCAAAGAATCACCTTAGGTACAGTTTTGTACTGGCAGTCAATAAAGTCTGCAATTTAAATAAATAAATATCCACATGATAGATGCAATTTGTTCAAGTATATATTCTTGGCTTTACCTGTAGGCACAAAATTATGCCTGCAAAATTGAAACCTGGGTTGACATAATTTAAAATAGTCTATAGAAATTAAATCATTGCACCTAACTTAAAAAGAAAACTCAAGAACATAGGTGTGTTCAGGTCACAAGGTGCGGAGAGCCAAGGTGGAGAAAGGAAGGATAATCTCCATTTATAAATAGAGAGCCAGCTGCCACAGGAAATTGCAAGTGTAATGAAAAGGATTTTTAATAAGTCTATTAAATCAGAAGAGGTAGCAATCACACATTTTCTTAGCTGTCAATCCCATCTTTTCTATTTTCTAATGGTATAAAAACCTGTGTAGCTAAGATGTGTAAAGCTTTAGGATTAGTTTTGAGGAAGAGATCGAGAAAATATGTAATCAAATGGACAGTTAAAGGAACACAGGCAAAAATGGATCCCGCAACCTCATTAATTTCTTTCATATAAATACTTTAAAAAATAAAAATATGGGAGATAATTAGTTTCAATTTAATATTTGACATAATATTACACAGGATGAGCACTAACAAAATTAATATCATGCAAATCTAGAAATAAAGATTTACAAAGATGGTGAAAAAGTGATGAAAAAGTGGTTCTAGGGAAGATAAACAATAGGACCGAAGGAATGTCTGATGAAATCATCATGAATGGAGGTTTGGTGTATTTAATATTTAAAGTGTTGAATACAAATGGTAGAAGCTTGCTGTGCGAAAATATAAACAATAACTCTGGTGGGGAGTAGAACAACAGTAGAGGAAGGGATTACTGTGTACAAAGGACTGGATCAGTTTATATTAGCAACTGGAAGATAATTTATTGTATAAGGTCAGGTTATAGCAGAAGGTTATGCTATTAGAACCTAAAATCACTTTTCTCAACTGTTCTCATTCACAGAGCAAGAAAAAAATTATGTGTCTCAAGTGTAAATGAGAAAGGAAGACAAAAGCCTGAATATTATTAGCCTTTTATGAGACAGTCACTGTTGAAATTAAATTTACATCGAAGAAGTTTATCAGATAAACTAATTGCTATACAGAAATTCTCATTGACAAAATTGTTCTGGCTATGTGCGTTCAGCGGAGATTGATTCATATTGAAATACTTGTAACTTTGCATGGACTTAAAGAGACTTCTCAAGAGAGTTTGTTTCTGGGACAATTTCAGAACAACTTAAAATAAATTTCTTTACTTCTCTTACTGTGTTATTCTGTTGGTTAGTTATATAATTCACTGTTTAGTAACAGTGCTTCAAACACATAATGTATTCTCCTGAATCAGACTTATCAATTTCATATATGGGTGAAACTCAATAGTAGCTTGTTTTCTAAATAATTTTTGGACAAAATCCTCATGATACTTTTATCTTCCAAAATTTTATCAGCTGGGGAAAATATGACTATTAATAAAACTTTTAATTGTATTAATTTAACTATTATTAAGAAGGACTCACTAAAATACAATCTAAAGCTGAAAAAAAAACTTAAAATTTAAAACTTCCTGGCCAACAAAGAAATAAATTGTAAGCCAAGAGTTATTATTACCCCCCAGAAGACCCTACTATTGAAATGCCATCTGATAGGCTCATTGCATTATTTAATTACACTTCACAGAGATTAATCATCTGGTAATGTAAACAGACTTGCTGGTTCTTCAAGTTCCATCATACAGTGAAATAGATGGCCCTATAATTTATTCCAAGCTTCATTTTAAATTGTTGCACTGTACTGTGTAGTTCCCACTGTTTTTGCTGCAATCTGTTCCAGAAATGTCATCATTCAAGAGACTGAAAGTTTTTGTCTGAAGTCCAGCCTTAATTATTAATGGCCAGGTTGTGCTCATTTGCCAACATTGCTTTTTTGCTTGAACTACTCTCATTCTGTTTTTTACTTCTTCTGATATGACATTGTGGGTTTTGTTTGTTTGCTTGGTATGGTTTGGGTTTGGGTGTGGTTTTGCTTTACTAGGCAAGTTTCTCAAATATCTCTTAAAAACCTTGCTGTCTCCTCTCAACAGATGTATGACAAAATATTCTCTATCTCTTCAGCAGAATAAAATACAACTTTTCTCACCAGGTGGAAGTAATTTCAGTAACAGAGGTCATGTAAAAAGGAGACTATATTTAAAACACTTAACCTCAAGAAATGTTAACCATATTCTTATCATGTAGGAAATATAATGCTTTTACTTACAACATGAAAAAAAAAAAATCACACTTCCAAAGGGAACACTGACCCTTTATTCTGATGTATAAACTAGAAAAAACAGATTATATTTACCACACAGATACTATCTATGTATATGTCAAGATAGTTACCTTATCTTGTGTTACCTTACCTTACTCTTACCCTGGTGCTGAAGCCATATTTATGTTTATCCCAAAGCCATGTTTTTTTTTGTAAAACTGATCTTTAAGCTGCAAATGTAAATGTCAGAGAAGGAGCCCCAAGTGGGACCATACAGGAAAAAAACTCGCTGCTTTGTCTGAGTCCTGCATAATTCTGTGATGCTCTTGTGCATTTAACTTGTCCCATGACACTGCAAGTAGGTCTCCATGCCTTTCACATCTGGGCTATAGACAGTGTGTGTCATTGCAATGTTGGCCTCTTGTCCCTTTGGATTATTTGGCCAGCAATGCATTTAGAGATTTCAGCCTGACCAATGATAATACCCAGAGAGATTAGAAAATGGTTGGAAGGAGCAGAAGGGATTTTCCAACAAGTAGGAAAAGGAGTGACCTGGTAGAAGCACCTTGTTCCCAAAACCTAGGTACTGTCAGTTTTCTCCCAGATCATTCAGTTTCCTCATCACATGAAATATGGTCCAGCCACTGGTACCAGCTCACCCTGCTCATCCATGTCTCCTTCTTCTTTATCCTTTCATCAAACAACAGTCCCAGAGGAGTGGCTCACTGCAGTGGCACCATTCTAGAAAGTGGGACCACATCTCTGTTCATTTTACAGGAAGCAGGAAACTCTGTAATAATTCAAAGATAGGGGCTGTTTAGCATAAACATCTAAAGACTGAGGAGCTCTGAGTGTGGGACCCCAGGACTTCCTGCTTCCTACAGGTATAATCTCAAGATGTTTGAAATACTTCAGTCCTTTACTTTTACATATCAGTTCAACTGAATGCCGTCAAGTTCAGAAGTTCAGACATAGATGTATTTACAGAAGGAATGGAATGGGATTAAATTCCCAAGACTGTGTAGGCAAAATTTGAGTCTTGCAGTCACTAACATAAAGCAGACACAATGGAGGTACAGACAGATAGTTTCAAAATAGAAAACAAAATACAGGTGACTCATGGCTTACGCTAATGAACTAAACATTGATCATACTTCTCTCCTTGACAGTCTTCAGAAGATCAGTCCTTACCCACTTAAAAAGAAACACAACTACTATTAAAGCAAAAAAAAAGTCAAATTATTTCATTTCCTATTATCTACATTAACTTTCTCTAATGCAAAACAAATATGCAAGGGAGAGCTTCATCTTAGTATTAGAGAGAATTCTTAGGGCTCTGTGGTCATGAAGTTCTGTCTGCAGTGGGGTTTTCCTTTTAGGTGATGCTAGTACATCAGTTAATGAGGTTGGTGGGAAAAAAGTGTATGGAATTGTATCACCAAGTTTAAATTCCTAAAAATTATTACTGACAGTACTGAGTGCAAGGATATAATAAAGTTGCTTATAACACTAACTACTGTTGTAATAGATTTTTTTATTTCATAAGTTTCTTTCCCAGGGAAAAAGGTTTATTTAATAAATAAGAGCACACTGCCTGTCACCTCCTGTTATGGACATTGATATATGGCACATATCTGCAAAATTAAAAAGCCTATAACTAAGAGTATGCAGACTGAATCCACAGCTAATTGTCTCTATTTTTTGATACTTAAAATACTGAATTACAAATGAAATCATGGGCAAAATGTAATACTTCATTTTCATTTAACAAGATTCCTCTAGCACTCATGAGATTCATAAGAAATTAGATGATATCCAAAAAGCTGGGATTTGTAATAATGGCCAAGATATTATGAGGATTAGAGGAACTTGAATGAGTAATCCCTTAGCTCATAAAAGAAAATGATAAAAGATAAAATGTAGCATTAACTATTCAGGGGTCTTGGCTACGTACTCTACTGCAGCTACACCAAACTAAAAGCCACTCTTTTGATCACTTAAATAAATTAAAAAAAAAAAAAACCAAACCAGACAACAGCATGAAACCAAGAGCCTAAGGGTCCAACAACCAGAATATTATTTGAAACAAAGCAATTAATTATGCAATTATTTTTTTTCATGATATTGGCCTATGTAGATATTCTGTAACAATTTTGCTTCTATGTATTTGCAGAACATTTTAAGGTTTTATTCTTTTAATGAAGGCTTATGTAAGATTTGGGGAAATACACTGGTCACAAAGCAAAGTCTCACAAAGGAGAAGTTAAATCTTTGAAAAGTATAGTTAAGCTATGTGGCCAAGTTTTACACCAACTATAACTTCATCCCACTTCACTAAAAGTAATACTACTGGCACTTCAAATTAGCTGAAGCGTGGAATAGTGACTGAAATGCTGTGCTCTTCTATCAAAAATTAAAATGTATTGCAGCATACTGCAATTAAACTTATATTGCCTTTAATCAGAAGAGGTGCATGGACTACTTGTTTCTCTGCCTGGGAGTGATTCAGAGGGCAGCAGAACCCAGGATTTTGCAACTTTTGCATAAAATGGAGCTAAAAAATGTAAATTTACAATGAAAAAAATTATTTCTAGGGAAATGTGGAGAACCTTCAGTCCAGGACTTCAGCCGGAGCCTGGCAGGCTAGTACAGAAATAGTTATAATTGGTTGTAATAAATATTTGTCAGATATTTTAAAAATCCTGTTTCTCATGGTCCATAAAGATATCAGCAGAGTGAAGTCCATTGGGATTTTTATTTTAAAAAGTATGACATAAAATCACAAAAATGTTCAAAGCTATAGGAAATACTTGATTTTATATTAGCATATTAGCAAAATGCCAATATCACTTGGATATTTACTCGCAAATAGAAACACTGAAAAAAAAAAAAAGAAACCTTTTTCATAAGTAAAACTTTCTGTTGACTTAGAAACCATTACCTGCTACAGCAGCTCTGAATTGTCAAGTATATCATGCAGCTGAAAAGGTCTTCTATCCCCAAAGAGCAAGCTCATAAATTCTGGATAAGGAACCAGACAAATCCTTAACAACAGCAACAAAGCAGAATCTTACAAAAAGGAGCTAACAGGTTTTGTTTGGCCAAGACTTCTTCAAAAACTTAAATATATAGATTATTAACAACAATTATTTATTGACTTCTGTCTACTGACGGAAAGAAAAATCAAAATACCAGACACATGATATGATATGCTAAGTGTATCTTGGATGGATGGATGGGTGGATGGATGGATGATGGACAAACAGATGGAGCTGAGAGACATAGAGAAAGGGGGGTCCTTATACCTTCTACGTGCAGTGGTTATGGATTTCATGTGATAGACTATCATCATTACCTGTCACTTTAAACAAATTTCAAATGTTTACATGCCTTTTTAGCATGTAAATAGCATCACTCAATAGAGCCTTGTTCCCATAGGTTATCCATGTCAAGAACAACATTCAAGCATAGAGTCCAATATGCAAAAAAGGCAATGAATAAAAGAACAAACTGGCAACAACTAGTCTTTTGGGGCTCCTTTCTACAAATTTTGATGGGGTTTTTTACTTCATTAGCTGAATTGAAGTGGCTGAGTGAAGACTACTGCCCTGCAGTGTTTGCTGCCTTTCTCCTAAGTGACAAGTAGGGACTGGTGAGCCAATGAAGTGTTCTGTGGAATAAAACACAAAGCCTTTCCAAACAGTGTTAAAATGATAATATAAAAGCAAGTCTTTAATTGCAAGCTTTCAAGTGCACAATATGGCTATATGCACACGTGATACAGTATTTCTACCACTGTTATAATTGGACTTAGATATATTTAATATATCTAAATATATTGTCCAATTAGCTATTTAGGTAATTTCCCCCAGGTTCTGCTCCACTGGAGTTGTTCCAGGGACTTTGTACCACTTCTTGGTATGTCCTCTAAGATCTAGTGGAAAACAAAATGTCCTGGTAGGGTTTCTTCTTCTTAAGAATAAGACCAAGCAGAATTCCAAGCATGCATCAGAAGGGTTAGCTTATTATTCTAAAATCCAAGAGAAAGGGTAGGAAAAATACCAGGAGCTTTATAACCATGTACAACAGTCTACAAAACTACAAATTATGAAAAGTATCTAAAAAGATAAAAAAATCTTCAGGCATCAGAAGAACCCTGGGAGAATGGAATAATGTTGGTACTCTCTGGCAAAGCAGAGAAATGTTATATGGTATTCCTTTCAGCAACATTGCTCTAACTGTTGAAAAGACAACTGATGTCTAGATATAACTTTGTTGTGGGTGAGCCCTGGCAAGTGTAGCTGTTGGCTCACATCCTCTGCAGTGAGATGCGGTAAAGGGTAATATATTAATATTGTAATATAAATTAAAATATAAAAATATATATATAAAGATATAAAAATAATAAAAAAGGGTAAAAGTGGAAAGATTTCTGCATTGAGATAAAGACAGTTTAACAGGTAAATCAAAAGTTGCATGAACAAGGAGTTACTTTAGTAATTCCCATGGGCAGGTACATGTTTAGCCATTTCCAGGAAAGCAGGACCTTATCACACATAACAGATACATGTGAAGACAAATACTGCAACTCTGAAAATTCCCCCTTCCTCTTTATTCCCCACAGTTCTGCTTTCTGCTTGCCGAGCACATAAAGACATGGTATGGAATATCCCTGTGGTCAGTTTGGGACAGCTACCCCAGCTGTGTCGCCTCCCAGATTCCTGGGCATCCTCAATCTACTCCCTGAAGGTGCGCAGTGTGTAACATAAAGACCTTGACTCTATGTGAGCATCACTCAGCAACATGTCATCAGGACTGTTTT
Source organism: Rhabdornis inornatus (assembly GCA_013397075.1). NCBI lineage: Eukaryota > Metazoa > Chordata > Aves > Passeriformes > Rhabdornithidae > Rhabdornis > Rhabdornis inornatus. Next base: position 170,980 of record VWZS01005398.1, on the reverse strand, counting down.
TGCCACAGATCCAAAACATAGCAATTTTTGAGCTGCTATGAAGAAAATTAATGCACTCCCATCCAAAACAAGCATATAATTGCATATATACATGCAGAGAAAAGCAGTAAGAGTTATGTAAACAATTTTTTTCCACTTCAACCTTTCTTGCACTTGGGCTAAACTGAAATGGGAAGGAACACTGTATTGAAAAGGCAAAGTACCTATACCTATAGTAAATGATCTAATATTTCTATGGACTAATGTTTCATAAAAGAAAGTTCAGGAGGAAAAACAATACAGTGACAATGCGGGATTTTTACAGCAGAGGGCTAAAGTAATCTTGTTTATAACAACTCTTAGAAACTTAAAATGTTTGTTTTACCTTGAGACTGCTAAGATACACACTTTCAGCAGAGGGAACTGCATATGGTGTTTTTGGCCATAACACCCTGATGTTCAATATACACTCCAACAGAAATCTACATCCATATGCTGCTCACAGAGACTCTTAAACAAATACTTAAAAATTACCCAGATGGGTATAGTAACAGAACATGAAATGGTCAAGTATTTTAAAATTTGATTGCTCAAATGTCATTCATGGCAGCAACATCTGTCAGTTTCTATCTGGTGTTGTACAGCTCATATCTTACTTGTGTGAAGGATCAACATGTTTAATGACCGGAGAGTCTTTCACATGAGGTCGCAGATGGCAATATAGAACTCACAGACAGAAATCTCCAAATAGGCACAAAAGAAAGCACAAAACAGAGCCCAGCTGACAGATAAGCCCCTCAAAACTATAGATAATCTGCATGGTCTCAGACCACAAAGGCTGTAAAATCAGCTTATTGATCTCACAGAACAAATATTGAAATTGGGTGGAAAAAACCCAATCAATTTAATCCAAGGGTGTTAAGGGAAGGGTTTGAAGAATTTATTTAACAAAAAAGACTGAGAGGAAGAATTTCCTCCAAACTGAGCAGAACTTAGTTGAAACAACATATGTGATTACACACAGGATAGGATTTAGGAAATTTATATGGGGAAAAAAATAGTTTCCAACAAGTGCTAATAGTATTTTACACAGGGAAATATATTCAGAATATTTCACTAGATAGTCATTCATAGATATGTGCCTCTTTAGTAATAAGAAGAGATACAGACTTCAAGATCTACAAGAGACACAAACTCTTCAAGAAAGTGAAGTGGACAAGGATGCTTAATTTCTAACACATATAAATGATACATTATAAGCTGTAAGAATTTTAAGGGAAATGCTAGGCGGAGTAGAAGGTCAGCAATGAAAGGAGTAGAAATAGCCGGTGAAGGCAAGCAAGGGGGAAAGCAACGATAAATTTGTAGAACACAAGAAGCTTGGCTTGTATTAGTCTCTCATCAGTGGGACACAAAAGTATTCTGCACTGCAGCTGTAAACCCATTCAATTTTAGCTAGAAACCATCCAAATAAATTCATTTCAGGTAAAGATTGCGTTGATGCCTTTTCTCGTTGTTATTCTACTTCATAAAATAAATAAACCCCATATTTTTAGGCAAAACACCTCTGTAAGTTCAGCCTGAATTTGGGAATAATTTTATTTCATTAAAGCTGGATTTATTTTTTTTTCCCATTCAACACGTGGCTTTTGTAGCAGAGGTTGGGAAGAAATGTCTATCTGTATTAATCTTTAACCCTGTTCTATATTACCTGCCTGGAGCCAGTACAAAGATTATTACAGCTGACTTTAATGTACTTTTTGATCAGATCATGAATTAGGAAAGATTCCTGAATCAGTCTGTAAGAGGAATATTGTTCAAGATATAAAACAAATAGTGAAGGTAAAAAATAAAAGGCCAAGTGAGGAAAATGGTTGCTAGGTTGGGAAAAAAAGCCCTATTAAAAGATCTAGGAAGCTCGAACATGAAAGAAAATCAGCTGGAGATGGGAGATTTGCATCTAATAGCAAGATGAATAATTTACTGATTTGATTTATTTAATATTTATACAACATAATCATAGATTTTGTGGTTCTTGTGTGCAAGAAATTATTTTAAACAATTCACAATGGTTACTTTTTTCATATTTTGAACCAGACTGTTTTACATTTATAATATTCTGATTCTGAGGCAGGGAGCAGTGTTTGCAAATTTCCTCTTCAGTATATACTCTGGGGACAGCTACCCAGAGAATACACATATATATAATCTAAGACAGGAAGTACCTCTGAATGCAACAAGTCTGTGGGATTGTATTACCAGAATTTGTAGGATTATTCTAGGACTGATCCAAATTTTATTAAAGCGTATTCTGCCCAACAGCACAGAATTTGTCTTAAGATCCAGTAGCATCACATAGAATGAAATAGGAGCAGATGATTAATTGCATAGGTACTTCTCCAGCTCTTATGAAATGTTAAGTATAGTAGAAGAGATTCTTTGTAATTAAAACACAAGAAAAATAGCACCTGAGTTTATCATTAAATACTGCATGCAGGTAAAGAAACTACAAGTTGTGAATTATGAAATATTAATAAAAAAGTTAAGTAAATACAGTTGTGTTTCACAAAAAGATGGTTTTCAATGAAGCCTGGGATTTTGGAAGGACATCACACTGAGGTAGGTATGCTATTTTCCTAGGAGGAATTATAGAAGTATAAATAGGAGTACAAAGAAAGCCAAGGTGTTATGAATAGTTTATTAATAGGAGTATAGAAGAAATTTTTTGCTTAGAGAACGTCTTGATTTTAAGTATATCAAAAGACACTTTTGTATCAAGTCATTTCTCTTTGGTTTATTTAACTAATTTTCTTATCAACCACCTGAATGGTGATTAGGTGAGAAGGTAAAAATTTACTTACTATATAGATAGAGTCATATGATTAGAGAACCATTTACGTTTCAAAAAGGCCTTTAAGATCATTGGGACTAACTGTAAATCTGGCATTATCAAGTCTAGATCACCACTCCTTCCCAAAATATGCCCCCTGCAGGATACTCTCACAGACTAAGACTGAACAGCACTGGCTCAGCTCTCTCAAACAACTGCTGGGGTCTCATCCTGATATAACATGGCTTTCATCCCACAGCTGTCTCCATTTTCCCCCACAACAAAAGATATATGGGAAAGAGCAGCACTAGTGATAAACTAGTGGCATTTGAAATGTATGTTCTTTCTGTAATTACTGCTGTTCCTCATTATAATCTGGTGCTATTACTGTAATACGGGCAAGCCACATTTTGTCTCTTTTTGAGCAAAAGGTACCTCACTGGGTGTCAGTCTATAGATGTTCTGCCAGCAACCACCCGTTGGAATTGCCTATTGCCTCTCTTTGGGTGAAATCTCATTATTTATGAAGTTACCTGTTATTTCTAACTATAAGAAAAAAAAAAAATCTAAGATTCTTCCTTGATAGTAGTTTTCAGTACTGAATGGTATAATATTGTATGATCCTATGAATCCTCAGAAGTAAATCAAAGCCTATAAGTCTTGAAATTTTTATTTATTTGTTTATTTATTTTATTTTATTTTACCCCTGTCTCAACCAACCACTGTCAAAGAATTTGAGATACTGGAATTTTTGCTTTCAGTTTACTCTTAACAGTAGCCAATAAAAACCAATATATAACTGGACCCCCTCTTCTGTCAGAGTACCTTATGCTCTTTTGCATTTACATTTACTTTCTTGATATACAGTTCATGTTTCAGAGCAGCTTATATATAGAAAGTTGATATATTTGGCTCTGATTCCAGAAAACATGTAATCTTGACCCAAACGCTAAACTTATTTTCGATTCCCACAAATGTATTCTTGTGGCCTCTCCATGAATAGACATGGATTTAAATGCATTCCGGAATCAGGGCCAGGGATGCTGAGGTTTTTTTCCTTGAACTCACTCTGAAAGACTTGAGAGCAAGAATTCTCAAAAGGTAAATTGCATGTTTGAGTGCACACATATGCACAAACACACAGCTGCTTGCCATGAAGATTTTCAAACCGGGATCTTAGATGAAATACTTTGAATCACCTCATCTTTCCATGCTTATAAATTGTTTTATTCAGCAGATTCAATTGATAACAATAAGAGTATTTACAATGCTCCAGACTTTTTCCTAGACTTGCTCTATAGAGAATTAAGAGAGGAAACATTGATGCTGTTGCTTTCACAGAGCAGAAAGCAGGATGTACTACTGTATTCACTGAACTTGGTATCTTCTTTATGTATCCAAGGCACTTCCAGACCAATATGCAAAACTGCTTTCATAAACACATCTCACGTAATAAGAAAGCATGAGCACACATTTGGTATTCCAGCTAGGTGAATTTGAGCAAACAGTGAAGAAGGCAGACAAAGGATTCTGCTGAATAGTGTTGTCTTGAATGTTTATCCAGTTCTCTGGTTTTGTGATAAATATATCCAGAAAACATCCAGTGTCACAACTCAGATACATTTTTTTCTCTGCAGTAATCATCAGCTCAATACCACAAGTTTAGCCTTTAGAGAGATTTATGAAAATATTTTTTTAATTTGATGCTAGAAATATTATTTAGGTGAGATATATTTATTTTATATATATACTTCTGGGAGAGAAAAATATTAAGAACAAATGGAATATGAGCCTTTTGTAATGTCAGAGTTTCTTAAAACTGGGAAATACAATTTTATTTATTTACCTAATCTCTGGATTAGCCAGATCTCATTTGAAAGGTTTTATTTTTTTGTTTTGTTTTGGTTTGGTTTTTTGGGGTTTTTTTTTTTTTTTGTTTGGTTGGGGTTTTTTTGTTTGTTTGTTTGGTTGGGGTTTTTTTGTTTGTTTGTTTGGTTGGGGTTTTTTTGTTTGTTTGTTTGGTTGGGGTTTTTTTGTTTGTTTGTTTGGTTGGGGTTTTTTTGTTTGTTTGTTTGGTTGGGGTTTTTTTGTTTGTTTGGGGGTTTTTTGTTTGTTTTTTTTTTGTTGTTGTGTTTTGTTTTGTTTTGATTTGCTGCCTTTTCTTTTGGGGGAGAGGGAAGGGGAAGGAAATTGGGAAACAGTGAATAGAATAGCTCAAAGAGCACTTCCACATCTTTATTTTCACTTTTCAGTCCAAAATTCTTTTTTTTCTTTTTCCCCCATCATATTAAATTTTAACAAATTCACATTATTCACTGTAATGACTATTTATTTGGAAAATTGGGATCAGAGACTTAAAATAGAAAATTTCTTGGAGCAAGCCAATGAGCTGACCTGTGGAGGATATAGGCAGTAGCACCTTATATGCCAGGGAGCCCTGGGCATTAAGTACAGTTACAGTGATCCAGGCTTGTGGGGACAGAATATAGATAGTACCCCTTTTCCTTTGTGTGAATCTTCATAGCAAACTGAAATTGAAATAAGATCATTTTGCACAACAGTGCTATCTAGGCCTATGAACCTAGTGAAGAATGCAAGCACAACATCCATCAGAACCATCAGTGTGAGAAATAATACCTGGGCTGGGAGATAGAGGTAGGAATTGGCCATCACTGTAAAAATTTTTCTTTTTTTAACTGGCATTTAATAAGCCCTGGTTCAACACTGGGCTGGAGGAGTTGTTCTATCTGCAACAACAAATTTTATTTTAGGGTTGCATTAGATGAAACTGAAACATATGGTGGAATATTGTTCTATATGTTCCTAATATACCAGCCCCGTATTCATAATTTGATAAAACTAATATAAATTTTGCATATTGCATACTGTCACATGAGACTAAATTATATAAGATTAATACAGTCATGCCATAAATCTAGGATTTTGAACAAAAGTAACATGATTTGACAAAAAATCTTACCAGCACAAACTTATGTCGTACCATAAATCTCTGTCAAACGACTTGGGAAAAAAACAAACCACCAAAATACCCTCAAACTAAAACAACCAAGAGTATAAGGCATGATTGAATTTCCATTTTTACAGAGTATTTTGATAATGAAACCAATCAATTGGGTTTGGTCCCCTGAATATAGATCTGGTTTAATCCAAATATATTTAACAAACACAGAGCATGTGTAAACCCTAACATAAACTGTTTCTCTTGAAAAAAGTCACAGAACTACTAAAGATTTTTGAATAATCTAGTATGTCTTATAAAAAAATAGAGGTTACATAAAACCCCTCCTTTCGTTCCTAGCAGAGAGAAAAAGGAATTGGCCTTGATGTCATAGAAAAATGAATAAATACTTAGAACTTGTCGCGACCTTTTATATATCTCTACTGTATTACAGCCTACTGTTCAGGAGAAAAATATGCTTTTCAACCCTCAGCACAGATTTATTAGGTGCTATAAGATGTTCTCCTCCATCGAAAAGCCAAAAATAGCACATTCATAATGTCACATACTCAAGTGCTTCTGCAGTCTCAGAGGGTCTTTCTTATTGCATCTTGGCGAGTAAAAGATTTACAAGCACAACAGAAATGGCCTTTAAAAATCCCAGGAATTAATGGCAGTTTCCTGATAATAGTTTTATTGTCTTCTATTAAGAGCCTTATTACATCAGTCTAATACAATACTACTGTATTACTGCTATAATACAATATGATGAATGAGTGCTACCTCTTCCATATTGCATTAACACCATATTAAGTTAATTGGATGCAGTCATAGCTTAGTATGATGGATGAAATGCACACTGTTGTCAGCAATTATGTATGGAAAAGGAAAGTCCATAATTCCTATATTTTCTTATATTTTCCTATATTTGTTTTATTGAAGATAGTTATATGCAGTTCTAAAATGTTCTAACCCCAGTTGGTTTTGCATTTATTAAAGAGCTCTACAAAAAAAAAAGCAAAAGTTTTCATGTAGAGATAAACAATTGAGCTGATAGGATTTTCTTCATGCTTTTGATCAGTTTGATCATCATGTTGTGAGCAGAACTTTCTATTTCTGATGTCAGTTGCTACCAACCTAGCTAAGTATTGGTGTTATTGGCTGAAAAAAACAACAAAAAAACCAAAAAAACCCAAACAAACAAACAAAAAAATTTAGAGATTTCTTGTCTTAGCATAGCTCTCCTTCATGTTTCTTTTTCCACCTCATGAGAAGACAGAAGACAGCATCATATAAAGATACTTTAAATAAGTCAGGAAGACTAATTCATATCCAGATAAACCAGCAAGGCACTTTTCCCAAGTTATAAGGACATTATGTCATATCCTATAATGTATTACTGTGCTTTGTAGGTTTATTTTTTTCTTGGTATCTGAAAGTAATGAACATTTTTCAGTCCTGGCACTTACACAAAGGACATAGAGGCCATTTTTGCAGTGTGCTACTGATAAACATGGAATAGTGATAACCTTTAAGACTAAAGACTAAGGTGTTTCTGGTAAAAAATATATATTCAGGTGGATGGAGAGGTTGCCTTTTGGGGTTCTCAGTAATTCATTCAATTCACTATGTTGAATGAGCGTCTGCATATTATTGAGAAAAAATTTGTGAAGCTGTAGTAGAACAGGCAGCTCTTACTAATGTCTGTGCTTAATTTTAAAGGCACATTTTCAATAGGAGCATTCATATACTTCAAGATAGTATCCCTTTCCACAGTCTACTGACATTAGGGGCAGAGTAAAAGAAGCTACCTAAAACATACACAATCATTCACATTAAGGTACAATTTATTAATATTTGATTTTTTTTTATACTGGAATTAAGAATTTGCTCAAAAAACAGATTTAAAAATTGCACAACACATGCAGAATCTAGACCTGAATAAGTTTCTATCCTTGAGAATGTAGATCCATTCTGTAAAAGTTATGTAAGAAACCATCTTATCAATCAGCTGGTCAAAAGTAGCAGATTAAGAAATGACAATAGGAATAAATATTTATATATTGAAAAAAAAGCAAGCCTGTCAAACACATTGACTTTATTCAGCCAAAAATTTGCATTTGCTCAGTATTCAGCACCAGCTATAAATAAGTAAAAATTATAAAGATTTAAGTCTATACTTAGTTATTTTGTTTAATAAAAGCATATTTTCAATTATTTTATGTAAAGCATTTCAGTACTCAATTTGGAATAATTTTAAAAAGTAAGAATGATTGGCTACTCATGCATAATGAATAAATTCACAGAAATTATGTATATTCTACATTTGGAAAAACTTCCAACTAAATGATTCATTAGGGAGTATGCATTCCACTGTTATCTGAGGGAAGAAAAGGAAGCTTTAAAAATACATGATATATTGTTTTTACTACTAAAATAACTTTGAGATTTTATACTTAAACAGAACATAACAATGTCTAGATTATATTCAAGCCAGGAATGGCTAAGCATTCAAAGTGAAGCCTCTCAGAGAATAATCTGCATTCACCTTAAAAAATGATATTTTATTATCATGATACATTTCCCCTACCATGAAACATGTTCTCCTGCTGATTTTTTGTAGCTAGTATTTAATCTTATATGATTATGAATGAAGAATTATTACAAATCATAAAGAAAGTTGTTTAACCATGATGATTTAGTGAGAAGAGCTAGTGGATAGCAAATATCAAAAGATATAAATTATTTTTGTGAAGATTAGACCTTTCCTGGGAGGCAATATGAGTTGGAGGCACAACTCTAATCCCAGCACTGCATTTGATTTCAGGGTTGCTTTTCTGAAAAGTGCGCTGAAAGGCAGGTTGAAAAAAAACCCAAACAATACAACAAAGACATTTCTACCAGAACAAAACACTTTGTGTAATACACTGTTCTCCCTTTGGGGAGAGATTCAGAATAAGAATGCATTGAAAATTAGAAAAATATCAGATATTTCAGTAAATGCACTACGGACAATTACATGGAAGATTTAAGGATATATATAGTGAACCAGAATAGTACTGCAGCCATGACATTATATTTCAGGCTATACCAGTTCACTGAAACCTATAGGCTCTACCTCCAACTATACTTATCTTCATAAGACATCCTGAGCTCTTTTTAATATCAAATTGTCAAATTTTCTGTCAGTGACAAGATAAACATAGTCAAGTAAGCAGCATAGGAAATAAATGTCGTCTAAATTTATAATATTAGAACTTAAAGACTAAGGTCAGTACCAAAAAAACTGTCAGAAACAACCTGTGACCAGATTTCCTGCCAATAAACTCAGCCTATTATATTTCTAGGCACTTTTAGACAGCAGGCAAAAAGGCAGTAAATGTATTCTAACAACTATAAGCAGATTTTTAAAAATCATTACTTTATGTAGAAATAAAATGTAGACTAGAGGGATGAGAGAAGGATGAACAGTTTCAGTAACTCGGAATCTGTGAGCATTTCTTGAAACCATGGTTTCTTGCCTAGATCTCATGACTAATTGTTAACCTTATTCTGTTCAGGGTAAATTCATAGTGTTTGCTTTGGAGATTGGCACCTTCAATATCAGTAGGTGATGTTAAAATACTTGCCTTACACATTTTTGGGTTGGTAGAAATGATATTGCAGGGAGAGACTACCAACTAGATCGTAGCAAAATTTATTGCTATTCTTAAACCTAGTCCTATTAGGTTTAACTACCCTTTCTCTTCTAAATCGGGAAATAATTCACGTCAGAACGTTATTTAGGTCCTTTCCAGTGTTCACAAAGAATCTTATTTCCCACTTGGAAATATTTAAACAAAGTTATTCGAGCAGTGACTCTGACAGACCATGACATATCACAGACAAGACTGAAGTAATTTTACCTTACTTATTTTATCAAGATGCTAATACTTAACTAGCATGTTAATTCTTTGAAGGCCTGATTTATTAGACAGTAGACATTTAAAAATTTTGGGAAAAGGGCACTCAAATTTCTCAGGGAGTCAGCCCTCTGACAATATTGAGGGCTTCAATAACAACATACTTTTGGAAAAATAGCTCTCTTTATTACAAAAAGTCTCAGAAAGGAGCCAAAACTGGAGAATGCTTGTGTGCTCAGAGACAAACTTTCACAAATATGTTCCTCGCATGTTCCTTAAGTATAGTTATATTAGTGATAGACAGTACTGTATGAATCTTTCACAACAGTTGCATACTTCAGTAATGCCAATGCTTGAAATCTATGGTAATGCCCAGAGCCATGTATATTTAGTAGCACTAAGCTGTAAAGTGATGCTATGCATTGCAAATTTACAGCGAGAAAGTGAACAAACACACTATGAGAATGTTGCTACAGATGAATCAGAAGCATTCTAAATCCCAAGGGATACAGGGAACTAGTAGGACAGGAAAAAAGTGGCTCCAGTTAGCTCATCTATACTAGTCTCCGGTTTCAGAGGGATCTGTACTGACATATGTAGCTTTGTAAGACAAGAATGCATCTGTCATCCATTTTGTGACCTTCCAGTGAGAAAATGAAGTGTAAAACTGACTTGGAGATAATCTGGTATGGGTAGTAACCATCCTGTCACTTCTGTTAGTATATGGACACGTGCTTCATGAACACAAATCTTGCTCACTTCAGCTGTGTTAAAGTTCAGAGAGCATTTCACTTACTATCATGCACACATCACTGTCACCTTTCAGAACTGGTAATGGAGGAGTCATACAATGTCTTCAAATGCAATGTGACTGTAGAGCATTCAGAAGATTAGACCTTATCGTAAACACTCTTCTAAGGCCCAACATTATTGATCAACATTTTAGGCAGGGCACTGAATTGAAAATATGCTTTTCTTTGTTTCTTTACTTCTATTGGTGAAAAAAATTGAAGGTATTTTGTCTGAACACTCCGAAGGCTTTTTTCTTTTTTTCGATTTATGTGAATCTGCAGCAAAATTTCTATATCATTCTTTCCAATGTTGACTTAATTTTCTTAAAAAGTACTTGTATCCATAAATTTTAAATTTTTTCTGTATTTAAAATAAAGAACATGTAGGCTAAGACCTACATCAACGTTCTGTATAGACACTTAGGAGTGCAGGAAAATATTAAAAGCATGTCCCTCAACTACACAGCTTTCATAAGAATAGTATTCTAAAAAATTATATTACAGTGTCTGCAATTTTTAGAAGATTCATTTGTTCTCAGTAAGAAATATGCCAATTGTCCTTCTGGCAGAGTATGCCAAAACAAATAGAGGAAGTTTAATGATAAATAGATAAATAAAAAAGATAATTAAGTTTTACTCCTTTACACCAGTTTTGCATCTTGCATTAAGAGCAGCTCACCCTGGAAATGAGCAAGTGGTTTGCTCTGCCTTTTGCCTCCAGAGACTTGATGTGATGATACAGCTGTAAAATTTGCTAAGTGTTTTCCAGAATCTGCATCTGTAGAGAGGTGAAGGGATGTTTTTGAGATCTCCTGAATGCCATAGTATGATGTCTTTTCCAGAGAGCACCTCCCTCTTTGAGGGCTGTGTGAGTTACACTCTGAAAAGCAGTGCAGCTTTCCTCCTCTTGGAATAGCTGTGACTAAATATAGATAAGGCTTTTTCTGTATTCAGCTTTACTGATTTACTAAGTACAATTCAATTCCTGATTGAGCTATGACAATTTGGTGTTGAAAATGCAGGAAAAATATATTTTAAAACTCTTTAGTTGAATACATGTCTCTTTGGAATATTGCCAGTATTAATATGTATTTTTATGTATTCTCTGGCATTTAAATCCATTTGATTTGCTCTTATTTTTCTGGAAAACTTCTTTTTAATCTGAAACATACTCAATGGGGTCTCTTTTTCAGTGAAATCTTTTATACAGAGTTAATTGCCAGTAACAGGTATTTTTAAAGACCACAGATGAAACAGAGAAAACTTCAAAAATAGTTTCATGTAGAGTTATGTAGAATATATATGGTGCACTTTGTAAAATTCTCTTCCCTTCTTTATTATGAAGTGCATTTGCACATAAACAAAGGCTTTGGTCATCTGCTTCTGTTGCTTATTTCTCTCTTTAGGATGTAATGTTCAATTTGAAGCCTTATGATTATAGTAACTTCCTCAGACGTGCTTATTATGGCATAAAGGTAGGTTTATATATTCGAGCTGAGAATAAGAAAAAAGAACAGATGAACCCTTAAAACATCACAGATTCTGTTGATAGGTTGATATGCCTAGTGGAAAAGGACAAGGGAGAAGACACACAGAAACTGACACAAAGAAAAAATAATTTCAGGCCATACTTCTTTTCCAATATTTTCAAGGAAAAACCCACAAGTTATTAAAATATAGAGATACAACATATATAATACATGTGAACGTTCAATGTATAATTGTATGTAAATCATATAAATGTATCATTGAGTTTATAATTAATTTCAAATTATCCTTAAAATGTATTTTTATTATTTGTAGAAAATATTTTTCTACCTAACACTTAAAGGCATCCTGTTAACTGACTTTCCAAAAATACCCTCCAGAACACTTAAGATAAGCAAGATGAAACAAATGAAAAACAGACAAAAAGCTCAACATGGAATTTCACCAAGGAATCTTGACTGACACTGTTTACTTAAAAAGACTAAATCTCAATACATGGGCTTAGAAAAGTAATTAGACTGCTTCATTATAAGAAGCCAGCCACATAATGGTACACAGAACTATAACATTTGATAATATTCTTTGTTCTGCTTTTGGGGGACAATAATAATTTTAAGGCTTCATGCAAAACTATTCCCTCCAGAAAGTGACATTATATGGACTATAAGATGGAAGTTGTCTTTTCCACCATAGCCTGATTTTTTTCATTCTGATTGTTACATTGATTTTTCCTTCTTTTCAAAGCCAGTCTAATTAGCCACTGTTACTAGACAAAAAGAAGTTTTGCCATCCATCTGGAATCCTTACATTTTACCCTTTTTCCTGTAAAAAGTTCTAGTAGGAATATAACCATAATAATAATAAACAGAAAGCGTGTTCTTTCTGCTGTATGCATTTGGCATCTCTAGAAAAAAGACAATTCACTTTGTTATTTTCTTTTATCCTGAAAAGAAAGTGGATGCAAAGACTTAGATGAGTTGGGATATTCAAGTGCCATTTCCAGTGCTGAAGAAAAGGTCAAGATATTCTTGACACTGATATTCTTAAGTCCTGTACACAAGCTACTGGGACACTATTTTACTTAGCGTTATCTCTTTCTGCTGTCATTTAGTACATGGATGGAGAATGAGATCTTTGAGCTTTAAGAAAACTTATTACTATTTTATATTGTATAGAGCAATATCTTTTTATTTGTTGGATCCATTCTAGATCAAAATGTAAGACTACTTGTACGTTAACTCATTCAAAGAAAATAAAAATATGTCCATAATCTAGGCCTTAGAGCCTTATCTTTCCGACACTAAATATTTAGTCATCTTTGAAAAAATTATGTCTTTTTATTAAAAAAATAGAAGTAAGGAACCTGCTTCCACATTCAATAGAATAACTTTATAGATTTATTACTCCCCTACTGGGACACATAGAAAAAAACACTTTCCTGATTCCCTGAACTTGCAACTTTTTTTTTTAATTGTAATTCTAACATTTTTATTTATTTTATTTATTTAGGAAAAAAGTATTATTGTGGTTATTTAAAACAAGTTTTAATCATAATAGTAATTATCTGATGCTGCTAAAACAATAATTTGATTTAAAGGGACTGAACTCAACTATCTTTATATCAAAGGGAGTGAAAGGTTTATAATCTAATCCTTAATGAGTCTTTTGAAGTATATTTATTGTAAAATGATTTAACTTCACAGTCTTGTACTTGAGAGAATCTAGTGGAATAACTTATCAAGAACCACTACAGACCTTTGTCTTTATCCATGAGCAGATCTGCACTGTTAAATTTTAACACTGAGAAAGAAAATTGCATCTATATTATATATTTCATACAAGTAGAAATAAAAATGAAATGTTCTTTTGGAACATTATTCAATGTAATATATTTTTATGAAAATTAGTTATACTTTTAATTAGGTTGTAGTCCCTTGAGATCTGAAAGATCAAAATAACGAAGAGTCAAACTCAGAAAAAAATGTTTTAGTTTTCACTAAAATATAATGATATCCTTAAAGCTTCTTGATTCTTTTCATCATCAAAGATTAACAATCAGGAAATAGTAAATTTTTGGGGGTTTGTTGTTGTTGTTGTTGTTGTTGTGTTTGTTTGTTTGTTTGTTTGTTTTGGTCCGGGACATCATATTAGAAACAGGAGACCATTTGCAGAAAAGAGGAAAATTTCAAACCTCCAGTAAATAAACCTACGGGGTACTTGTCAACTGTGTTTCTAAGGATAACATTTAAATTTCTGGCATCAAGAGAATTCATATTCTCTGGAAGTATCTACAGACAGACTGGTTTACAAAGAGTTTTGCTTGTCTCCAGGTATTTTTGCAGGTAGTGGCAAGTCAAGTTTCATTTACATGTGGAGCAATTGTTCTAAAGTCCATGGTCCTGTATATCTCTCTCTTGGAGTGAGGGTGTTCCACTGTTTCTGTGTTGAGTTTAGCAAGCAGCCTCCACCAAGAAAGTAAACACGACTGATTCCTGTGTTAAAATGATACAACTATCATGTAATTCTAAACTCTGTGACAAGCTGACGACTGTTATAGATGTTGTCTGTTTTATTTGTAGTTTATGACCTGTGTATTATGTTCTTTTTAACATGATGTGACTGGGTATCAGAAAGTAAGAAGTAAAACTTGTATGCTGGCTTTGTCCTTGTTGTTAGCCTCTGAGTTGCCCTTTTATTTCTGTTCTATAGGTTCTGGTTACTTTGTTTTCTCTATTTTTAAAAGACTTTGTTATAGTTTTTGCCCAAATCCAAACTAGCTTTGGTGTTTAAGAGCCCTGTTGATTTATATTCATTAAAAGGAAAAAAATCTATCCAGTCAGCTCACAAAGCTTTAAAGATTTTGGAGCACTGACAGTGTATGCTGAGACACAATTTCCTAATCTGTATATCGTTCCAGCTTTGTATGGTGGTGCTGATTAATTTTTTATAGTAAAGTGATGTTGTGGTTTGACACTGGCCCAGTGCCAGGCACCCATGAGGGTCACTCGCCCACTCACCCTCCCCTACTACAGCTGGGCAGTAGAGAGGAAAAAAATTAACAAAAGGTTTGTGAGTGAGATAAGGGCCAGGAGGAGCACTTCAAGGGCAAAACAGGCTCAGTTTAAGTTGCAAAGTGAATTTATTGCTAGCAGAATCAGAGGAGGATAATGAGAAGTAAAATAAGCCTTTAAAACACCTTTCCCACCCCCAGCCCCTTCCTCCTTCCCACCGACAGCGCAGGGAGACTGGGAATGGGGATTTTTGGGTCAGTTCACTACCCAAGGTTTCCTTCCCCTGCTCTGGGAGAGGAGTCCTTCCCCTGTGAGACCCTGGGGTCACTCTCACAGGACACAGTTCTCTGAGAACTTCTCTAGCATGGGTCCAATCTCACGAGCAGCAGCCAAACCACACCTGCTGCAACGTGAGTCCCTCCCACGGGCACACAGTCCTCCCAAAACGACTGTGATGTGATTTCTCTTTCCGTGGATGCAGTCCACCAAGGACAGGCTGCTCCAGACTGGAAGCAGGAGCAGTCTCTCCACCAGTTGTCCCACTGGATCACAGCCTCCTCCAGGCATCCACCTGCTCTGGAATGGGCACCTCTCCCACGGGCTGCGGGTGGATCTCTGCATCCCCCTGGATTCCCGTGGGCTGTGGGTGGATCTCTGCATCCCCCTGGATTCCCGTGGGCTGTGGGTGGATCTCTGCATCCCCCTGGATCCCCATGGGCTGCAGGGGCACAGCTGCTTCACCATGGTCTCACCACTGCCTGCAGAGGAATCTTGGCTCCGGTGCCTGGAGCAGCTCCTCCCCTCCTTCAGCACTGACCTTGGTGTCTCCATGTTGTTTCCCTCACATGTTCTCACCTCCTCCTCTTCTCTGGATAAAAGCAAAAACTGTGTGATTTTGTTTTGATTTTGTTCTTAAATATGTCATCACAGAGGTGTTGCCAACCTCTCTCATTGGCCCAGTTTTGGCCAGCAGCATGTCCACCTTCAGAGCCATCAAGGATTGGCTCTGCTGGACATGGTGGAAACTTCCAGGAGCTTTTCACAGGAGTCACCTCTGTGGCCCCTCTGCTGCCAACAACCAGGCTGTGCAAAACCAACACAACTGAATACACTGATAGAATATTTAAGATTTGCTTAGTATATTACTAAAAGAAAACTACCAAATGTTAAAACAACAACGAAAGTTAATGAAAAGAGAGAGGAAAAGAAAACCCAAACAGCTGCCATATATGAAACATTATTTTTTCTAAAGAAATAAAGAGTAAGAATCATAACACTACACCATCCAGGGGAAAGAATAGTGAAAATTAAGATTGTAGAAAATGTGGAACACATGGGAAAAACAGTAATACTTCAAACTGACATACTTTTGTCTTGTATAAAAAGTACCACTAATTAGATTTTTCTCATCTAATAGAGTTCAGTTTTCCCACCATTTTCAAAACAATTTGTTTTATATAGACTATGCTTCAGTACAAGATAGATGCCTTTATAGAGCTAATCCATCTATTCTAGCATTTTACAATTCAATTGATTTCTAAGATAATCAACACATCTCCAAATTGTGCTGGCACTCCTCTCACAAAGTTGCTATCCTAGTGCTAGCTACAGCCACTGGCTTTGGAGGTCTTACTTAGAAAATCTTATTTTTTGCCACTTCTACTGACTATCTTGATAGCCTCAATCATTTGGTGAGTTTCACCAGAAGGATATCCATTACTGTGTGCTCTAAAATGGAAGCAGATTTGCAAACAAAAGACTATAGGGTGAAGAACAGAGATAGATATTTGTCTATATTAAAAAATGTCAGGAGAAAAAAAATTTCAGTGTTAGAGTTTAATACTATTACAATTAATAATTATTTAAAATACTATGCAGTAATATATCTATATGCATAATCTATGACTGTTTCAAGTTAATATGTTTTTCCCCGCCTCTATTATTAAACTATAATATGGGAGAAAAACATTTGCCAAGTGCATATGAAAGATTATCTTTACAAGTCATTCTTAGACTAAGACTTTGGTTCTAAATTGTAACATGCTATGAGGTGTTGAAAGTCTAAGTTGGAGCTATTTCCCACAGTAATACAACAAATCCTGTACTCCCACCCACAGAGACATCAACACAGAGGCTTTTCAGCCAAGATTTGCAAATACAGAACATATTTTTCATTACTGAATTGTGTCTGACTGAGCCAAAATCCAATATCTTCTAGGTATCCAGTAATTCCTTTCCAAATAATGTGTTGTTTGCTTTTGTTTTTTTTTCTTTCTTTAATAGTCACACTGAAGAAGAGTCAACCAAGTCTCCTTACTTTGTTTAGTGGAGAAGAATCCCTCACACATAAATAGGGAATGTAGATGTTATAGCATTTAATTAATCACTACAAGTTTTGTTGTTCACAACTGACGGAAAATTTAGATAAAAGAAAGTTTAGAATCTGTTTTTGGTTGGGTCTTGATATCTCCTCTGAGATATAACAGTAGGTATTGTGCCTTTGCCTTTTCTGAGACATGCATTTTATTAGGTATACATCATGAAATTCTGTAGTTTTCTTTCTGAAAGTCTTTCCGTCTTGTCTTAATTCATATGCATTGCTGAATTTTTTTTTTAATTAAAAATATGTTTAAGTGATTAGTAATCAACAATGCTTTAGCTTTCAAAGAACAGTGCTATTGACAATTACATAATTTTCCAAAATACTCTTGATAAACTTTTGAGCTTTGCAGAGACATTAGTATTTGTATTTTTTCATTATTCTTTAGAACGTATATGAATGCAAGATATATTGGTAGATCTGTAGCCCAGTATGTAGCATTACAGACCTCAGTGCATTCCCTTAATACTGGACTCTGTGTGCTTTCAATGAAAAGGACTAATGAAATAAACAAACAAGTAAACAATCAAGTCATATTGACTGAAAGATACTTATGACTGCATATATATATGAGGCACATAGTTTTCATTTTCTTTGAAAGTATGAAATAAAAAATAATAATTAGATCTAGAAATTGTATTCTTGTTTTTAATGGAAAACTTATTTATTTAATGTTTAAAAATACTGGAGTTTTCAAAAATATATTTGGCAGTATAATTGCAAATACTTTGAGGTACCTGTTGAACCTTGGATGGTGAAAATCTTATTAAATCTTCATATATGTACATACTTATTTTCAGTAGAAATGAGACATTTTAATCAGATAAAAATAAATTGTCCATTGAAGCATTTTGATAAAGAAATATAAAGTTGAAACTAGTTATGTATCATTAATAAATAAAGAGTGCTAAGAGCTAGGTAATAGTAATTCAAGACCAAGCATAGTTCTGTAATAATATATCTGTTTTACAAATAGCTAAGCCAGCTTGAAGAAGTAACATTTTAATCATAAATTCCTAATGGTAAGTCATATATTCCTTATTCAGAGCTGAAAATGTTTTGAAGATTCTTGATACTATATGAATTAAACTCATAAATGGAATTCAAGTTTTCATTATTACTGTATGTATTATTAAAAAAAAATCAAAATGCTTCTTTTCTGAGTAGTTTAACTTAAATGGGGGGATTGTATTATATTCAGCATTATTTTCCATTTTGGTTAATACAGTGCTATTAAACAGTTCATTTCATCCTGTCTCTTAATACATATAAAATATTACACTTCAGGCTGCCTGTTTCAATGCCTGCCTTTTAACAGGGGAAGCAAGTGGAGTTTTGCACAGCATGAAAGAACCAGGGCCTGGTGAATTATTGGGAAACAAAAGGGAAACACCTGTGATGTTCCACAAAGGACTCGGAATATTTCTCTAGTAAGTTGTCATGGATGATGGCCCAGCTGGGCAGCCAGAAAGTCATGATCTTATTGTCAGCCCTGAAAAACCCTGGGACATATCTGCGGTGAGTTGACTCAGGCTGGCCATCAGGTGCCCACCAAGTTGTTCTATTATTCCCTCTCCACCAACAGGACAGAAAGATTAAAGTTCATGGGTTGAAATAAGGACACAGAGGTCACTCAACAGTTACCAGCACAAGCAAAATAACTGGACTTTGGGAAAATAATTTCATTTATTTCCAATTAAACAGAGCAGGATAATGAGAAATACAAAGTAATTTAAAACCCCTTTCCAGCCAAACCCTCCTTTCTGCACTTAACTTTATTCCTGAATTCTCTACCTCCTCCTCCACCACAGTGGAGCAAGGCAATGAGGGCTGTGGTTAATTTATGACAGGTCTCTGCTGCTACTTCCTCCTCAGGGGGAGGACATCTCAAATTCTCTCCTTACTTCAGTGTGGGTCCCTTCCATAGGGTGCAGTCCTTGAGTGAATGACTGCTCCAGTGTGGGTTTCCCACAGGGTCACAAGTCCTGCCAGTGAAGCTCCTCCAGCATGGACTTCTTTCTCCACAGGGTCACATGTTCTGCTGGGAGCCTTATCCAGTGTGGACTTCCCCGGACAAGCCATGCTCCAGTCTGGGCTTCTTGACCAGAGCTGATGTGGATGCCTCATTATTGAAAGGTTCAAGGCCAGGTTGGATGGGGCTTTGAGCAACATGGCCTAGGGGAACGTGCAGGTACCCATGCCAGGGGGGTTGGAACCAGAGAATCTTTAAAGGTTCCTTTTAATCCTAACTGCTCTATGATTCTGTAACACAACTATTCTGTGTCATTTTGAAAAAGGGAAAAAAAAAAAAAAAGAGAAACAACCAAAGCAAAACCTCAACACTAAAGCAGATGACTCTTCATTTTCTCTAGCAAAAGGAAATACTTCCTGCTTCACAGGAATGTTATGAATAAAATAATTAGCCTTATATAAGATACAAAAAGTACTGTAAATACATTGCACACTTTGACAGCTTAAATTGATGTCTGTGTAGAGGGATTTTTACTGAATTACTCTGGTTAAGTTTAAAACAATCCACCAGACAATAGCTTTTCCAAGAAGGCTTAATCTTCTAATAACAAAATTAAAAACAGCTAGTGAATTCTTCACCACTTGTATACTCTAGCTTAATTGTGTTAGTATTTGTGCATTTATTTATGATTCTTTGTCAATTTATGATTTCAATGTTTTGAGCTGTAAGTGATAAATCTGCCTTAAGTGGGGAGTAAAGGAGTAGGTTGCTTTGAGAACGGCATACTTCTTCAGAGAAGTAAGGCTGCATTAAAAATGCAAACTTCCTTTTGAAACTCACTCTTTGAAAATCCACATGAACCAAAGTTTTTCTCCCTTTCAATTCTTTACATGTGAACATTAAATGCTACAACTGGTTATTAGTACAGTTGACTGCTTCCAAGTTGTCCGATAACATTCATTTATTTCCCTCATGTAAATTTGGATAGGACTGCAGGGAGATGAGTGAACAGTGCTAATATGGGAGCGGGAGGATTTTCCTTTAGTGCTTTATTGTAGTCTAATACATTCTGACCAAGTTTTTTAAAATTATCTACCTGTGGAAAGTGTGATGCTTAATATCGAATTTTAATTTTTTATGGTATACTGAATTTTAATTTAGTGAAGGATACAACTGTATAGGTAAATTGCAAGACAGATAACAATCACACCTATGAGAATATGGCAGTTGTAGTTTACAGTGGAATCACAATACAGATGCAGTGCTCACTGGTGCTCTATAGTCTAAGAGATTATTTCACTGTAGAGGAAAAGCTGGTTGAGCCACCTGAATGATGAACTTTGTTGCCAAATGCACTCAGCTGATGTGGCTGGCTGATTCATATGCAGCCACTTATTCAGACCAAGGGCCAACCTTCAGCCCCCTTGGTGCTGAGATAAATTCAGCATTCTTTGCAACAGCCGTGGTCAGTCACTGCATATATTTTTCCCTGAGCCTCATGAATGAGCCTTCTGTGTCAGTCTTCTCAGAGTCTTCTTCCATTTTAGGGTTTCAAGAAAGACTGAGAGTAAATTGCTGGCTGAAAAGTTTTGGATACAATAGATCTACATGATTATCACTCATTTGGATTTGAAATTTCCACTTAGTTAAACATATATATTAATAAGCATAAATAACTTAAAAATAACATTTAAAATCTCCAGACACATATATCTGAAAATCTTCTATACAAGAAATCAGGAGAAATATTTTTTAAATTAAATACCACTTTTATCATCTTTCTGTTTAAAACTGTTTTTTGACACCAAATTTGAATACCTATTTAGCAAAGTAAACTCAAGGCCAGTCAGAAATGTTTCTTCAGAGATAGGACACAGAACTCTGTCAGTAGAGAAGCTAAAGTTCTCACCTTATTTTAGGTATGAAGAAAGTTTCAATTCAATGAAAAGAACTAACAATGAAAAATTACTTTGGCATTTCAAATGGTTACATTGAATTTATATTTTTGAGCACCATTTTGAATTTCCAAAGAATACTGTGACATAATAATTACTTGAATGGTATATGATAGACTATGGTAGGTGAGAAAAATGACAAATTTTTATTTTCTAAAAAATGAGTAGTTTTATTGTCATATATTTTCAAAAGGGCAAAGCCCTTCTTCTTTGAAAGAAGAAAAACGTAAATATATTTTCTTTACAATTTTGGGACTAAGGTTCATACAGTAGCAGTGAGCCTGTATTGTCAAAGTTAATCATATACCATATAAAGTAACTAATTTGATAGAGAAAATATAGTACCTGTCCAAAAATGCAGTGAAGTAGTTGTTCATAATGGAATCCAGTTTTGGAGGAAAAAAAGCTCGTCCCTCAGTAGATTTAAGATGTTGAAACCAAACATTCTATTGTAAAAGAGTTATTCAACAAGATAAATAGTAAATTTGCTTTTAGCATCAGAGGGGTAAATGACGCTGCTTGAAGAGAAAGTAATAATGAAAACTCAATTTTGGAAGCTACATCTAAGCAAAAAGAAATTAAAAATTCTGAAACTATTTTTGAAACAGCTTGATAGAGCAGTCCAAGAGAGATTTGTTTCATACAAAGAAACAAACAAAAACCCTCAAACAAATAAAACAAAATAAAACCAGCTTTGCAGAGATGTATCAGATCATTTAATTCCGCTAAAAGGACTGGCTATAGTGGGTCATCTTTTTGCTGGGCAACTGCTTTAGCCATCAAATAAAGCACAGGAAAACCAGAATAAAATGTCTGGCTTCACAAATTAAATGAGTTTCTTTTCTGAAAATATATTAAAGGTAAGTTCTTAGCTCAAATATATTTCTGCACATTTGAAATTATGCCCTTGTAGTAATACTGAGAGAATAATGGTAATCAAAAAAGTGACTAATTTTAAACTGTTTTGAAAATTCACTTTTAATGGTAAGGCTGATGGAATGAATCAAATTAAAGGTTTTCACATTCTTGCACCCTATTTAAGACAGTAACAAACACTGGATATTCAGGAACATGAATATGGAATAAATGTCATAACTTCTTTCCAGAATAACTTCCTGAACTTTAAAAATTTTTTGCTCAGTCACTTCTGTTCTTCTTAGCCTTGAATAGATTTTTCTCCAGGTCACATGTGCAGTTAGGCATATTTTGTAGTAGAAAATGAGCTGCATAATGTAGCAAATCGAAGTGTCTATACAAATATCAGCACTGCATAAGCTATATTTTAGGCATGAATCTTTCAATAATCTGCTTTAAATGGAAATTATAATGTTATCTTGCCAATTAAAGTCTAAGCTTTGATCTGCCTGGGGTCCAAATGTTTGTATTTCCAATAGACAGAAATATCATTACTATCGATGCATAATGGAATTAAAATAGTTCCTTAAAAAATTCTTGTATTTTTTGTATGCAACATTGACAAAAAAAAAATCAAAGTCCCTATGGGACTTGTGACTTTTGGCACTTTCCTCTTTTCAGGACTCCACATAAAAGTCAATGGTCTTTTGCATTACCCCTATATTTTATAATATCAGTTTAAGTATTTCTCACCTTTTTCTTCCCCCCTGCATGAAAGTGGCTCAGAAGTGGCTATTGTCATGGTCTAGTGATCCCAGAAGTGCATCAGGAATTTCTAACAGCCACTCTTCCTGGCGTGATTACCCTTGCTACTGCAGGTGGCAAGCAAACCAAGGGAGATTTTGTCCAGGTCTTGCTGGAAGGATGAGGTAGCAAAGAAGACCAAAACACTGAAGTAGCACTTATATTCTCAATAGAACTCAGTATGTTCTCATATTCTCTTATAACTTTACAGCCATAGAAAGATTGCTAAAGTTTTATCAGGGTGTCATTTAGACATCCTGAACAATATGTGCCTGGGAGACAACGCTTCCCAAAAGCAATAATGAATTTGTTGCCTCAATACTAAACCAAAATACAATTAACAGTCAACTAGACAAAAAAAGGGGGGAAAAGAAAAAAAAAAAGGGACGCGGCTCCCCTTTTCCACCCAGCTCGGCTCGCCCAGCTAG